>OX457036.1:95619203-96066703 GCA_949752735.1 Lumbricus terrestris
CCTTCTATTAACGGGCTATCTCCGTATTTCCCCCTCCCTCCCTGCCATCCCACCTCCTACCCCTGCCGCCCCCTTTCCCTCCCTCCCTCCCCTCCTCCCTCTCCGTCTGTCTGTCTCTCCATAAGCACATTATTTCATTAGTGTTAATTTGAAACACAACTGGTAAGGCAATTGAAATCAGATTTTAAATCGGCAATGCAAGTAGGCTTAAAAAAATAAGACACATCAACTGAATCAGAACTATGAATTAAACACTTTATATAGAACATCCTCAAGAAAAAAACATTAAACTTTCATTTCTAGAAAGAAAACAATACACAATGTTCATGCCATTGAACAATTTGACTTAATGTAAAGCTATGTTATAATATAAAGACTTCTATAACATCTTATCGTATTGCAAGAAGCATCAATAAAAAAAGTCAACAAAAGTCTACTGAAGAAGTCACGATAATAACTGATGAAATCAGAAGAAAAAAACAGAAATCGAGTGATGTGTAGGCTAACTGTGGCGGACGAATTTGATGCTTAGCTCCTAATAACATAACACTTTATCGATGCACCAGATACACTTAATGCATGCTCGTTGTTAGTACAACAGAACAAACAGAATGCATGAAACAGTGCTGTGACATTGTTTATGCTGTGAAACAATCAATAGAGTACCACAGCCAGTGACAAATAAGAAATACAGAAAATCATAATAATTCAATCAAATGGGTGGAAGTCAGAAAGAGGGGCAATGGTCGAGTATCTGTAAAGTACTTGGGAAATGTAATTTCTTTCGTCCTTAATCGGTAGTTCAAAACTGTGAGGACGAAGATTATAAGGCCAGTGAACTCTCGGTGGGAAATGCTAATCAAAACGTGCGAGTCGCGTTGGATCACTGTACGAAGTAGCCGATTGTCGATGTCATGTACAAGTGCTTCAACGTTCTTAATATCAGGAGTAAGAAAACCGTAATGTCGCATCCTACAATAAAAACTCTCTAGTTTTGATCGGTCGTCAGCGGTAGTTAGGCCCCACCAGGCAGGGGCAGCATAGAGGAAGCTCGCTGTTTTTTTAGATCTGGTAACGTTG
The DNA here is from genome assembly GCA_949752735.1 of Lumbricus terrestris. NCBI lineage: Eukaryota > Metazoa > Annelida > Clitellata > Crassiclitellata > Lumbricidae > Lumbricus > Lumbricus terrestris. The sequence goes on from OX457036.1 coordinate 95,620,284, forward strand.
TGTAGGGCAGTAGGTGGGAGTCCATGAGCTCTTAGGATGCTCAAGGCGTAGATGGAGGAAGAGCAAGAACTCAGGACACGACTGACATTCGACGAAGCCCGCAAGTCATTGCTGATGGTTACACTGAGAACAACCATACAGTCAACCCATTCGATGCCTGGTAGTGGATGAGGATGGACAGCCCATTTTCAACGTCGGTTGAAAATGACCGGTGCCACGAGCAGAAGTGTTCTGCAAAAAAGAAAAAGAAAATAGCACAATCAAATCAATGCAAAATCACTATTTCCCCTTCAAAACACTCAGCACTGCAGTGATGCATAACACTATCTGTAAGCATATTAAACTTGAAACATGGAACAACAGAGGAAATGCAAAATCAGTGTCAATTTCAACAGGTAATTTTCCTGTATTTGGAAACTTCAATCTTGTCAATGTCTAATTCACATGGTATTAACCTACAGACTCTACACAAAGTAGGCCATTATATACTAATTAATATATAGGCCAATACCATTGCAAACTGTCTCAGACCACTAATCTTCTGCATATTGACCTAACTACAGGTTGGTTTGAGAGTACCGTGGTGCCTTCCTTCTGCATTAGGCACTGGCATAACTTCTTAAATACAATGACATGCTGGTTTTCGTGGTGCTCTGTGTTTACATATGCACAGTGTATGTCCATGGTTTTTGCCGGGTTTTCATATCCACCTTACAATTGACTGGAATTACCTCTGGATTGAGACCTAATCACTATAGATATTCATATATTTTGGTTTAAGAGTGCCTAATGTTGATATCGTGAGCATCATGTACAGGCAAGATAGAAGTAAAAAAATACAATGACAGCATTTAACACGTTGGACTTTGATGCTGTTTATCTACATATATATTTGAACGGTGGTGAACAGATACACATATAGATGCATGGCATGATGGCACCATATGAAGAAAAATAATACAACACTGCTCAGATTAATAAGGATATATATTCTGCAGTTAACCTACTCGCCATGGCCTATAGGCCTCAGAAATTAGATCATCTATAGCTATTGTGATGTCTAACCACCCCACCACCATCTATTGTAACCCAAACTGTACTAGCAGTAATTAATGGCAACAATAGTCATAACTGCATAAGCACAATGGGCAGTATACAATAGAATTATTACACAGCTGCTAGATAAAACCATAGCACAAGTTAGAAATGAAATTGTAAATCTTGAATCATAAGTTAAAGCTTAGGTAGCAATGGATAGGATTTTTTATTATTTACCTCTGAACTAATTCTAAGTCTGGTTCCAGCATATGCGAGTGGCCTGAAACAGAAACAGACAATTACATAATTAACCGTAGAATCTCATCACAAAAGTTTCAATACACTGGCACTAAAAAATGAGAATTAACCACAATACACACGTAGGCGTAACTACATGGGTCATTCCATGTCAAATCAACCAATGGTCCCCACAACACCATCTCAGAATTTGATGATATTTGGTCAGTTTGTAAACCAACATATCTCAGGAAGCTATGTAAAATATTAACTCAAAATGTTGCATGGTCTTCGAGATATGACAATTTTTATAGCGACAGTTCGCAAAGATTTAATTCTGAGGCGTTTTGATCGCTATTAATTCAGGAAGTATGCTAGATACTTCTATAAAATGTTCACAATATCAGTAGTCTAATGAGTAGACGCTGCCCAATGTAAAATTTTACAGTTTGAACTACTACTCGTGAGCCCAGCTCAGTCTGAAAATGGCATAATTGGTTAATTCCGACAGTATAAAAATTGATATTTGAACCACTACTTCGTTGGTATTAAATATAAAGTCCCAGAACTCTTTTCCAACATGCAAGAATCGTGGTATCACTGGTGATGTTTAATTTATAAATTTGTAAATATTGCAATAACACCAATTTACATCAATTCGACAGGTGTAAAAAATATCTCAGAATGTAAAAAACACTGGAATTTTGTAACGGAAGGCACAGAAGCACAATGATATTTGTATCATATGAAAGTACTTTTCAGGCCCTTTAAAATGGTGTGCAGCACATAACTGTGCTACCTATCTCACATTGCGATATGAGAACATATATCTGAGATATATACACTTATACATGCTCGAATATATATGCAAATAGGCATTTGTGCAATATTTACAAATTTATAAATTAAACATCACCAATGGTACCACAGATTCTTGTATATTTGAAAGAAGTACAAAAAACTGATCACATGAAAAAATATAAGTCCTCTGCTTCATTTCATGGCCTAAATACGACAGTCAAAATTTTGATGATCATGTTGTTTTGTCGCGATTTATTCTTGAATGTCAAAAAACTCGTTTTTCAACTGGAATTTTGTAATGGAAGGCATCACAAAAGCAAAATGATATCAATATCTTTTGAAAGTACTTTTCATGCCCTTTTTAATGATGTGCAGCACATAACCTATCCCACGTGGCCATATAAGAGGATATATCTGATATATATGCAATTATACATGTCCGAATAGATGTAAATTGGCTTTTGTGCAATATATGCACATTCATAAATTAAAAACAACCAATAATACCACCAATGTTTTTACATATTTGGAAAGAGTACAACAAACCTATTATATTAAACAATAAGTCCTCTGGCTCATTTCCTGTCCTATATATGACAGTTAAACCTTGCAGATCATTGCGTTTTCTCCTGAATGAAAAAATCTACGTGGAATTTTGGAATGGAGGGCATAACGGAAGCAAAATGAAATTGGTATCCTACGAAAGTACTTTTCAAGCCCTTTTTAATGGTGTGCAGACCAGACGGAGTTGACACCGAGCTTCTCAGATTTGGTGGTGATATGACTCTTACCATGCTACACAAGATCTGTACTGACGTATGGTTGACAGGAGTCTGGCCCGACGATTGGACACAATCGGTTTTTATCCCATTACCCAAAAAAGGGGATTTGCTCTGTTGTGAGAACTATAGGACCATCGCGCTAGTGTCGCATGCCAGCAAAATTCTCCTCAGGGTCATCCTGGAGCACATTCAAACCAAACTTGACAATGAACTTGCTCCTGAACAGGCCGGTTTCAGACCCCACCGAGGCACCCGTGATCAGATTACGAACATCCGGATCATCATGGAAAAGGCAAATGAGAGAAACCAGCCTCTCTATTTCTGCTTTGTCGACTTTACGAAAGCCTTCGATATGGTGGTTGTCCATGCTGGATATGGGGTTTCCTCCACAACTCGTCCAACTACTGATGAACCTATACAAACAGCAACGGGCAGCTGTCAGAACAGACAACATCACTTCTGATTGGTTCCGCGTTAAGAAAGGCGTTCGGCAAGGATGTAACATCTCGCCTTGCCTATTTAACATCCTGGCGAAAAAGGTAATGCGTAAGGCGCTTGACGGGTTTGAAGGGGGCTTCAGAATTGGTGGCAGGACCATCAGTAATCTTAGATACGCGGATGACATCCTTTTGATCGCTACATCATCAGAGGAACTCCAGGAGCTCGTCAATCGAGTCGATTCCGCTGCCAATGAGTACGGTTTAAAGATCAATGCTTCAAAGACGAAAGTTATGACCAACACCGAGCGGATCATCAAGATTTCTGTTGCAGGCGGTGTACTCAAACAGGTGGCTAGCTTCACATATCTGGGCAGCAAAATTTCTAGTGTTCAGACGATGTTAAGTCCAGAATGGCTATGGGTATGGCAGTCATGGTGAAGCTTACGAAGATCTGGAAAAATAAATCCATTAGTACCCAAACCAAGCTTCGCTTGATGAAATCCTTGGTCTGGTCAGTCGCAACCTATGGTTGTGAATCATGGGTGCTCAAAAAAGCGGAGGAACAGCGGATCCAAAGTTTCGAGAACAAATGTATCCGTAAGCTTTTGCGCATTTCTTGGATGCTCAAGCTTACTACAGGGCAAGTCTATCGGCGTGCCGGAGCTTCACCGGAGCTCTTGAGTTCCATCAAGGCTCGTAAACTCTCCTATTTCGGTCATATCATCAGGCTCCCTCAGGATTGCGTGGAAAAAGCCATCATGCTGGGTCACGTGGAGGGATATCGACGCAAGGGCAGACCGCGTATTAGCTGGATTGACAATGTTCTCTCTTGGTCTCACCTGTCCGGATCCCATCTCCTCGCCGCTGCACGCGATAGACAGCAGTGGAGAGCTATAGTCCATGCATGTGGCCAACCGTCGCGCAGCGACGTCGGTGATTGACATGACATGACATGCAGCTCATAACTGTGCTAACTATCCCACATGGCCATATTTAAATCGGTAGATGACCTACTTTTCACTTTGTGCAGTTTTCAAGATGGTCTAACACATCAAGTTAGCATTTAAAATACCTCAAAATTTGCAAGATCACTCATAACAAGGCCCATTACAAACACCAAAAGTTCTGGGACTTTATATTTGTTTGTTTGTTTGCGCACTTGTTATAGCGCCTCTTCCAGCCCTCAACCGCTACTCAGAGGCGCTCCCGACTACAGCGCGGACACTGCATCGGAGTTTCACGCAGAAGCACTGAGCAATTGCGAGTGAAGGACTTGCCCAAGGTCCCTACGCGGTGACTTGAGGTGGATTCGAACCTCGAACCTTCCGGCTTCAAGGCAACGACGCCACCACTACACCACCGCGCCCCACATTTAATACCAACGAAGTAGTTGTTGTTCAAATATCAATTTTCTTACTGTCGGAATTAACTAAATGCCGTTTTCAGGCTGAGCTGGGCTCACGAGTAATAGTTCAATGGTTCAAACTGTAAAATTTTAAATGGTCAGAGTCTGCTCAATGTTGTGAAAATTAATGTTGTGAAAATTTTATAAAAGTGTCTAGCATACTTCCCGAGTTATTAGCAATCAAAAACGCCTCAGAATTAAGCTGCGAGCTGTCGCTACCCACCCCCTCTATAAAAACGATCATATCTCAAAGACCATGCATAGTAGAGCGGCCTGGTGAAAACTTGTTCACCTTGTGATACAAGCATGAAATTTGGTATATACTACAAAAATGCCATAAGAAAAAGATTGGCTATAGGGTCATCGCAGATATGACCACTGGCTCCAACGGCAGCCATTTTTCAAAATGGCCGACCGGTTTACAGATTTTAAATTATTTCAGCCTATAGTGCACTTAGAATCGTCATCTTGGTGGAATGCCTGTCCTTAAGTATGAATATTTAAACACCAAGATGACGCTACTAAGCGCAATAAAAACTGAGATATTGAAAATCCGTATTTTAGTCGGCCATTTTTGAAAAATGGCCACCATTATAGCCATGGTGAACATTTGTAATGGCTCTGTTGGAATCTTCGCCCCTAACTATGTATGTTTAGACACCAAGATGACGATTCTAAGTGAACTGGAAGCTGAGATAATTAAAAATCTGTAAACAGGTTGGCCATTTTCAAAAATGGCTGCCGTTGAGGTCAGGGGTCAAATCTGCAATGGTATTGGAAGCTGAGATATCCAAAAATCCATTTTAGGTCGGCCATTTTGGAAAATGGCCGCTATTGAAGCCCTGGGGAACATTTGCAATGGCTCTGTTGGAATGCCTGCCCTTAACTATGTATATTTAGACACCAAGATGACGATTCGAAGTGTACTGTAAGCTGAGATATTGAAAATCCGTTTTTGGTCGACCATTGTAATGGCTCTTTTGGAATCCTCTCCCCTAACTATGTATGTTTAGGCACCGAGATGACGATTCTAAGTGCACTGGAAGCTGAGATAATTAAAAATCTGTAAAACGGTCTGCCATTAGGTCCAGGGGTCAAATCTGCGATGGTCCTATAGCTAAATCTTTTTCTTATGGCAATTTCGTAGTATGTACCAAATTTCATGCTAGTATCACAAAGTGAACAATTTCTTCACATTTTGGTTCCAGGCGGCTCCACTAGCAACATTTTGAGCTAATATTTTGCATACCTTCCTAAGTTGTTGGTCTACAAACTAACCAAATATCATCAAATTCTGAGATGGTGTGGTGGGGATGTTTCTGAATTTTAGATGGTTTCAGATGGAATGACCCACATGCAAGTGTCACATATATGCAAACTTCTACAAGGATAAGATTTCACAAGCTTTCCCACCTCATCCATAAGCAGTTTGTCGTAATTTCGTCAGGCACAAGTCCCGTCCCATGTAAGCAGTGATATTAAAGTTCTAAAAATAATTCCCAATTTCAGTTCTAATTCAGTTCTAATACTCTAATTTCAATTCTAATTCTATTCTATTCAATAATTCCGATTTCAGCTGTAATTCAAGTTCTGAAATAATTTCAGTTCTAATTCATGTTCTGAAATAATTTCAGTTCTAATTCAAGTTCTGGAATAATTTCAGTCCTAATTCAAGTTCTTAAATAATTGCAGTTCTAATTTAAGTTCATAAATAATTTCATTTCCATGGGCCTAATAAAAGTTATAAAATAGCGACAGTTCTGGAACGGGTAAACAATCTTCCACTGTGTTAAAACACAACTTGTAACTTGTGAAGTAAAATCTCCTATGTTGAGACTTGCGGCCAAAATTTCCACACTTCAGAACTATCTCTACTTCTAAAACAAATGTCCGATGGTATGGGTTATGAATCTTGAAATATGGGGATTGGTCTATTCCCTGTGTTAAAATCATCTACCACTAAAATACAAAATACCTCAGTACAAGCATGGTGGAAGAAGGGATGGTGTGCACACTTCTTATACTAGCCATACATTGTTTTTGGCATTTCATCAGGTGGCGCTGCTGTTTCCAGTTGATGGTTGGCAGCATATACAATAAAATTATAGAGCAAGAAGTATAAGAAACGTTCAAAACATGGAATATATGGACAAGGAGAGGGCAGGAACATAGCAGGGAGTATCACTTGGAACATATAAGGGGCGATGAGGATCAGGTAACATGGAACGTCATACAGAACACCAGGGAACATAGGCCTACGCGAATATACAACAAAGAGCGTGGAACGTAAAGAACATGAAGCATCACAGAGAACATTGTTCAGAGAATATTTAGGACGAGGAAGACGGAACATGAATGCATTACGGAACATACCACAAGGACTGCAGAACGTAAAAAACATGGAACATCAGGGGAAACATCAGAAACATTAAGGAACATGGAACATGGAAACTGCAACAAGGAATTGGAACACAAGGAACATGGACCTTCAGGTGACAAAAGGAACATGGAACTTCAAAGAAAATCAGAATCAGTGAAGAACAAGGAATGCAGAACACAAAGAACAGGGAACATCATGGAACATAAGGAACATGAAACATCCAATGGAACACCAGAGACATCAGAAAACAAAAGACGCCGAACAAACAACAAGGGCCGTGGAACATAAGCAATATACAACAAAGGACCATGGAACATAAGGAACCTGGAACATCACGGGAAAATGAGAAACATATAAGAACACGGAATGTGGAACACGCAACAGGGTCTGTGGAACGTAAGGAACATGGAACATAAGAGGGAAGATCAGAACCATTAAGATACATAGAACACGAAATGTGGAACAAGGAATGTGGAACACAAGGAACATGGAACATCAGGGAACGTAAGGAACATGGATCATCACTGGAAAACAGAACACGGAATGTGAAACACGCAACAAGGCCCATGGAACGCAGGGAACAAGGAATATAAGAAAGAACACAAGAAATATTAAGGAACAAGGAACCCGGAATGTTCAACAAGGAATGAGGAACACAAGGAACATCAGGGAACATAACAAACAAGGAACATCGCGGGAGCTTCAGAGGCATTAAAAATATGAAACGCGGAACACGCAACAAAGACCGTGGAGCATAAAAAACATGGAACACCTGAGGGAACATCAGAAACATTAAGGAACAAGGAACGCGAAACATAATTAAGGAACATGAATCATCAGGATAAACATCAGAAATATTAAGGAACATATGGAACGCGGAATATGTAGCAAGGGCTGTGGGACAGAAGAAACAGGGAACATCAGGGAACAGGGAACACGGAACATCAATTAACAGGGAACAGAAGGCGCATCACAGAGAACAAGGGAACACAAAACATCGATAGGCAGTTAGAACATCAGGTTCAGAGGACATAGAGAACATTGGAACACAGGGAACACAAAGCATCACATGGAACAGAGAACACGGAACACAGGAGAAAATGAGACAAAGAGCAAAAGGAACAGAACATAGCAAAGATATTTTGTGTCGCCCCTCCTCCTTCGTCCAGACATGAGACTGGCACTAAGGAACGGACGTGCAGTGAAGGAGTATAAGTATGTATGCCATACAATATCATGAATTATTCCATTAGGCGTATGGGCGAGGTCCGTCAAATGAGAACGCCATCGCCATCTAGCGACTTTAGCCATAAATTTCAGCCAAGTGCGCACACCATCCCTTCTTACACCATGGTACAAGTTAGAATCGAAGTGCTACAATTCTGCCTGCGCGCTGCAGTTCGCCATTGTAACCTGTATGTAGTCTCTCATCCATTGATCGAGATGTAAATAAACACTGCACCCCGTTCCAAAATCACAGAAGTTCCAATAGCCAGCCACAGAATAGCTAATAGACTCCTCTATTCCCCCCCATATCCTCATTTGTCCTATCCCCCAGCATCTAGGTAGGTTAGATCCTTAGTGTATATCTAGAAGTCTACGTATTATGACTCTTACCCTATCAGCAAAATAATTATTGACAAGTCGATTGAGGTGTCAAAATGTCAAACTCGTTTCAGGCCGTAAGCGATCACTGATCAATGTGATATGTGTGTGTGTATAACACCATAGGCTCTTGTTCAAATATTTACCCTCGGCCCTCCCGTACCCCCATATTAGGCCATGCATCAAATGCACCTGCAATTAACTTCCTTGGAACGGTGTTCAGCGGTGCCCAGTCATCCGTTATATTAATTACTCAATTGTCAGGTTGTTTGCCTAACAATCCTGTGTTTTTAAACTGTACGATGGCCCCTTCGTTTGAGTGATTCAGAAAGCAAACTAAATACCTTAATGCGTTGTGGCAATATGTAGGGGCTGGCGATATATTTGAAGATTACTTATCTTAAGGGTTCTCAGAAACAGATTGTCTGACTTCATACAGACTTGCACAGACAACGAATCGCAAAAATCTTCATAGTGCAATAATTTTCGTTCTGAAAAAATTCATATTTCTATTCATATTTCAGATCTCTCCGGCGTATTTCAGTTCTATTCTCGTTCTCAAAATAATTCCTAATTTTCGTTCTTATTCACGTTAACGGAAATTCATAATTCTACTTCTAATTTCTATTTCCGTTAACGAAAATATCACTGCATGCAAGGGGACGCATGCCACAGAGGAGGTCATTGCAAACAGAGGGTTTCGTAATCGAGAACGCCCTATTCTGTCTGATGGCTGCAGTGTGATGATTGCATGCATGTGGAACCACAAAGTCGCCTCTAAACACCAGGCACTGAGAGCGGCGACCAGAGCAAGCCAAGTTTAAGAGCTCCTGAAGATAAACCGGCGCACTGTTCAGGACACAATCTCTCATATAGATTACTGCAACTTCCTCCTCATGGGTCTCCCAAGATGCAACCCAACCCTCCAGTACGTTTCAAACACTGCTGTAATGCTCATAGCACACCTTCCATGGTTTTCTCATATTTCCACTTATATGGCTGAATTCTTACACTGGCTCCCTATTATTGGCAATTGGCAGACACATATATGTACCCAGTGATACAGTGTCACTGATAGAAAGAAAGGAATAAGGCCAAGAATAATAATAATAATAATAATAATAATAAGCACCACTCTCTCTCTCTCTCATCCATAAGACAAAATAAATCAGCATAAGTGATAGACACCTGTTTATCAGATAGAGACACCTAAGAAATGCATAATAATAATATTAATAATAATACACTAATTTAATTATTTTACATACATGCTAGAGAGCAAAACACATAACTGGGGTACATGAACTGACTGTCAAACTATCACAAAATAGGTATTGGGAAGAGATATGCCCCAATGACCTCAATGAGTAAACTTTCATAAAAGAATATAGCAATTGCGAGTGAAGGACTTGCCCAAGGTCCCTACGTGGCGCCTTGAGGTGGATTCGAACCTCGAACCTTTCGGCTTCAAGGCAACGACGCCACCACTACGCCACCGCGCCCCAGTGTTGTTATATACGAGCTTAGTATCTATATACTCTAAGTAGGTCTAACGCAACGCATAAAATAAAATAGCATCATAAAGAATAAAATAATAATAATCATCTTTTCTTTAACGAAGCGCCTGCAAGACACACTGCGTTTTACATTTACAAGTTATCCAGTAATCTTAATTAAACTTAACTACTAGCAGTTCTAACAGACAGCTTTGCGATTACACGGCGCAAACAGCAGCCTACAAAGCAAGCCCGCCCAATGGGGGCTCACAACCTCTCGCACTCTACGCCAGCGTGTTATCCATTGCGCTAAACCCCCCCAATAGCGCTTATCACACTGATAATAAAAGAATAGACATATTCTGCAACTAAATTTACAGTAGTACACATAACCTACAATATAGGCCTCTAAAACATACCATTGTGTTGCTAGTGTGAATTTTAGTAGCACTTTTCTGGAAGACAATTTTGTTACAAAAGATCAATAGCAAAAATATATGAAACTAGCTGGGGTACCCGGCGTTGCCCAGGAATTTTAGGATTCGGGACGTTCCCCGCCAATCCCTCCCTCCATCCCTCTTTTCCACCTTCCTTCCCTCCCACTCTTCCTCCCACCCTAGCTCCATCCCTCCGATCCTTTCTCCCTCCAGCCCACCCTCCCTCCCACCCACTATCTCCCTCCCAGGCTCCCACCCACACTCCCTCACTAACCCCCCACCACACTCCGACCTCCACCGGTACACCAGTCATAAAATTTTGGTCTACGGGATAAAATTTCTTCCTCCACCCCCACTCACAGCCACACCCACCACACTCCGACCTCCAACGGTATGCCACCCGTGAAATTTTGGTTCTCGAGAAACGTTTTTTCCCCATCACTCCCCACTCCAACCCACCACACTCCAACCACCGGACGCAACCCGTGAAAACCGGACCGGTGTCAAGCGCTGCTTTTATGCATATGGAAACCTAAAGAAAAGTGTTGTAATATGCCAATCTGTGAGCGCAACGGCCACTATTGTCATAGCCCCCCTGGTGGCAGAGATTCGCCGACCCCCCAATTACATGTGTCGGGTCGACCCCGACCCACCTGCAAAGGATTGGGGACAATTGCTTCAAAACTGTGGCCGTGCATAGCTAACAAAGCCACAAACAATCAAACAAACACACAATGAAGACTTACCAAAATATATATTAGATAAGGCTCGAGTTATTCTCACCACCACCACCAACATTAGTAATTTTGTAACCTCAGGCAGCCATGGATAAAGGTGACTTATAGAACTTCACCCTTTGCCTTCAATTCATAGTTGACTGTTACAGTGCTGCTTAATAAATGCTTAAAAATTAAATAACGATACTAATAAGGATATTGAAACCAACAACATCATAATTATGGAGAAATTGTAAATACCTGCGCTGCATGCTTTAAATGTAAGTTGGTGTGTTCGACCGTTCGTTGGCACATGAAGGCGCTGTAACTCTTCTGAAATTCCAGAGCTTGAGCAACTGTATCAATCCCTACAAGCAAAATAATGTCATTCAGTCAAATCGCAGAACTTCCAAAACGCTTTGGCTTGTCGAAAACATCCTGCAATTTTTATTTAATTCTACATTGTAAAATTAAATAGTTTAATTAAATAACAGCAGTATGTGGTAAACCTTAACAATGAAAGTCAGTGTCTTTTTTTGGACATTACACAATACTGTACATAAGATGGGGCACAGTGGCGCAGTGGGTATGTTCGTTGCCTGGCAGCCGGAGAGTCGGAGGTTTGAATCCACCCCAGGTCGCTGCGTAGGGACCTTGAGCAAGTCCTTCATCCGCAATTGCTCAGCGCTTCGTTGTGAAACTCCGATTCAGTGTCCGTGCTGCAGTCAGGGACGCTTCTCAGTAGAAATATTGAAGTAACGCTATAACAAGTGAACATACAAACGTCTCGGTGCATAACTTTTTCAAATGATGCATATATGCAATTTGTAAAAGCTGTGAATCACAAAGGTTAATAACCCACCTCTCCCCAACTCCCCCCAAACCACCTTTCCACCCACCCACCTTTCCATCCGGTCCCACCCTGTAAAATGCTCAACATATGAAATTCACCAAGAAATAATGTTTTACTTTATTTTCAAACTGCTCCAACCGCACCATCACAAAGCCTGCATCCCACCAAAACCCGCCCAAATCCCTAACTTCCCCCAATTTGCTCCCAGACAGGCCCACCTGCCTGGAGTAAATTTTTTGTTTCTTGTCCAACCCTCCTTCTCACTTCGACCGCCCCAAACCCCTACCGTCCAACAGTAGCCCTCCACCCAACTCCAGCCCAGCCCACCCCATTCCCGCCCCCATCCAATCCGCTCCACCCCGTAAAATGCTGCACATATGAAATTCATGAAAAAATAATTTTCACTTTGTTTTCATCCTGACCCCTTTTCCCACTTCGACCCAACCAGCCAACTACAATCACATATTCCAACCCCCTCACCATACCCCACGCAACTCCGCATACAAAAAGTCCACCTTTTGAGTAAACTCCTGTTTCTCGTCCAGCCCTGCTCCCCACTTCGTCCCATTGACCTTAATGAGTAAACTTTTCATAAAAGAATATAGAGCAATTGCGAGTGAAGGACTTTCCCAAGGTCCCTACGTGGCGACTTGAGGTGGATTCGAACCTCGAACATTCCGACCCCATGTCCCAACTGTCTTACCTCACCTTCATCACAACTCACGCTTACTCCACCCCATCTCCCACCTCCTCCATTCCGCCCCACCTAACAAAAGGTTCAACAAATGAAATTCATGGCAAAATAATGTTTAGCTTTACTTTAACCCTGGTCCCACCGCAACTCAACCCAACATGTCCCCACACAACACACCCCATGGTAAGATAGAGAACTATTATATAGGCTAATCAGAATAAACATTTACGTTGAAAACATCATGCCACAGAAGGTCCAATGCACTGCTCAAACCCCAAATCAGGTCAATCACAGTAATAAAATAATAATATATAATAGAGCTAATATAATACTACTACCGTTAATAAGAATATTCATATTCATCTTAATTAGATTCACAATCACAATTAATGTAAATTTTGGAACGAAAAGGGCAAATTTCAATAAAACGCAAAAATAATTATACATGTAAGGAGGGTGAAACAACGTTCCCAAATTTGAACACAAAATCAGCTGCTTTGCTCACTCATAAGGCACTACCATTAAAAAATTTGACCATATCCATTACGCAGGCACAATAGACACGGCTCAATCCAAATGTACAATAAAAACAATTATTTATCATGTTTTATAACCTAAAGTAATTTTCAACATTTATTAGCGTAAATGTCATTTTTTGTCAAATTTGCATCAAACTTATTCTTATATTTAGCAGCAACTGACTTGAAATAAAAGTAAATAAACATGCCCCATCATTGGTCAAGTAAACGAATATCAACGATATGACTTACAGTAGGTTTTACCGTCCCTTCAAAATTGTCAATAATATGCTTCACTTTGGGTCATTAAAGGTTAAATCAATGATGAATGATACACATGAAATAATTTCTTATACCAATTAGTAGATGCAATGCTCCTCTAGATAGCGTGCAGAAAAGAAATCTGCTTTAGTAGGAATTGTCAGTGCTCACACTACCTACAACAACAATAAAAGTAGCAATAGAAGAGCATTAGAGCACACCATTAAGCTAGCCCTGACACGATCATGGGTAAGAAATTTTAGCAATAATTAAAGTAGCAGTAGTAGTAATAATGATAGTAGTAGCAGTGCTTTCACTAATGTTGCAGAGGACAAGGCCTGAATTTCCAGACATTCAGCAACAGTACCTAGCATACTGGTAGTTTTTTTTAATCCCAGGGCAACTTAGGTACTTCGAGTAAATAAATAATAATAATGCACCAAGAGCAACAATGCCTTCAATAGAACCACCAACACCATGACCACAAACTCAATCATCAACAATATACAGACAGAAGAGAACACGATTAAAAGCCATACCTAATACATTTATGAAAAAGAAATGTTAGCATGATCAACTTTTCTTAGCCTCTGCGAACGAATAGATTATGACCCTACCAGTCTACCTTGTCATATCATCTTCACACCAATAGTGTTCCATCAGTGTCCCTATTTAGCACATGTATGCATCCTTTTGCACTGGAAAGATTTCTAAGGGTTTTTACCTCAACCTCTATTGCAGTCATAATGGACTGATCTTCGGGAAGCTGACATCATAAAGGCACTTGATGACTGGTCATATAAAAGTTAATAAAAAAATTATTTATTGGATATCAACACTACGTGCTGTGCTATACAAGCTTAGCATATATCTATAGTAAGCAACACATATAATAAAATGGCGTCATAAGAATAAAATAGCGTTATCATACTGATAATAAAAGAATATATATATTCTGCAGTTAACTCTACAGTACTACACATCACCTGCAATAGAGGTTTCTAAAACATATCATTTTCTGGCTAGTGTGAACTTTAGTAGCACTCTGCTAGAAGCCAATTATGTTACAAAAGATCAACAGCCAAATACATATGAAATAATTTTGTATTCAGAAAACATGGATAGTTTATTTATTCAAACTGTAATTGAATATTTTAATAATTAAAATGGTACCCAATGAAACCAGAGGAAAGGAGGTAATTTATGTTGCACATGACTAATTAGGGAACTAGTCCTGTAGCACTAAGAAAAACAAACTTGCAGTACAAGTTCAAGGCATCCTGGAAATGGTCGCTATGTAGAAACTTTATGTATTCGCTAACAGTTGCTCAGTGTCTTTAATTGGCACTTGGTCATAAGATAATGGCTCTTCATAAATGCATAATAATAATGATTATACCAACAATGCTTTCCTAGATGTAACCGTAGGTTTTGGCGATCAACTTGTAATGTAAAGCATTCTCAATTGCCAGAGTTCGTACAACTGTTCGACTTCTACAAACAAAAATTATTTTCAGTCAGTCAAATCACAGAACAACAATGCCTTGGCAATAATGAATATCAATGGTAACTTTCCCCATCAGTTCGCTGTCATCCACTCTGGTGGACTTTCGTCATCTTTTCCTCGTCTCTGGGATTGTACGCACTGGGAACGCTTCTAAAAGGCTATTGCTGCGAGAAGTGCTTTATAAATGGTCAGATACAATACAATCTCTATAGGCACGTGTCATGCACTTTACTTAGCACTGCACACATTAAAAAATTTCATTGTAAGTGCAATTATAGATCTGTAAAGCACTGCAGTGACAGACGCTATACACATTGATCTATGTGCTAGCCAAATGCAAGTAAATGTGAATGTAATCGCATATTTATATAGCGGCTGTGTTATGGCTTCGACCCTGAGGGTGAGATCCTTCACCACCGCTACTCCACGTTTATATTGCGACCGAGCCACCCGCAGAGTAAATGTCATTATGCATTTATAGATAGCAACACTAAATGGAAAACATTTTAAGTAACTTCACAAAAGTGATGCATGTAAATAAGAATCATTAAGAAGTTAAAACTGACAAGTAAAATCCATTGCTCAAACATCAAGAAGAGCCACAACAATTGCGTATACATACAGACTACAGATCCAGACAAAAAGATGGCAAAACCCTTTAAGCAAATGTCTAGAGCCTCTGTTGATATGTGCATCATAACAAAACAAACCTAACAGAAATGAAGGTTTTGTAGCAAGACACCGGATAGCGGTGCTAAATAAATGCATACAAAATAAATATTTATGTCAATACCAATGAATTATTTAGAAATATGAAATACTTACAATGCATACGCATAATGTAATAGTTAGTTGCTGTGTGTTTGACAAGTGCTGTGAATCTTCTCAAATTCCAGATTTTGAAAAACTGCATAGAGTTCTAGAAACAAAATCATATCATTCATTCAATTTCCAGAACTTCCAAAACACTACATTGCAAGCTAAATCATTTGAAAGAAATAATTTCTAATGGAAAATTTCTAGATGCATCGTTTCTTTTGCTTGCAACAAAATAAAACGAAGATCTTTATACTTTTGTAATAAGATAACAAAAACTGACCCAGTGACCCTTTGTCCCAACACCAGCTTCACCAACAACAGTAATAATAGTACAAGAAATGGAAGGCCAAAAGAGGGCACTATTAAGTGCAACAGTAATTGGTAAAAAGTTATAACCAAAACAGTCATCAACATCACCACGACCTTCACAAGCAACAACAATATAAGCAGAAGAGCACTTCATTAAGCCAGTCCTGATGGGGTTACGGTAAGAAATGTTAGCAACATCATTTTCTCATCCTCTGAATATGAGGGTAAAAGGTTAGTCTCAGTCTTCTCATCAATAGTGTACTGTCAGTATACTCTTTATAATCAAAGTTTATGTCACCACTAAGCAACCCAAAATAATAATAACAACAACGACAACAATAGTAGCAAAAATAACAATAATTAACTAGCCATCCAAGAAAAATGCCATCTTCAATTTTTAATCCTGTGGATAACATGTACTTCAGGTAAAAAATAATATTCATTCGAAATTCCAGAACTTATGTAGCACCTCTACATGGGGGCTACTCAGAAGCGCTCCCAACTCTATCAAGCCAAAAACGCAGCCTTGAGTTTAATAAAAAAAAGTGCAACAGTTAGCGACTCAGGAAGCAGACAAAGCTCCAGTGGAGTCCATTTCAGATAACTGGACCCACCATAGAAAAGACTCTATTCTGCATGGTTGTAGCTCATGCGAATGGAACCAAGAACCATCTGTTTGTTATATGCAGAACAGAGGGGCAGGACTTGGCTTTGGATACCTGTGGAGCAACAGAGCTACAGCAGGTAGTCTGGGGCAATACCAAACTGACCTAACCATATCCCATAATAGCATTAATCATCATCATCATGATAAAAATTACAATGATGATGATATAATAATAATCATAAGCAGCAATCGTCCATTTGCATGCAGCGCTTTAATATTGTGCCCTTCACAGGTTTGATTTTGCAACACAATGGAGATGAGAACATTTAAATAATGCACTTAAGTTTCTTTATATTGCAATCTTTTATTAAGGTTTTGCTGGGATAAAATTTCAAAAGAATTAAAAACAAAATAATAATAATAATAATAATAATAATAATAATAATAATAACAATAATAATAATAATACCGGTACATTTAATGAATTTATTTTTACGTCTCCGTTTAGGCCATCTTTTCTCAAATCCAGAGGGATCTGATGTACCTCGGGTAAAAAAAATAATTCAACGATATTGCCGGATCTTGACGAGTCCTAGCCGTCCCACGGTCCCCTACATCTCCGAATAATATTTTTAAAATCCTGAGGAATCTGTGATACCTCAGTAAAATAATAAATAATAATAGTAATGATAATAATAAAAATAACAATATAGTGCAGTAACAGTAATAATGGTTGCGAAACCAGGAACGAGGTCTGATTTCTTGGAGATTCATTTTTTAACTCCTAATATAATTTTTAGAAATCCTGTGGAATCATTGATATCTTATGGAAAAAAACAATAACAATAAAAATAAAGTAAAAATTTTAAATAATAATAGTAATAGAGTAAATGCTCTGAATTGTAGTGGTTAGCACACCACACCGTCACTTAAAAGGTTCGGACTAAAATCCATACCTAGCCAGGAAAACTGATGCTCGACTTCTGTTCCTGCTGAACCCCTGGCCAACTCAGGGTAGATGTTACTAACGGCTCGGTAGCAGATCCACAATATGGCCGCAACAGATAGAGGCAGAATAGAGCGATCTGACCTACGGCAATCGATAGCCCTATTATTCCGCTTACTAATCAATGGTCAAAAGACCATGAAAAGATATATTTTCGTAAATATTAATAAGCTTAAATAAGCTAAAGAATACAACAAAATCGATTAAAAGTATTTTTATAATTCACACAACTGGGCTACTAAGTTTGGGCTTGTTTTGGCATGGAAAGTTAACAACCCGCATTAACTACATGCGAGAGAGCTTAGTAATGCTTATTCCCGTTAAATAAGTAGGACTAACAATATTTTGCTGAATTAAAAATAATGTGTAAGACAATGTCTGGACAGTCGAATGCAGGTTTCAAACCAATAATATTTGGTACCTAATTTCTGCTTTGAACGCCATAGGTGAGACCGCTCTAATTCTGCCCCTATCTCTGGCGCCAATATTTTTTATCTGCTAACAATAACCCAACTCAGATAAAATGTGTACATTGATAGTACACTACTGGTTAATAGATGAGACGGTGAGGGAGAGGATTGGGCACCTGCCTTCGTATGCCAATGCTAACAAAGCTGAAGTGCGAAATTTGTACCAGCCTCGACCTGATCAACACCCACCTGAGTGAATTAGTGACAACGTGTCTGACAAAAAAGTTCTCAAGTTTTGTCATGTCCATTTCTGATGTATACATATACTGTGATTTAAAATAATATTTTCATTTCCACAATTTAATTTAACTGATTAGCAAATTTTCTATTCAAATACCGTAATCATGTAGAAGTGACTCACTAACGCTGTTGGCGGAAGAATTGGACAGGACAGAGCACCGACTGATTTGCCATTGCCACGTGGACAAAGTCGACGACACCGTGGAACCACAAAACAATTTCCGTTGAAAATGTTCATAATTTCCTGGAAATGCAAACCAGAATTTCACTGAGAATACATCAAAAAGCACACTAAATTATATGAGTGTTTGATATTTGCTCGAAAACCAAAATAATTGCATGTAGTCGGACACCATTCCCATGACGCACGCATGCTTGTAAACCCCTATAACTTCATATAAAAGACAATTTCCGCCCCCATATTAATTAGCCATACCACAAAGTATGGGAATATGTCCTCTAAATTTACGAATAAGATCACTCACTTGATTAAGTTGATCTTTTCTCGAAACCTCATCGGCCATTTTAACAGCCGTGAGATGTGGAAAGGAATTTCCGGCATCTTCGTCCCATGAAGGCCGCAGTTCAATGCGATCTAATTTTATAGCGCAATAATCCGCACTTGACATTTTGTTAAGGCCGAAAAATCGAATTGTTGCAATAATTGCCCGTCATATATTTATCCTGATAATGTTGCAATCATGTATAAATTTAGCGACCCTCTGGTACCAATAACCAATTTTAATGTTATAAATTTTTAAACGCCTGACATAGTCAGCGATAGAGTAGGACCTGCCAAAAATTGACGGAAATAATTCAGTTAGACCTACTATAACTTTTGGTCTCCATTTAATGGCATTAGGCTATCCTTCAAAGTAGGTTTGCTATGATAGACATAAATTAAATTTACTTGCTGCGAATATTGTATTACGCGTCAAATGTAGCCTACTTAAAGAAAATCAATAGGGTCAATTCTCAATTATCTTCGCTGCTTAAAAAGTAAGTAGGTTAGTTAAGCCTGCTAGAAACCACATTAAAGCGACAGGATAGAAAATTTTCTTATCATTTCATATCAAATTGTCAATTCGTATAGGTTTATTCACTTAATTATATGTGGACCAAATTAAAATTCCAGGATAGGCCTATTTTAACCTTGCTGCTCTAAAGAATAGTCAAGCATCAGACGCACGCAGATGCTAGAGATTACGAATAGGATTATTATAAAGCCCCAATAATTCCGAGCTTTCGTCAGAAATCCCATGTAGCATTGCTGACACTGGAAATCGCATATCACAAGATAGATCCTGGAGTTTTCTACTGATGCAAGGTAGGCCTAGATCTTGATTACAGGCATTTAGTCAAAACAGAATCGAAAAAGTGAAAAACAGTTCCAGGTCAAAGCGTCAGAGGGATTGGATTGTTTAAGCAACAGTTTTCAGTTTCTTGTGAAAGACCTTGGGGGAGATGGCAAGAAGCGAGACTTTTTGTTTGCTTTTGTTTAGGTCTTTGTTAGGCCTATTTAGGCTAATGCTCGTTAACGTGTCGGATGCTGTGAACGTGTCAGATGCTGTTAACGAAAAGCCATTTACATAGAAATTAATTTGTTGGCAGCTGAAGGCCTAATAAGCAAACGTTAAGTTTAAGCATCGAAACGTCTCTTTGTAAAGAAAAAAATCAATTGAACAATTACCTTAAATAAGTTTGTGAAAAATATTGTTTATAGCCTAGTGGGATTCGAACCTGCGACCTCTGGGTTGCATGAATCTACGCACCTCCGTTATCAGATGAGCTAAATGGCACACAGTATATCAGACATTGAAATTCATAGTTAAACACATACCGAACGCTAGAAACTTGTTAAAAAGATGTGTTTCAGTCTAATGGCTAATGGCATTTCTAATTGAAATGTCCGACTATTCAACTATAATTTGTGTGTTTACGCTTAGGTAAACTTTGTCCAATGCTCATTACTGCCAGGGCTCATGCTCGCTCCATGTAAGCTTGGCTATTAATAAGTTGTCTATAAATTGGCTCGTTAAAAGCTTGTTCTTTCTCCTAGTGCATTTTCAGTTTCGATTACACAAAATTCAATGGCATAAGTTAAAAGTAGCCCAATATCTGAGGGGGAAAATAAAACAGGTCCTATTCATGTTTGCTACATTTGATTGCCAAAATATAAAAAAAACATTAGTTTGGTAGCCGGCCATGGGTTTCGAACCCACAACTTTTGATCATTTGGTGGCATCTTAACCAGTTGAGCTATGATGCACTTGAGTGAAAATCGATCCTAAACCCGCTTTAAAGGTGCATAGGCCTACTAGACGCTAAATTTATCACAACGGAGAATAATGTCGGTTGTTTACAAATGATTATTGGCTCATGCTCGTCCGTCTTATAATCTGTCAACGTAGGCTAAGCGCTTGCACTAGTAATCCTTTTTGTGGTAAGCCTACACCTTTGTGCAACCCAAGTCTGCACCCCTTTGTTCGGAATTCTAGCTTCATCGTGGTATTAATGCGCATTCCGCTCTAAGGAATGCGGCTGTTATGAGCTTCTAATAGCTATTTTCCACCTATCCTTTTACTTGAGAACAAAATAACATAATTAAACAAAATGCTTAGTTACTCGAAATAGTTATTTGCTAATTTTATAGGCAGCTATTACAAGGGGCTGTCGGAGAACTACATTATCGCGCGCGCGAAGTCAAAAGTGCTCTGTGAGCAAACGTCCAAAAACGGGAGTTTCACCGCAAAATGGCGCCGATAAATGTGGGTTTCGCCGTTTAGGGTCTTTGCGGGCAATCGGCCGCTTTTTAGCGGGGATATAATCGTTTAAAAACGTTAAATCTTCGCTTATGTACGGTTATTTTTAACAGTGTAGCCTGACTCTTCTAACGTCACACCTTGTACTTTACAGCGTATTATATTGAAAACTTCTTCCAGTATTATAGCGCTATTTCTAAGTGAATCGTTTGCGTTGGATTTAAGGAATCACTCACATCAATGATGATGGTTTACTAGGATGCACAGAACTCGACACTGGAACTGGTTGTCATTTTCGCAAGAATATATGTTACTAGCCTAGGTCTATATGTATACCCTGTAATAATGTCTTATTATGTCCTGGCCACGGTTGTCAGTTTAGCAACTGAACATGCATGCACGGCATTGCACGCCTTATTTCACTTGTGTGCGTGCACTCCTGCATATATATATATATATATATATATATATATATATATATTTACACACATATATATATTAATACACACACATAATTATATAATGCCACTTTCTAACTATGTAAGCTTATATAATTATATATAGCCTATACATAATATAATGACATGTATTGCTTGAACGAGAAACATATATTGACAAGATCTTACTCATTTGAAGAGGCTGTGAATCGCGAAAGCTGTTGTTTGTTCAGTTGTAATAAATTATATTATAATATTATTATAGTCAGATCATTTTAATTTTAATGATAGGGAAGATTAATGCGGATTCGGTTTATGTGAGAATGCCACATGACAAACTAATGAAAGAGAACTACAATACAAGTTTTTTATTCATTCGCTCATTAGACTTTATGCCTGTAGGCCTACTTTTGCGCGGACCTAGTCACATATTATTAGGCCCACTTCTGTTCAACTCTTAATTCTGTTGATTTGATCAATCAATAAATGAATAAACACATGATAAAGTAAATGAAATAAGAATGTTCATTTACTTAATCATATGTTCATTCATTCTTAGTTCATTTACTTAATCATAGATCTAATGTTAATTCATTTCCTCATTCGATGTCATGTCATTTTGCTTTGAAAATTATGTCACCCACCGATGTTGGTCATTGTCTCGTATTATTATTTTTGACTAAAAATGCATCATGTCATTTTTCTTTTAACCTCTGCACCCATGGACCACGGAATAGGCTAATGGTCACTTTCTCTTATAATGAACTCATATTATACACAATTACACATGTCATTTGCCTTTCGGAAATTATTGTTTCCGCTACAGATCATGTTTCCTCGTTTTCTCTATATGACTAGCAAAGCATAGATTCGGTCATTTTAATTTGAAAGGGATATATATACATATATATATATATATACTACAAGTCATTTCC
The DNA here is from genome assembly GCA_949752735.1 of Lumbricus terrestris. Classification (NCBI taxonomy): domain Eukaryota; kingdom Metazoa; phylum Annelida; class Clitellata; order Crassiclitellata; family Lumbricidae; genus Lumbricus; species Lumbricus terrestris. Next base: position 95,643,039 of record OX457036.1, read on the forward strand.
TTTTGTAAATGTGCGATCAACAACTAAATGGCCCTCCCCGTTGCTACCAACTTTCCAATAACTATTTAGGTTAGCAACAGTTACCACAGCGACGGTCACTAAGGCACAAAGCATGATCAGCTTGCGCGTCAAAACTAAGGAGTTGAGCATTCAATACCAGAAGCGTATTATGTAGAATTTAGTTCATTCATTCATTGAATCTATCTTTTCCTCGTTTTCTGTTGAATTGAATCTTTTATCTTGTTCAGCTGCTGCTTGTTAGAGATTGCTCTCATCATCGATCTGGTCTAACTGCTGCTCCCAAGAAGTCCTCTTTACCGCAATCCATTCTCGTTCGCGGCAGACCGATTCTTTGTCTTCAATACAGAACCAGGCTGTGCAGAAATAGTGCAACAAGCGACTTTAAAGCAATACGTTTCGCGTGAAGACCGAAATCTCTAAGACATTCCGGTTTATTGTTTTGGTCGATAAGTCATAGAACTTAGCGAGATTATTTCGCTTGGCTCTTCTGTGTGGCGCAGATGACGTCTGTTTTGTGGCAAATGGACGCAAAAATTGCGTGGACTTCTTTTGTGCCATTGTAAGAACGCAAACACAAGAGTAGATTTTTGTGGCATAGTCCGTGAATAGCTATTAAAGTATGAGCGTGAATTCAATCCCGCTTGCCTAAGTGCTTTTAATGGCCTGTCTGTCTGCCTGTCTGTGTGCCTGCCTGCATGTCTGTCTGTCTGCCTGCTTGTTTGTATCTCTGCCTATTTGTCTGTTAGTCTGTCTATTCTTTCTTTCAAAACCACCATGCAACATTGCTGCAAATGACAGAATCCGGAAACGCTGAAATCAGCCACAGGAGACTCATTCACCGCTGGAGGCGCCACCAATGCGCTGCTGTCTGCGCAGACAAAGCCTTCAATGATTGACACCTATTATCGCCCGATAACCCGCAGTTCAGAAATGGTTTCCATTGTTCCTATTGTTTTCATCTGACGTCGCTCTGGTAATAGGCCGCAGGTGGATGCGCGCCTGTCATCTCTATGGCTCGCATTCAAAGCCATCAAATGCGTCAATGGATTTTGTCACAATGCTTCTCAAGTTTTTAACCTTGTGACGACAAATTCGAACATTTTGTCCTTACTTCATATTATTTGTAGGATTTTTTGTACAGGCCTAAGCATTTTTGAGCGGTTCGACTCTATTGCCTTCAACAAGTTTGGTGTGAGTAAGTGAGTGTGTAGTTATTATGTTCGTCAACATGTTTGGTGTGAGTAAGTGAGTGTGTAGTTACTATGTTCGTCCATATGTTTGGTGTGAGTAAGTGAGTGTGTAGTTATTATGTTCGTCAACATATTTGGTGTGAGTAAGTGAGTGTGTAGTTATTATGTTCGTCAACATATTTGGTGTGAGTAAGTGAGTGTGTAGTTATTATGTTCGTCAACATGTTTGGTGTGAGTAAGTGAGTGTGTAGTTATTATGTTCGTCAACATATTTGGTGTGAGTAAGTGAGTGTGTAGTTATTATGTTCGTCAACATGTTTGGTGTGAGTAAGTGAGTGTGTAGTTATTATGATATCGGATCAGTGGTGATGCTCATTGCATTATTGTTACTCACTGATCATCCATGGGTTTTGGGTCGTAACCGATATAATAATTGATATCGTATACCTGATGTAAAAACTAAATCACAATTGAAATGGAGGCCTATAGTAGGCCTACCTGATTTCGTAACTGATATCATAACTTGGATCACAATTGAAACCAATGATGATGCCGTAACTGATGTCTTGATAGATGGCATGACTAAAGTTCTTGCTGATGCTGATATCATTACTGATATCATGACTGAAGTCGTACAATAATATCATGACTGATATAATAGCCGAGTTCATTATGGATATCATAAAAACCATAACCCCTGCCACAACTGAAGTCACGACTGATATCATATCCGATTGATATGATAACTAGGATCATGTGATATCATACCTAACAGATTAACATAGCTAATACCATTGCCGAAACCATGACTGATTTCTTTGAATGATTGATACTTATGATAACTATCAACAAAACTGCCATGATATCTGTCATAACTGATTATATAATTGCTATGATAATTCCTGTGATAACTTATGTCATAACTGATATTATAATAATAGCTATGATAACTGCTATGATAACTTATGTCATAACTGATATTATAATAATAGCTATGATAACTGCTATGATAACTTATGTCACAACTGATATTATAATAATAGCTATGATAACTGCTATGATAACTTATGTCATAACTGATATTATAATAATAGCTATGATAACTGCTATGATAACTTATGTCATAACTGATATTATAATAATAGCTATGATAACTGCTATGATAACTTATATCATAACTGATATGATAACTGCTATCATAACTGCTATGATAACTTATATCATAACTGATATGATAACTGCTATCATAACTGCTATGATAATTATTTTGCTTCGTGATGTGGTGCACCAGAAGATCTGTCGAGTCCATTTTATTGATCAAAGAGTCGTTGCATTAATCCACCGACGCGTAAGGAGGAGGAGGAGCAGAAGGAGAGCAGAAGGATGAGAAGGAGGAGGAGAAGGAGGAGGAGGAGGAGAAGGAGGAGGAGCAGGAGGAGCAGCAGGAGGAGTAGGAGACAGATAATCAGACAGCAAAGCCGGATTTATTCCAAGCGTTGTTCGCTCGAGAGGATAGAATACCGAACCGCATATACGTTGGTGGAATACACCGTTCTTTGATAATACCATCTCCACAGGATTTAGCCGCCAGTGAAGCCGCGTAATTAGCCGGATGACGAGGGGCTTCTTTGTAAGCTGCTTAGGGACAGAGTCTTGCGGCCGACAAGATAATTATATATTAGAGAAAGTCGGTGCGCGTAATCCTAGAATGCGAGCAATTAGCACTCATCACTTTCGCTATTGTTAAGAAAGAGCGAATTAGATCGTCTCAAATGAAGCCAAGCTACTTGCGGGTTGTATAAAGACCTAGAGGGTGGCTCTGTCAGTCTGTCTGATTTCTAATTAGAGTAAGAACAGTTGGAGGGCGATGTGACGACCCTGATTATAGTCATTAAATGTTGTTAAACTCATGAGAATGTTTAAGTTATAACAAAGATGGTTGGCAATCATGCTGAAGATGATCATACATATGCGCCCGCGGACAGTTTAGCAGGAGGGGCAACACACAATATGAATGGTTAAATTGTAGCAGGACGACCCTGTGTAGCATATGGTGCACCAATGCAGTGAATGCACGCATTGCACAGTCCCAAGCTCATAATAATTATTATTATCAAACAGCAAAGTCAGCCGTAGCATCACCATGGATCGCGGTAGGCCGTTTGATCTGCTTAATTTCATAGTTTTATGACCTACGAAAAATTATCTTGAATAATTAATATTAGTTATTATCTTCATTACATTTAATTTCTTTGACGTGCTCAATGACTCCAATGGCATTGACTCGACCTGCTGAAATTGTATAGGGCTTATAGCTAGCGGTGACATGCACTGAGCAAAGTCATTGTTGTTCTATGCATTGTCTTGAATCATTGTTACTGTCAGGTTTTATCGGACCGCAAAGTCGGCTTCGAAAATCGTTCCAATGCTAAAAATAAAAATGTCATATTCGTAAATGGTTTCGGCGCCAGAAACAACGGAACAACGGTTCAAATGTTTTCGACGACTGCCGACCAGTGTGTTATCGGAAGCTATTGATCTGGGAATTTGGGGTCGAAAGGTTAAACGTCTAATGGAAAAACTTGCCCTGTCGAAATCTATCATTCTTTTATTGCTTTTCTACTTGTGAGTCTTTCTTCAAGTTCTGTTCTTGTTCTTCTGCCATTGTCCTTTCTGTCTTTCTCGTTCTTGAACTCGTTCTTTTTTTCTTCGCGTTTTTCTTGTTCTTCTGGCTATCCTCCTCCGCCACCTTCACCTTTCCCCTTCTTCGCTTCCTCATTCTCCTAATTCTCCATCTCCTCCTCCTCTTCCTCATCTTTCTCCTCTTCCGAATTCTTTTTATTCCTATCAGGGCTGCCGAGAGGGAGAAGATCAGCTGGACGGAACACAGAACAAACGAGTAAGTTCTGGAAAGGATTGGAGAGGGAAGAACAATGATAAAAACAATCAGAGAAAGACAAAAGAAATGGATAGGGCATACGCTAAGAGGAGACAACCTGGTAAAAACGGTGATAGAAGGAAAAATGGAGGGGAAAAGAACAAGAGGAAGACCACGACAGATGATGCTGGATACGATGATGACAAGGATTGGATACCAAAGACTAAAGGAGAAGGCCCAGCGGAGGGAAGAGTGGCGACATTGGACAGCCGAACCTGCCTAGGGGCAGAGAACCAGAAGAAGAGATCTTATATATACATGTGTATGGTATACAATTGCAGGTCGTTCCTGCAATTTTATCATTTCAAGTGTTTTCTAAAGAATGTTTTTTTCGTTGAGCCTTAATATAGGCTAGTTCATAGGTTTACAGCAGTCAGAATAATTTCCCTCGTCAGCCATAATTCTCATCCTATGCAGATGCGCACCAGTGATGGTTGCAAACTAATATAAATGTAAATTGTTGTAAACGTAAACTACTGAAAATATGAACTAGTGAAAATGTAAACTATTTTAAAATTTAAATGTATGGGTTATTACATGTAGGGCCTTGTGTATTATAGTGTATAGGGGAAGCCGGGGTAATTTCGGCCATTTTTCTTATTTTTGTAATAAATTGAAACGGGTTGACTGCTAAAATTAAATAAAATCACAATTAAATAAAGCAAGATAGGGACAATACACTGCAACGTTACTTTTTGGGAAAGAGGAAAACATTTGTGGGAAAAAAATTATTTTATAAAGTGAATTTTTTGCCGGTTTTACCCCAGTACACGGGGTGAATTCGGCCAACACGATTAATTTGATCCTCACAACAAACCAGATGAGGTATATGTGGCGGTTCACACCGAAATCAGCATTGAGTCGGAAATTACACATCAGAGATATTCAGGGAATACCTGGTAGTATGTTTGTGATTTAATTAATTTTTTTGCAGAATTTTATAAAAATATTAATTTCAGTAAAAATTTATTTTTTCAAATTTTTTAAAAACACAATATAGAGTTTGAAATGATGCGTTATAGTTATATTTTAAATTAAAACTGGGTATATTGGTGCAAAATATAAAGTTACTACCCTAAAATAGGCACTATGTGCCATTCCTAACATCTCTGGGGTAAATTCGTCCACATGGCCGAATTTACCCCGACCCACCACCCTCCATAACAATCTTAACGAGCATAGACCGCATTTTTGGATCATTAATTTGGATAACCAAATTGGTCAAAAATATAGTGGTTTGCAGAATAAAAAACAAATAATTAACATTTGAACAAGATTGCCTTCAATTCTTAGCTTTTACTGTCACAGTATGGATAAGTGGCTTAGGCTCGAACTCATTTTTTTGGCTTTTAGCAAATTATACTCACATAAAAATAAAATTATCTCGATAAACATACTTAATATGATATTATACGCTAGATGGCAGCATTAAAATCTTCCTCTACCCGCTGGTTTCCTTGAAATCACCCTGGCCGAATTTACCCCATGGCTGAAATTACCCCGTCTTCCCCTACGCCCTATGCAAAAATCTCGGAGAAATCTCATCACAACGCTAAATCCACGTCAGTAACATCATGCCGTCTGCCTGCCTGCCTGCCTGCCTGCCTGTCTGCCTGCCTGCCTGCCTGTCTGCCTGCCTGCCTGCCTGCCTGCCTGCCTGCCTGCCTGCCTGCCTGCCTGTCCTCGTGTCACCCTGCCTCTAGGCAAGGAAAAAGAATTAATTGTGCGCGGTCTTCTTTGAAACTCAAGACTCGAATCGTATTTCAAAGAGACAGATGTTAAGGCTCCACCAACCAACTGCTCCGATTTCTCTCTCTGCTCTTCTCAAACATCGACCTATTACATTCTAATATTATTATAGCGCTGGAACGAACGAACTACCAGTGCCACCGATGAAATTACTGTAAAAATTGTTTAAACTGAATAATGTGTTTATGCGCGAAACCCTTCCTTCCAACTCTAAAATGCATAAAATTATGCTGCAGCAGGTGGATAAACGATAACCTACTTTTAAAAGCAAGACGTTGTATTGGCCCATTACTGGGCCTTGTTCAACCAAGAATCCACTGTATACCCAAGCTCCTCTTTTTAGCAACCGTGAGAGGCTCTCTATTCAAAGTTATAACAATACAATATAAAAGTAATATAGGCCTACATGACAAAAACAATGATAAATACTATACTTGATAAATACAATTTAAAAGCAATTTGATGATACAACGTAAAGGTAATTTGATAAATAGCCTAGGCCTAAGAGTAATTTGCTACATGCAAAATAACGGTGATTTGATAACTATATCCTCTCACATACGTATATAATTTGATAAATACAATGTAACGGCAAGTTTCATAATGTCCTCATGACAACGTTTATAAGTTACACGATGAAACCTGCTAGCATCGAGAGCCTTAAAGTTTTCAGTTAAGCCTATAGCGAAAGACAGTCTCGCTATTCGAGTTGCGAACATAAGGAGGTAGACTCTTCCATATGGAGAGACTCATGGACCAGTGGCAACTGCTAATGTGAAAGCCGACTAAAGACAGGAGCAGGGAATGGGGTGTAGGACATTAGCCCCCCGGACAAAAGCCCCCCCGGACATAAGCCCCCCCCGGACATTAGCCCCCCGAACAAAAGCCCCCCACCCCCGATTTTACCTAGGACATTAGCCCCCCCGGACAAAAGCCCCCCTTTGTGCAAGTCATGGAATAGTGCCGTACTTGTCACTGGCATTCACATGCAAACGAAAGTTCTTAGAGTCATTTAGGTCCTGATTGTGTCAGTAGGCCTAAATGTATAGGCTTAGATTCGAAATGATAGGGCCTATACAGTCTATTTGTTTAGTGTGTTACAATAAAGGCTTGTTAACATCAGTTAGGCTGCGTCCCAGCTTCATAGGCTTATTAGTGTCGTTTCAATTCAAAATTAGATTCAATACATTAGAGAAATGAACGAATGGGAATCCTATAAGTAGGTCGGCCTACTTGTTAGTGTCAGTTTGGCTACAACGAAGGTTTGTTAAAGTCAGTTAGGCATTAAATTTTTATTTATATTTCACAAACTTTGGACTTAGAATTTCTTACATTTATGTCGTTCTACAATTAATGCCTTACCTTAAATGTTTTATAATATGCATAATAAACCTTTAATTAACTTTGCATATTCTTACAGTGTTAAACTAATGTGCAATTTAGGCCTAACTTAACTTAGGTCCATTGCTACATTTTGTGCATCATTTTTAGGTAATGATATCATAAACTGGGGGGGCTAATGTCCTACCTCGGGGGGGGGGGCTTTTGTCCGGGGGGCTAATGTCCGGGGGGCTTTTGTCCGGGGGGCTTTTGTCCGGGGGGGCTAATGTCCGTTCCCCGCAGGGAATGAGCCCCCCCCATCTATGTTCCAATTTACGAATCAACTGTTGCGATTGGAAAGTGTCGACTTGTCGGCGCCGTTTTAAATTGGTCGAATTAAGCGAGAAATTATCCGGCGTAGGCGCTTTGTTAGACGATGATTAAGCGCGTGACAGTTGAAACGTTGAGGATCTAATGGACAGGTTATGGACTTTTGAAGCGACTGAAGACGTATTGATGCATGGTGGCTTTTATTGGACTCTCATTTGTCTGGGGATTGTCATCATTCTTAAAGAACTCGAACATCCTTTAGAGTGGCAGAAAAGCGGATCTTTGATAGGTACATAGTAAGCATTTATGCATTTAGAATGTCTCACTCTAGTACTATAGTATAGGTTACAATGTGTGCGTTAAAGCACGTTACATAACGGCCCATTGCGTTCAAGCACATTGGAAGTGTAGACCATGTTTGTGTTCTTTGCTTTATATTCAACGATATAATTATACTGTGCTATTTCAATGATTATTAGTGCCGTCCTCCTCCTTTCTTCAGACTTGGGACTGGCACTGAAAAAATACGAGCAGTCGCATAGTGTATATGTGCGCAATGAGTTAAGTGTCTTGGTAAATTGAAGTCGAGGTCATTACATTACACTCTGTAATTGTACACTAGCCCGCACTGTCACAAGTGCCACATCATTACAGCGTTATTGTGTTCGATGTTAGGTTTGTTATCAGTGAACTTATTAGATAGTTTATCATGGTTAAAGGCGATTTGTTGAATGTCGAGACCAACAAACTCCAGCACTGTCTCACTCGGGTGTTGCCAGTCAAAATAAACTAAATGAGAGGCGGTGGCGCTAATTTCATCGACGCCATGATAATGATCGTCGTGACCGGGTAAAAGAGAAACTAGACCGACGATCAATGCGGACAATAATTGGCCAATCAACTGCGCCTTAATGGCTAAGGTTCCCATGTCTCTAGCGCTAGCAGTGTTCTCTGTGTCAATTTGGAATTAAAATGTACTTGAAGCCTTCGTTTATTGTCGGCTTGTTGGCTCCAACAAATGAATTTCTCCCACGTTCTATTTGCCTATAAGTGCAGGGAGCCAGAGACAGCAGGAACACATTGAGACGAGCAACGGTGGTGAGGATAGCACCCGAACAATTCTCTGAAAATGAGCTGCATGGGACCAGGACATGTTTATTATACGGTCTTGTTACATGTTTAACGACCCTGCTATGTCAGAGGATGATTAGTATCGCCCTCCTCCTTTGTCCGGGCTTGGGACTGGCACTGGCATAGAACAACCAGTGGCGGCCTATATTTTAAACGTTCATAATGTGCCCATTGCAACTGGTGTAGGCCTACTGTTGAAATTTCAGCGTTGACTCAAACATTCTCGTCTTGAGTTCATCCCCGTTAGAGAACTTAATTAAAAGTATCGTTGGTCGTGTGAGCATTTAGTCGGTGAGTAGGCCTACAATAATTCTATGACAATAGAATGTAAGACAATTCAAAGTAATCATGGACATTGTTAGAATAATTTTAGAATAATTTCTTATTCTTCAGACTTTTATACTCCTCTGATTATCTTTGTCTTGTCAGACTTATTTCAAGAAATGTTTCTGGGTCACGAGTGTTTTTGTTGCTCAATTGTGCTTGGAAAAGAACTTTAGTTACTAAATGCGAGTTAAACTGATTCAAAATCCGCTTTGAGGTAGTTAGAGTTGAATTAATTCAAAATAAGTTTTTAAGTAGCATAGATCGAGCATAGTTAGAGCAAAACAATTTCAACAGTAGTTAAAAAATAAGTAGTGTTAAAGTAATTTCAAATTATTTTTGAAGTAGGCAGAAGGTTAAAAGTAAGCCCTACTTCAAGCTAAACCAGTATTCTACAACTGCTCATCACTGAAGATAATTACTGTTTACAATTGCGCTTCTGCTGCTGTTCCCAAAACATCTATTGTAACAAGCAGCCAACAGTTGAAGCCATTACATTGCCAATCGTTCGTTCTCTGGGGACACACAGACAGACACATCGTATTACTTGTTTGTTTTCGTTCGCCCGCAAAGACCCTGGCTAAAGCTGAATTATCTGAAGGCGTCGCCGAATTAGGTAACCCGCTTTGATGGGTCTGCTGAATTTCTGCTCTGAATGTGGCCGGAGTTTACTCGGAGTACGCTCCGATCAGAAGTGGACCAACCAAGAGAAGGGCGGACAAATTTAACTCACACTCGTTCCTCTGTTTCTGCTACTATCAGGGTAAACACAGAATCGGGCATCATACATACACAGTTGATTCAATAAATTTCCTTGCAAAGTGAAAATAATTGTTTTTGCAGTTATGACGCGTTTTGTATTCTCTGTTTACTTTCACATCGGCTTCAATATCAAACGTCAGTAATTACTCTCATTCCGCTCTCCGGGCATACACCGAGCAGGCCCAGAGCAGAAGTGGAGCCGATCGGAGATACGGCTGTTTATATCCGTCTGTCTCAGAGTCATTGGCTTCTAAAAACAGGGCGGACATCAATAGAACATGTCGCCAAAAGCCGCTCCTCGCAGCCCCCTGCTGCTCTCCGCCGCTCTCCCCAGCTCCCCGCTCTCCGCCGCCTCGCAATTACTCAACCGTCGTCGGTCCTTCCGGCAACAGAGGACCGGGTTCAGAATTCCGGATGGAGACAATTTAATACCTGGCCCATAGACGAGGACTACGTCGTCTACGATATCTAATGGAATATGGTCGAGTCCATCCGTCGTGTGGGTCGATTGTAGGGAACGGCGCCTCCTCGGTTACCTAATCGTCTAGACGACGACATCTCTGCTTAGGCTCCGCCTCCGCCTCCGGGAGAGAGCGAGTCTTGAGCCTCCACCGCCGCCACCACCACCACCGCCGGGCTTTCCCCCTGGAGGGCGAGTGGTGTCCAATCGACTCGAATTCTCGCGTTCTATCGTCTCTATTAAGCGGCCACAGACCAATGTAACCAATGTATAATGAAGCAGCCGACGACCGAGATCCCGTTGCGCTTTCAGCTTGTGCTGCTGCTTGTCAGCCGGTGTTAAGCTTCAGTCCTGCGTTGCCATGTAATGTTATAATATTAGATCACGAAGTCAGCTGCAGCCGTAGTAGACCAAGTAGACACGATTATACACAATATACAGTGAACGTAGTAGGACTGGTGGCTATGCATGGCTCGAGTGGAATGTACAAGAAACCAGAAGGTAAGCTTATACTTTGAATGATCGTGGAGGCCTTGACAGACCGAAGTCAACTCGGATTGTGTGTATAATTATTACAAGTATAATTATTTATGGCCTATGCATCAGATTAAAGGTTTATACAATACTGTCGCATGGACAGTTACACTGGAGTTATAATTATACGTTCGATAGCGTTGACGGATATATCTATTAAAAGTACGGCTGGTACTATTATAGGTTACGACGAGAGCGGTGAGATGCTAGAAGTCACAGGTCAGACAGAAAAAGACAATATTGTTGTTAACGAAGTTTTCAGATGGTTGAAGAGTTGACTTGCCCTAACTTAGTCCATTGTAACTTAGTCCACTCTAAGTCTCTAACTTAGCCCACGCTGAATTAGTTTGCTCTGACTTACTCTCTATAACTTTAGCCTACTTTAGGCATTTTCATTTCGAAAATGCACTCTGCAAAAATTTCGCTTCCATCAATATTTTTTTCCTAATTTATTGAGTAGGCCTACACGTCGAAGAAGATCTGCCGCCATAACCATGTGCCATAGATTACTTGTTCCTCTATCGCTGCCGTCTTATAACTCTTCTTTAACGCGTTTGAGATTGATTTAAAGGTAGCGCGGATCTTAGCTCGGGTCTCGTTGCAGAAATATCACACGCCTACACACCTTAGCACACACACGCACACACACGCGCACACACACAGGCCTATATATATATATATATACACACACGCACACATATATATGCATCACATATATATATATACACACGCACGCGCACAGTCACACACGCATTCACACACGTGTGCGCGCACGCCTACACGGTCCTCGTTAAAAACTTTGAGATGACCCTCTATACATGAAATAGATATTTGATGTGTTGATCATGAAATAATTGATATCATTGGTTCTGAGTGAAACAGCTGTACACTATGTATATATATATATATATATATATATATATATATATATATATATATATATATATATATATAGGCCTAATTCCTATCCGTTGTAAATAGCAATAAAATATCAGTTTCAGTGCTGATCGATAATGCCTTGATACAAGTTTGTGGCGTCAAGTCCGATAGTTTTATCGATAATCGATAATTATACAGACAATGTTTGCATTTACATGTATGTTTGCATTTACATGTATGTTTGCATGTATGTTTACACGTATGTTTGCATGTTTCTGTGTTTGCCTGAGTGAGCTTTTGCAGTATAGGTATAGGCTATCTGAGCTAAGGCTTATAGTTTGTACGTTGCGTGAATAGCAAACACGACCTAGGTACATTTTTTCAGTGGATGCTAGTTGAAGACAAAGACTTGCTCATAATGGTAATAATTGCAGCTAACGGCAGAATGTACGGTTGAGTGGATCTATATTGGGGGTGGGGGGGGGTAGCGTGAAGCGATCCCGTATTCGTGCACTCTTTGTGTCAGAGTGTTTACCATTACTATGAACTCCCTCCAAAGCTTACTTCATATGCCAACGATTGCAAGTACGAGCTAGCTGTGCAGTACGATCCATACACCCGTCATCTATATATCCACTCATCCATGTCTGCGTTCAGTTAATCACTACATCCTTATTATTGCTTCATGTCATGTCATGGACGACGACTGCAAGTACAAGCAGGACTTCAGATGGTACACGTGTTTTCCGCATCAACAGACTGACTCACGTTTATATATATATATATATATATATATATATATATATATCTTATATATCTTATATATATCTTATATATATATATATATATATCTTACTGCATTAAATTAGAACAGCTGACGCGACTGACAAATTACTCTATAAACGGTCGTGTATACATCAGATCAAAACGTTGGAACGTAAATCGCACTCACATAAAATGTGGGTCAATCTATCCCTCCATCTTTGATCTTCTCGAAACCTGTTCCCTTTCGTGGCCTTACAAATATGTAAATAAATATATTTATATATATATGCGCTCCGAACCTATATACTTATTTATTGAGACACGGTGTATATATACATGTACATATAACATAACACATAATATTATACAGAAACGCTTTATATGAATGTTTGAATGTAATACAGTACAGACAGTGGCAGTCTTGCAAACCGTTTTGTTGTGACTTGTGAACGAATTACTGTATATAGGCCTACTTTTTCAGCGTGACCATGACATTGTAGTATTATAATTATAAGCTTATTGTATCTTCATTTATTGACAATTCTAATGTCACAGCGCATCCAGGCATATACACGTTATAGATCTACATGAAAAAAGATTGTTTGTTGCCATATAGACTAGAATTATTGTTCTCATAAGAAAGGTTTGTTTGCTATTTTCTACAAAACAAGCTCTTGCTATATAATTTTGTATCAATTTTAGTCTTTGGTTGTAGGCTTAAAATTATGCGACTTATAGTTCGAAAAATTCTGATGCTTTTGCACTTTCTAATTAACTTTCCGCCACATTTTAACCTCCGTTTCTATGAGCAACAGGTCATATATATATATATATATATATATATATATATATATATATATATAATGTTCTGAAGTGTGTTCTACTATAATAATTATTATACACAGCGTTGCATGAATAATTGCAGAAACATGCAATGTGTTTCGTGTTGTTAGGGTTTTCGTTCTGTGGCGCTGCTATGATCGGCGGCAAGCGAAGATCCCTTCTGAAGCAGCTGTGGAAAGAGCATCAGGAGTTGAACCCCAATCCGTCCAGCGCCTCCTCCACCCACTCCCCCACATCGAGAGATCGAACCCTCACAGCCAAGGCGGTACTGAAAGCTCTCTCGAAGCGCCTCAAGGACCGTCAGTTGGAGACCCTCGTCCAAGCCCTCGAAGGACCGCCTTTGTCCTGCAGTCCGTCCATGACCTGCATCCTCGTGCCTCGGGCAGATGTCCCTCTGCCCGGGGGAGCGAGGGTTCCGCCCCATGTCATCGCTTGCCAACTGTGGAGATGGCCGAGCGTGGACGATGCAAGGATGCTGCGGGTTCTTCCCATCTGTAGCACCTACTCCTCAGCCTCCTCCTCCCTTTCCTCTTCCTCCTCCTCCTCTTCGTCATCACCGTCCCTATCATCTGCTCAGTCCGGTTGTGGAGACGCCTTACTCTGCTGCTGCAATCCATTCCACTGGAGCATCAACATTCCAGGTGATTATAATTATAACAGTCGACCACCGCTTTTTCAATTGTTCTCTCGTTCATTCATTCTGGTCATTAGTAAAAAATGATTCATTCGTTCGTTCGTGCGTTCATTCATTCGTTCATTTGATTTGTTCACTCATTCGTTCATCTGTTTGTTCATGCATTCATTTATTATTATATATTCATCAATTCATACCTTCATTCGTTCCATTCGTTCTTTCACAACAATTTCACTCAGTCGTTCATCCCTCATTAGTTTTGTTCACTCATTTTTGTTAACACATCCATTTATCCATACATGATACATGCATCTATTCGTTCATTCATTCATTCGTTCATTCATTCATTCATTCATTCATTCATTCATTCATTCATGCACGCAAAACACCAGCTATATGCTACAGGACACAATTGAAATATTCAAATTAAGTCTTTATTATATTAATGCAGCCAATTTGACGCTTCGTGGTTAAATTCATTCGAGTATGTTTCTGTTTTTCTTGCAGATGAAACCCTGCTATCTGCTTCACGTTTCGATTTGGCAGAGGATCAAGTTGACAAAGTTTCGCTCGACTCACAAAACGGTAAACGAAAAAGATATTGAATGTCATGGTCAATTTATATATACATGTTTATTATATTATGATCCAACACAATTGTATGTTCGTAGTTTCTATGAGCAAGAGACAGAGAGACAGAGACACAGAGACAGAGACATAGACAGAGACAGAGATAAGGGAGAGAAAATTATAGAAAGATAGAAAAAGAACGAGAGGAAGAGATCAGTAAACAGATAGGCACACAAAGATACAGAGAGGGGCAGCGAGTGATAGGAAGAGAGACAGAGACAGAGGCAGAGATAGTGAGAGAGATAGACAGACAGACAGAGCTAGACTGATGAATAGGTTGCAAAGGTAGACAGCGATATATCCAGTAAGAGGGAGAGAGACGAACAGAAACAGAGACAGACAGGCAGGCAGAGACAGACAAAGACAGACAGATAAACAGAGCGAGGCTGATGGATAGGTTGCAAAGGTAGACAGCGATATCGATCGGCGTCCTCCGTCCGGCATGCAGGTAGACTGAGGTAGACAGAGACGGAGAGACAGATGCGGCAATTTATGCGTCCTATCAGTTTCTAAGTATAACAAATTGACAAATTGAACATAGACTACGGTTCCTGCAGTTCTCAACAGACGACTGAATGTCACATCTGGCCGCCAACCTCCCCTCCCCCACCGTCCGTCCGTCCGTCCGCGCCAGACCCCGCCAGTGTCCCCCGCCCGCACGTATCTCCAGCCGATGCATCACTCTCCAGAGTTGACAGAATGACTAACTACCATAGACCGGGTGGAGCCGAGATCGAGGAGCAACAGGCAGCTGATAATGTCCTTTAAACAACTACTACCACTACTACTGCACCTGCTACTGATACTGCTGCTGCTGCTGATGCTGCCCATCGATTACCCTGTCTCTATTTGTCATTCCCTTCTTCACTCACTCCTTCACTCACTCCCTCGCTCACTCCTTCACTCATTCCTTCGCTCACTCCTTCACTCACTCCTCCACTCACTCCTTCACTCACTCCTCCACTCACTCCCTCGCTCACTCCTTCACTCATTCCTTCGCTCACTCCTTCACTCACTCCTCCACTCACTCCTTCACTCATTCCTTCGCTCACTCCTTCACTCACTCCTCCACTCACTCCTTCACTCACTCCTCCACTCACTCCTTCGCTCACTCCTTCACTCACTCTTTCACTCACTCCCTCACTCACTCCTTCACCCACTCACTCAACTGCCCACTCAAAATATTCTGTCTACAATAGGAGGGAGATGTAGATAAAATATTTCGTTTAACAAATAATGTACATAGGCCTAGATATCCGTAAATATACATATAAAATAATATATTTATATGTATTAGGCCGATATAGATATAAAATGTATAAATATGACTCAACTCCATCTAACCTGAACCTTCCCTGATGGATTTCTTTCTTCCTTCCAGATGGATCCAGTCGTCAGTGGTTGGCTCCGTGGTGTCACCTCGTCTACCGCGAATACAAGCACCGCGTCGGCGGTGGCTTCTTCTCCATCTACACCGACTGGACGAGGGTCTTCCAGGACCTCTTCCACGGCGACGGCGGAATGTGCCTTTCCCTCATCCAGAAGCCAACGACGAGCCGACCTATCGACCGAACGCGCTCGAAGATAGGTCGAGGGATCCTGCTCAGCCGCCAGGTGGACTCCGTCTGGATGTTCAACTGTTCTGAACATCCGGTCTTCGTCTGTTCGCCGAGCTTCTTCAGCGGGGTCAGCCACGGCTCATGGAGGTTCGTCGTACGTCGAATACCGCCAGGATGTTCGCTCAAGGTCTACGACTGCGCCTTCGCTGATCGGCTGTTTGCGCTGGCTTCCCGTTCAGAGGATGACGCGCTGGCAGCTTCTTCGGCGGATGGTCCCGTCTATTTGGACTCGATCCACGTCAGTTTCGTTAAGGGTTGGGGTCGACAATACACGAGGCAGTTTATTACGTCCTGTCCATGCTGGATGGAGATACTTCTGAGGCGGAAGTAATGTGGATTGTATTATGTATGGGGTAAGAATCTGTAAGACTGTAGAAGCACCCTGGTTGAACACTTGTAGAAGGGCTATGGAACTGCTAGGGTGAGCACTAAAGGAGCATTCTGGGATTGCTGGGGTAAACAGTTCATGAGCATTCTGTGATTGCTGGGGTAAATAGTTCATGAGCATTCTGTGATTGCTGGGGTAAGCAGTTCATGAGCATTCTGGGATTGATGGGTTAAGCACTTTGCAAATCAGTCGACCATCAATTATTTTGCCTTTGTTACATTGAGATTATATTCCATGCGGCAATTAGATTGGATTTCCTGTCATGCAGCCGTATATATGCACGTGCTATTCAATCAGTAGAAATTATTCCACTGAGAGAGAGCCACACTTTAAAACGTAGACCTGTAATGTCTATGTCTATTTAAATACACGTCGAGTGACACATCCCAAGAAGACGGGTCCTTATTCCCCCAGTCTCCTTGAATTCTCTAGTCGAAGCTAACAGTAACAAGCCGAAACTAGTCCATCACCGGCGGGACTCAAGATTTAGTTCGTGGTAACTTATCGTTTTAGCGTCCTCGAATATTCGCCATTGCAAGAGTTGATCCAACAGGCCTATACGGATTTGTGGAAAGAAGTTTCCTGCATTGAAAAACGGATTGGTGAAAATATTTTTCTTTAGCAGAAGTGGGATTGATTATAGGCCTAAAACTCTTACTTAAGTTGGAGTTGAATTGATGAAAAATGATTGTTAGCCTAATTGAAAAGAAGTTGGATTGATGAAAACACACCTATTGCTTAAATAGGACTAGACTCTGGGCTGATGAAATAAATTCCTGCCAAAATGGAAGCTGTATACATATAGGCTATTGATGATAAGGATTCTTGCCAAAGTAGAAGTCGGATTGACGAAAAATAATAAATACACAAGGCGAATAATTTAGAACGACAAAACGATAGACAAGCTTAGGTCTAAATGGGACCCATATGGTCAATATAGGGAGCAATGTAGAAATAATAGGACCCACAGTAGGAACTCAGATCATGCACGATGATGTTAAAAGAAGACTTTTACTAGCCTAATGTGGACCCTAAGAAATACTAGGGCCTTGAACCCCACAACCCCGCGGCAATTCTCACCCTGCATAATAATTATATATATATAAACTCAAAAGGGTTCCCGTGTGTGATCTTGCGCTGGCTCTAAGGGTGCATGCTGGCAAAGAATCCCCACTGTCGCCTTACTAAAGTGTAAGAATAGTTTCCTGCGCTGCATGCATCTACTCGCAAACCGAATGAAGAGCAAGGGATATTGTAGATGGAATAATTGGCAACTGCTTTGTTGTTATTGTGATTTCTTGTGACGAGCTTCGTTTTCTATTTCTGCAAGTTTTGCATCACTCATCTTCTCAGACAATTTGTTGATGCACATGTGGCAGATTGTCTAACAAAAGCGCAACATAAATGAGACTTTATTAGGCGCTATAAATAGAATGCTAGTCAGATCAATGCTACATGCATAGTCGTTGAACACTTGTTTTGTTTGACAAAAGTGTGCAACATAAGTTTGCTGACCGATTGACTGACGTTCTTGCCATTGTATTTGTGCATTGTTGTATGTATGTTTATGCGTATGGTTAATACACACATAAATATGCTCATGCTCATTTTTTATCATTGCTATCGTTAGCATCTTCACTATCTTCGTAATGGCAATTATTGTCTTCAAGTAAGTCATCGTAGGCATAATCGTTAATTTTTATAGTGCAGTCTCAGTGAAAACTCATGAGATCGAGGCACTCCTTGACATGCAGCAACAAACGATCAAAGAGAATGGTTTTCAAACGATTGCGGAAAAGGGACAAAGACCAAGGAATTCATTACGGAGATTGATAGGTACCCCGTCAGAAGCTTTTGTCGGCGCGCTTTTGTCCTGCGCGCTTTTGACGGGACACCGGTGGGCCTATGCTGCAACGTTCTGCTGCTGCAAACCTGAATAGGAAACTTTTTCATGTGACAATATCGATTAGGCCTAGGCTATGTAACAAATGAATGCGGTTTCCGCAATCTGATCTAAATTACTTGCATGTAGGTTATGTGGCACCTTTTCCATAATACATAACACAAAAAATTAATAGCCTATTATAAAGATCGTTTTGACCTCTTTTTCCCTTGTGTTCGGTGTGCTTTGCATTTGCTGTGATATGACCCGAAAGAGATGAATTTTTAAATCTTAATTCTCAAAATATCAGAGTAGGCTTGCTGACGTAGCGCTCGAACCAAACTAGGTCGTGAATCGTAATTCATCGGAGGAATAAGCGAAAACATCCGGCAAACCAACACTGTTTTTGTGCAGCGTATTAGCCTATAATTCACAGAGGTCAATGTTTTTGGCTGAGTGCAAAAATTGTTGTAGGCTAGTTGAATGCAAAAGTAGGCTCCCTATTCAACAATGCTCGTCGTTTTCGTGACCTATCCAAATTACGCAAAGCACGCGCATTAGCAAATTCCATCATAGAACTCCTGTGGGCTATTATGTAGACGCCGAATTACTTTAATTAGTCTTCGTATATATAAAACAACCTTTCTACCTTCCTTTATTAGTTATCGAAATTAATTAAAAATCCGCCTCCAAACACGAACGCCGAATGCGGTCACGTAAAGCATCATTGAAATGATACCACACAATTGGGTTGCGCGTCGCCCCCTGGCGCTTGGTGGAATAATTACCAGGCGCCGCCTGTGGAGCGGTTCGTAAATGAAATGCCAGCATGGCGCCAGAGTATAATTAGGCTCCCATAGAGCGGCGCTCTGTGTGAACAGACCTTAATTGTGTCGCTGTTTTTCACAAGTGTGTCGACCGTCGCATTCATGTGCCACCGAATGCCCAGCATTGACTGAATGCACGCGCTAGACTATGCGGTCGCCAATGTCGTGATCAGCGTCTGGAAACCTCTGATAAATAATTGACATAGATAAATACATAGTTACACAATACACACATGCATACATAGTTACATACACACATGCATACATAGATAAATACATAGTTACATACACACATGCATACATAGATAAATACATAGGCTAGTTACATACACACAAGCATACATAGATAAATACATAGTTACATACATGCATACATAGATAAATACATAGTTACATACACACATGCATACATAGATAAATACATAGTTACATACACACATGCATACTTAGATGAATACATAGTTACATACACACATGCATACATAGATAAATACATAGTTACATACACACATGCACACATAGATAAATACATAGTTACATACACACATGCATACATAGATAAATACATAGTTACATACACACATGCTTCCCCTATATTATATATTTATACAGACACGTAGATAGAGGCCTACATGTACATGCAGGCATACAAGCATAGGGCCTACACAATGTCATGCCACATTGCCAATGCATAAAGGCTTACAATACATAAAAATACCAAATGGGCCTACCTGATGGTGAAGACCTGGTGGCGCCTCTGACATTATTTAGCCTACCCAGCCCTAAACGCGGTGCAACAATTGCTTTTAAATTTATAGCTATTGACAAAGTTAATTCTTGAAAAGAAATACATATGACATGCACACGTAGGCTTACATGCATGCACATAGGCTACGTGTAGGCACAGTGGCGGTGCCAGGATTTCAGTTTTGGGGGGCTGAATCTGCGGGAGGAAATTTTCCATTTTCAGGCGCCAGAATTTCTGACGACCTTTTTATAGTCATTTGACCAAAGTCTCAAGAAACGTTTCATTTCGGCCGTCAAAATTTCTGACAAATCTCGTGCATGCGTTTACGTTTTAGGGGGGGGGGGGGCTAATCGTGCAAATATTTCATTTTTACATGGGAAAAAATGGATGGCTTTTTTCAGGGGGCTTAGCTTCCCTTGTCCCTCTGGCGCCGCTACTGTGTAGGCATGCAGTGCCATGCACAAAGTACGTAGCAGTAGCCTACTGTAGTTTCCGATTAATGACACGGTGTGATCATTGTCGCCCTCAAAGCCGTAGCTAGGGGCATAAGTAAAATCACGTTCTAAAAGTTGGGGGACCAAATGAATCACGTTCTAAAAGTTGGGGGACCAAATGAATCACGTTCTAAAAGTTGGGAGGACCATAATAATAAAGTTAGGGGGGACCACTCAAAAGTTGGGGGACGCGTCCCATGGGTCCCATAGGGTGGTTGTGCCTATGGCTAGGGGGATGTTCTGGGTGTCTGAACACCCTCGGAAAAAAAAGGGTCATCAAATTTTTCGGACAAAATATTTTTTTGCCCCCCCACTGCCGAAATGTCCCGTACGCCTATGGTACGTTCAATTGGTTCAAAGCGACGAGCTAACTTTGTTGAAGCGGCACAGCTTCCATCGACCCATGGGTAGTCAGATACTTTTTGTATAATTATCCTCCGAGGGGCATGTTGATCCAAAATATCTTCCGTAGATGAGTCGTAGAGATCGAAAAGTTCAGCAGCGCTAATATTTGAGTTCCATCCAAGATGCTTGTTTGAAGAGGTAGAAAATTCAAGATTCAGTTTATCAAATTAATTATACTGTCTTGGTCCTAAGTCCTAACTTATTGCAGGATTATTTTATTTAATAACATAATAATTTATTTACATACTTACATTTTAGTGGGTAGAATTATAGAGGTTTATGGTTCTGAAAATGGCGTTGCTGAGCAGCGTTGCCACTCCTTGTTTTTTTTACAAGATCTTGGGTTTTTCGATCCGAACTCGGGAAATGGCATCGATGGGAAATGGGGGTTTTATCGGGAAGAACTTGGGTTTTTTGCTTGGGTTTTTTCGACGGAAAATATGGGAAATTTTGGACATTTTCGAGAAATTTTGGACATTTTCGGGAAATTTTGGTTATTTTCGGAAAATTTCGGGACATTTTCGAACGATTTGAGCCGGATGACTAAAAAAAGGTCATGTCATCAGAAATTTTGGACGGAAAATTGTGAACATTTTCGAAAGATTTGAAATTTTCGGACGGGAAATTCAGAAAATTCGAAAGATTTGATGAACTTGGGTTTTCTAGGGTGTTTTTGGCCCTCCACCTTGGGTTTTTCATTTTTAGAGTGGCAACGTTGTTGCTGAGCGCCTTTGAAAATGGCGGCTACTGCTGTTGACATGAGGGACGACGAGTGGATGGTAAATAAAGCGAGAACTTGTCGAAAGCATGATCCATCGGCAGCCAGATCCTGGTTAATCGTAGCGAGAACCCTTTTTCCAAGGAATTTTTCCATACAGGTCAGTTTCCCATAGATATTAAATAATATTGTTTCAGATCGCCTTGCAAACCACTTGCTCGCGTTTAACATCAGCTTTTTGTTCGTAACGCTTTCACAGCAATACGAAGAAATGGCTAATATAAACATTTACGTACTTAAATATAATCTAGCTGATTTAAGCTCTTGTTATTCTACGATTATTTAGAGACAAATTCAAGCAACGGATTGAACTTATGAGCGATAATGCAAGCAATATCGCTAATTACCCGTGGGTTTAATATCTGAGGTACGGCCCGAGTCCCCGAATATCGGCCATAAATTGATTTTCTAAATGCGGTAATCACGAAGACTGCGTGCCTGTCCATGTAAACATTATGGTCGCCCAAGAAATCGCTGAAATAGAGCGCTGTTGCCTTATAAACCGCATCCCATGAGGCAGTGCGCTCAAAAATTTGCCGAAAAGGCTTAAAAGGGTGTAGATTAAATGTTCGAAATTCTGTTGACGGAAACGGCCTTTCATATAATGTGGTTTTGACATTTCAGCGTTATGATTAAATGGTGTTTTTGTGTGAAATGTTCCTATGCTTCCAATGTTAATAAATGTTCTGTGCTTTTGCTGCAGTTTGAGATGTATCAGCTGGAAAAAAGCGGCCGCAACGTACGAGATATGGTTCGACTTTTCGAAGACATGTAAGAGGATCTCGTTTCGGTTTGAAATGTTGATAAGTTGCTAAGAGAAATAATAATAGTAATAATCTTCGTTTAGTTGCAGAGAGAGACTGCCAGACAGAAGTGTTGAGCGAACGCAAGGAGAAAGCGATTTCCCAAGAGAAATACCAATTGCGGCAAGTGTTCTAGACTGAGCATTTGTAGAGCAAGGAAGCAAGAGGTCAAGTGTGTTGGTTGAACAGTGTGGACCATGGAAGGAGGCTGAGTGAGGCTGAAGAATAATGTCATCCAGATATTTGGGGCAAGACTGCTGAGGATTGGGGAGCAGAGTGAGGATCTTAAATGATGCTGTGAAGGTTTACCCAACTGTCACCCCTCCCCTTTAGGAACAATCGGGAGCAGATTCTATGTTTACAATGCATTGCTTTCTTTTTTGCTGTTCTTCTCACCTTGCTACATGTTATTAGCAATTGTTCTGTATTCTATTACCATTAATGGTTGCACGGTAAACAACAATTAATTATTAATGATTGTTGCCCCTTAATAAGCAACACTATAGATTTGAAATATATCTTAGAAAATTTTATATTACCGGTAGCTTTTCGGGACATGAGATCACTTTCATGATAGGCAGAAAATTATTTCTAAGTCAGGACGACATAAATGAGTTCGTTCTCTATTCTGAAATTGACAGGCTGGCGAATTTTTTCAACGAGCCGCAACTGTGGACTGAAATTCGTTCGATGGCTGAAGCCTTACAAACAGACGCAACCGATGAACAAAGCAATTTCCTCAGGGGTCAGTCAGTGCATCACTTTTTTATGCTTGACAACAGTTGTAGCTGACTCTGACTCTGAGTCTTTTGTTGCAAAACATGGACAATTGTTTTGCTACTTCTGCTTTGGTTATCAATAGCTTATTGGTTGATTTGATGTATGCATTTATGTGTGTTTGTGTGCTTGAGCCTATGTATGTTAGTTTGTCTGTACATATGTATATGTGTGTGGGTTTCTTTATGTGGCATTTGTAACCTGTCAGAGTGCAGAGTTTATGACTTTCTGCCTGAAAAACAGATTGCATTGTATTGCATTGTATTTATGGCAATTTTATAGCCTTCTACTTCTGAATGTTCTACATGCAAACTATCAACTGTCAGCGTAAGATACAAAGTGTGCGATGCTAGTGCAGTTTTAACTGTTGACAGATGTGACTCGAGAAAAGAAGAAAGATTTTGTCTGTTTATTGTATGGTTTTGCCACTGTAAAATTCGTAGGTTTGGTACCAGGTTTGAATGATGCTTTGGCCAAAGAAAATAGCAATTGTTGTGCAGGACTGAGGCAAGCATTGATGTAAAGTTAAGTGCTTGCTAAGTCAAATGTTTCTTTTCAAATCTCATGTGACACATATCCAATTATAACGATGTGAAAAAAATCTGCTGCCTAAATAAATTTAATTAATTAGTTTGCTTCATGATACCTAGCATTATGTTGCCTGAATTTATCGTAAATTGCCTTCTTTTATCTTGCATTGCCTTTCAATGCCATATCTTGCCTTGCCTTCTTCATGTTGTATTATTTTGACTTGCCTTATCATGCTTTAACCTTCTTCATGTTGTATTACCTTGGTTTACGTCATCTTGCCCTGCCTTCTTTATGTTAAATTACTTTGGTTTATCATATCTAGCCCTGCATTCTTTTTGTTTGCCTTAACTTGACTAATCTTTTCCTTGCCATCATTATATTGTAATACCTCAACCTACCTTATCATAGCTTGCCTTCAAGTTTCTTGCCTTTCAAGTCTGACCAATCACGTTGCTTCTAGAGGTCTTCACTTCTCTCGCGAAAGACATCCAGTGTCGCATTCTCTTGCGTGTCGCCGAGACTTCGACCGACGTCTTGCAACAGTGTCGCCTGCGACTTCTCATTGTCGAACGCTATCCGTCGCAAGTTCCCGACCAGGGGGTCAGTCGCGTAAATCACGTCTCTTGATGAAAGTAATGCAAGATAATTTGTGGCAAAGATGCTGAGGTTAGTTAAGGTTGAAGCATTTGGTATCTTAAGATAAGGCTTTAGAGTGAGGCAACGGCAGTTTTCGACTCGAAATTTCTTACGTGCTACTTGAGTGCTGAACTCGGGGAACCAACTTATGCTCATGAGCGTTAATTGGGTTCTGTGCTTGGCTCATTGGGTAAATTCTCAAATTTGCTAGGCTGTCTCTGCCTACATGTGTGATGTGTTGCTATGGTTGCCTGTAGCTCAACATAACCAGGTTCCTTGAAGGGGCGCTGTCCATAGAATAAATGAATGAATTGCACAGTTGTGACAGGGGCGCCTCACTGTCCTCACATACAGCATGCAGCAGGATAGGCCTTAGAAAATAAATAAGTTTTGTGTCATGATTTGAAGGAGTGAATTGAGCCATTCACTTGTAGGGCTGGAAGAAGACTTTTCCAGCATCTGGGGCCGCGGCCACTGAGAAAGTGCGGTCACCAAAGCTGGTTCTCATCTGCCGTACACAAAGATCGCTTCTCTAAAGCGATCTGAATTTCGACCTGAAAGCGGAATTATGCATCCTGAAACCTAATCTTACCTTTTCACGCCATCTTATCCTGTCCGCTGTTTGAACAACGGATTTGTATAAATTGTTAATTGAATCTTTCAGGAGAAGTTGGTCGAATCTCTTCTTCAGGCTGAGCACGTGGCACACGCAACATCTCCTGTCAACCCATACAGGCGATATCTCGGTCAGTCCCTGACACGTTGATTCTATAGAGGAGCTAGATAACCTTATCTACATATATGTGACACTTATTATTATTATTGCAATATTGTATTATTGTAATTATTATTGTTATTATTTTCCTCCTTTTCCTCATTACTATTATTATTATTGTTATTATTATTGTTATTGTTATGATTCAGACAGTAAGAGCCATATTTTACTCGTAACTTTGGACAGGATCAATAAAGTCAGGTTAATTTTAAGGAAGAGACTTTACACATTAAAACATTACATGACAGTCAAATTATAAGAAAAATTGAGTTAAGCCTGGTTTGGTCAGATGGGTCACGTTCGAAAAACTATAATTATATCGCAGCATTACTGCACTACAGTTATTGCGTTACTTTACATAAGATTACGTTAGATGTTAATTATTTTCTTTTCTATCGACCAGCGTGCAGTGTCCTTCCGATGCTGCTCTGCGGTGGTCAGCCGAAACCATCGCCACGGAGTCTTTGTCGTTGGCTACGAAAGGCGGTCGAGTTCTACATCTGCTTCATCGCTCAGAGGACACTGAAGGCCGGTTCATCGTCCAACCCCAATGGTTGGTACCCTCGCCCAGCTGTAACAACTTTTGACGCAATGGAGCGCTTGTGAATAAGCTGGTGGCCCACGCTTGGGTTTCAAGTAGCGCTTTAGAAGCTTGAAGATTACGATTATGATTATGGTTAGCCCCCTTTAGCTTTGCGATGAAAGAGAAGAGGAGTCCTTGAACACACCGGTCATCCTCTTCCTAAACTCTGTAATTTATGTAACTAGGACCCTGTTAGACTGGACTTTGTCCTTTTGGTGTGCCTATTGCTCCTCAAACTGTACCCAATGTCATTACCGAATGAGGTAGCGTTGTAATATATTCAACACTTGTGTAACACGACGTGTGTAGATTTCATTTGGAAACAATGAATGATTTTGAATTTGAATATTTGTATTTGATTGTGTTGTATTCAAACTCGTATAAAGCATCTCTAGTAGGGTGAGCCATTCAGAGGCGCTCCCAGTGCGCAGGAACATGAGAGAAGAAATAGATTTTGAGAAATGAAAATGAGGAGGAGGGATTACCAGCTAGAATTTCTCTTGAAGTGTGGGTGTGTAAATTAGTGGTAACAGTTGCAGGAGCTATCAAAAAGGTTGCGGGAGCAATGCAAATCTTCTGTAGGATCTTGTATGAAAACATGAGCATATTTTGCGCATATTTGAATTATTTACATCCTTCCCTGACATTGTAGATCGCCAGGCGGTTTCTCCGGCTGGAACGACCACTTCCGCTACATTACTCGATGCTCCCGACTCCAATTCCATCTTCGCGGATAAGGATGATCACATCGTCGATCCGTGGCACCAACTCTGCCAGTTGGTCCACCTTGTAGCGAACCACTTGCAATGGAGCATTGGAAAACTTTTCCAGGGCGACAGGTAGTCATCGGAATTCTTCACACAACCATAAAAACTTCTGTAATATTTTTTAATATTATGATACAGTGATCTAATGTTTATGAACTCAGAAGATCGCGGGAACTATCGTGTGAACAGAACTAGCAAACAAGGGTGTCTTGTTTATACAAGAAAAACTACATCAGATCGGATCATTGGTGGTGAGACTGAATTACTTTGCTCTGACACTGATTGATAGTGAGTGGGTGGTACTCGGTAGTGTATTGGTTATTGCGCTGGTCTGTCAATATTTTGGAGTCATGCACACACCGTATATGGCCACTTTTGCATTACTTCCACTGCTTGACATTGACAACGTGTGTTGTCTTATATTGACAATGTCTTGTCTAACATTTACAATGCATATTTATAATATTGGCAGTGCATGCTGTCTGATATTGACAATGTATGTTGTCTGCCAATGACAATGCATGTTGTCTTACATTGACAATTCATATTGTCTAACATTGACAATGCATGTTGTCTTACATTAACAATGCTTGTTGTCTGCCAGTGACACTTCATTCAACATTATCTGACACTGACAGTGTGTCTTGCATGTGTGTTTAGCCTGGACTGTCAGTGGCAGCAGATCTTGACGATGTCAGAATCCTTGTCACACGTGGATCCGTCTCGCAAGGAGATCCAACTCCAGGAAGTCCTGCTGTGTGCATCGGTCCTGCTCATCCAGTGCGTCCTCGCCTACATGGCGGCCGTTGATTCCTCCACATCCTCCGGTCAAGGCGTCAATTCCAGTCATCCGCCCTACGTCTTAGTCGAGCTTTTCCGCATCGAACCAGCAACCGACGGAATTTCTGAGTAAGAACAAAAGGAATTTATCCGTTTACGCATCTGGGCGAAGTTTGTGAAACTATCGTGCTTAAAATTGATTTCTGGAAAGAGATTGCATCATTCCAACTAGTGAAATGATATGTTATTGAAAGGTCTAGTTATAGATCATAATTATTCATAAAAAATTAAATGGCAACCATCGAAAGTTTAGATTTGCTCTCCTGAACAATTTCAATGAATGGAGTTAGCACACACAAGCGCTGAATACATTCATGAGCACAAAGTGCATATACACAGTATCACAAGTTGCACAAGTACATACATACATACACACATACATGCACACCATTGAATGCCCACACATGCACATTCATACACACTTGAATAAATATGATTTATATAGTTGCATGCAAACCATTGTTGTTTTGCAACCATTGTTGTTTTGCAACCATTGTTGTTTTGCAACCATTGTTGTTTTGCAAACCATTGTTGTTTTGCAAACCATTGTTGTTTTGCAACCATTGTTGTTTTGCAAAGACCGAAATTGAAGCGACTGAAGCCGGAAGATGGACTTCCGAAGATTTTCCTGTCAGGCAAAGTTTCGTCGGCTCACAGCGTGGCAACGGAAGACGTCATCCAGAATTTCCTAATGGCTCTCAACTGCTGGCATCTGCTGAACTCACCTGCGCTCGAGAAAGGTAATCGGCACGGCACTTAAGACAATAGGTTCTATACAATAGAATGAGACAATGACGAATTGAAGTTTATTGCTTTTGATCCTCTTCTGAGCTGGTTTACATAATAACATAAAATACATAAACCATTAACTATTTAAAGAATTTAGCTATAACCATTGTGTTATGCTCTTGTGCAAAATATCTGCAGGCACCCATGGAAATAACATTGCAGTGTAGACCATGGTTTTGGATGTTTACGCATCTGAGAAGTTATTGAAGAAGGGGTTTGTGGTCTGTTGCAGAATTCCAGAGTCTCAATGAGCATTGGTCGGTGGACAGATGGCAGTGGCTGTCGCGTTTTGAGATCGACGTCTTCATGTATCAGGTACGTTTGACCTCTCTCCAGATGATCCAATTGAAATATAAACGAACAGAAATGTCATTAATTCCTATGTGAAGTGAACTTTTCTGTTACGCTAACTAGACCTCGTTTTGTTACCATGGGTGGTGCTGTGAACTAGACTTATAATATTTTGCTTATGAGTACTAACAGTGGCTATTTACATTTGGTGTAACGAAAGGTGTGCTGTGCAATAGTCTATCGCCATGCTCTTCGAAGTTATTTCTATCTTCTTTGAACGTGAAAACATCTGGTTACGAGGTGTTTCACATGTTTAACGATAGACATCTGTGACCCAGTTGACCAAAACCAGACTTATGTCGCAACACACACTTCTAAGATAATTTATAAACAAAATATGTTAAAACTCAAGTTTTTGCAATTTTAAGTTCTTGACAGAAAACGTGATAAATAAATAGCAATATATGTGTTCGATTAAAAGTTAATGATTGCCGAATATTGTTGATGAATGTTTAGGGTTACTACTCGGACGTCATTTCTCGGCTGCAGCCAATTCAGAGCGCCCAGAACTCAACTGCTTCTCGACATCGACAGGTAGCTACACTGAATCCTTATTGTAACATGTCTTGTCTTTTCATGTATCGGACCATCATTCATTCATTCATTCATTCGGACATTTATATAGCGCTTCTTCAAGAAAAACTACTCAGAGGCGCTCCCGACTCAAACGCGCCCAAAAAGAATAGTTTTAAGTTTAAAATCATCATCATGGCACAGTCTTCCATAGTAACTGACTTTTTTTGTCCAATTCAGTTCTATGCATCAAACTGTCTTAAAATTGTGTGCAGCTTTTCTTAGGCATTTAAAAGGTTGTATGCACCTTGCACTGGTACAGATTATTTGTTTAAATTATTGTTGTTGATTTATCTTCAGAATTTAATTGTGAGTAAATGCGAGTAATTTGGTAAAGCATGAAAAACTGTCAGAAATGTAGTTACTGAGTTAATTACTGCACTCCTATTTTTTACAAAAAGCGTTTTGTTATGTTCTCAACTTAAGGCTTACTTACCTCTTTCAGATTTCTTATCCACCATAATTATGCAGCGTCTATGTATTAATGGTATGGTCCTCTACAGAAGGACCTGGTTGATGGTTATGGCTTGCTTTTGGTGGAACTTTCGTTGCTGCCTAGTGCATTGGACATTGGTACAATTGAAGAACTTACAAACTAATTACGTATTTTATATATGAATGTTGTTTAAACTTTACAGGTTATGTAACATTTGTTTCTCGGTGTTATATTTACAGATGAGCCTACAGTTGGCCTGCTGCTATTACAGTCTGTCAAAGTACACAGTGAGTACTTGATACTCAGTATAGTAAAGCATGTACGGTCTCTCCTTAGTCTTTGACAGAATATGTGCCAAAAATTTGTGTAGCGTATGACAAGAGACAATTTGTTAAAATGGCTAGACCATATGCTGAAATAACAAAACCAATTAAATAACGAAATCATTCGTTAAAATAACGAGGCCATTTGGTAATCGATCAATCAATCGTTATTTATTTATATAACTAGTGCCCCTTCAAGGTACCTACTCAGAAGTGCTCCCGGCCGAGATCAAGCAAAAAACAGTAATATAACGAAACCATTCATTGAAGCAACAAAACTTCGTTAAAATAACGAAATCATTTATTAAATAAAAAGACTGATCGTTAAATGGCATGACCAGTCATTAAAATCATTAGACTTCATTAAAATAAAAATTAGATTTCATTAAATTAATTGGACCATTCGTTAAAAATGTCAAGACTGCACAACATCGTCAGATTAGATTTGACTCCTCATCTGTGAATTATTTTTCTTTGTTTCCATTTACAGGAGGTGGTTGATATGGTTCTTTACATCATCGGTACTTTCCAGCCAAACACTGGTTCCCTGCTTGGCCAGGAGACGCTCGTCACCCAGAGAGGAAAAGGTCGCCAGCTGTGCCTCTTGCCTTTGCTGGACTCGGAGATCTTCTCATATTGCGTCCATCTTCTTATCGCCTGTCTTAAGGTACAGCATGTTGTTGTCTGTTTTTGTTTGTCACTGTGTCCCACTGACATGTTGTCCAGATAACTCTTTTATGAATACAGTAGCTGTGGTCTGACTCTGCCTTCTCATGCATTCGACTACTGTCATACGTACGCTGAAACTGTCTTCCATTAACAATCCTTAACACTGCCCCACATGTTACTCCATGTGACATTCTCAAAATGTTTTAGTTGAGTTTCTTTATATCTGTTGGGTAGCTACTTTTGGCACCTTTCTGAGATACTTAGGCGCTATATAAATGTCCCTATATACATACATACATACATACAAAATAAATACATGCATACATACGAGACATAAGAGAAGTTGCCCTTTTACATTTACAAGCAAACTTAGGAAAAAAGTTTTATTGTAGCAATCTTCGAATCGAAAATATCGTTTACTTTACCAAACTTAGGAATTTTACTTCGATAATCGCAGGGTTACTTAGAATTGTGGATAAAATATCATGCAGCGAATAATTAACGATTGCTTTTACCTTGCATTGTTTTAATTTCATTTGATTAATTTTGTAGAATAGAGCTTGGAAGATGAATCCGGGAAGTGAACTTTCGCCTGGCTATGCCGCAAACGCAGCTCAGCTCGACATGGTTCTTGGTCACATGATGGTCTTGATGCAACACGATTGGCCAAAGTACGAGCCAATGATGTGCGAGATTTTAAATGGCATCAAGAAACGCAGCCACTTCGCGTACAGCCTTTTCTTCAACTACATCATTAGTATCCTTTTACTGTTTGCTGGTCATTTCAATGAAGTTAAATTTTTTTCAATGAAATGTTGTGGAAAAAGAATCAAGTTAATGTTCCAACCAGTTTTAAACATGTCTCACAGGCTATTTTGGAGGAGTAAACTTGCCTTACCTAACTTGTCTTTGTCTCCTGGATGCTTTGTCTCTTGTTTCACCCTGTGCCAGAACAGTACGGAGTTCCTAAGCTTCATCAGTTGTAAACAAATGATCATCCCGATATTATCATTAGTAGTCTTGACTAATTTATGAATTCACCTGGTAAAGGGTATCAGAAAAAAAACGTGACCAAGTACTCAATTGTTGGAAAAAAATAACAATGGTTTGGAAAGTTGGTAGTAGTGAATTCTATAGATGAGGACCTGTATAAGATAAGGCTTAAGACTTGGGAATCATGAGCGCTTTGGTAATTTGGGACAAACTGTAAAACTTTTCTGAGGAAGCTGATCTAAACATTGGCTCAATTTTTACCAATTTTTATGCGTTACAATCGTTTAACAACAACGTCTGCAGACATTGATCTGTTGGAAGAGTTTGCATTTCTACGAACACCAGAGGGAGGGCGAGTTAGTCTCGACATTCTGCTGACGTCGCCAGGAAAAACGGGAACTCAGTAAGTTACACTTGAACAAATGAAATTTGTGTATCTATTGTTCCGGTTTGATTGTCCTAAAGTCAGTCATTTTGAAAGCAAATAAACTAGATAAACTCTTTTGGGACCATATTCATTGTATTGGTTTAGAAAGTTTCTGTTGTTTGTGATTGTAGATTTATGTTGCACAAATTATCAAAAATCAGGCATTCCAGGGCGTTTTTAACTTAGAAATTTTTTTAACTGCACAACCAGCAAATTTTTTCTACTGTGGATTTGTTGGTGGAAATTTCTCATGACATTTTTAGTTGTTTGTGAGAAAAATGTCACAAGTCGGCGGCAAAAAAATCTGATGACTTTTTTTAATTGTTTGTCAGAAAATCGGCCCAAGTTTTCTCAGAAATGGTGCAAGTCATCACATATAAAAGATGATGACCTTTTTTCGTCATCCACTTGAAATTCTTAAATTATGCCTTCCTACATATTTTTCACTTCACAAGTCCTTCGTTCCATTTTGCTCTTCCATTGCAAACCGGTCGGCAATTACCTTTTCTAATGATTATCACTGCACGATGTTGCTTTAACAACTGCACAAATTCATTTACTATTGCACATTTTTGTGTGGAACTGCATGTTAAAAAAGCCCTGAGGCATTCCAGGCCAGACAGCCAGAAACTGCAATCATAGATTGTAATGGGTTTTCTTGTAAAGTTGAATTAAAGTTTAGTGTTGTCAGCAGCGTTCTATCTCTATGAGCTGTTTTCATGAAGTTCTGCAGAGTATGGAGTTGTATTTGAACTTCAGTAAGACCCAATTTAGGCCTTCTCAGAAGTTGTGGCGTAGGAATCATGGCCATCAGTAAGAACCAGCTGTAGGTGATACATATGAAGTTAGTAAGCAGAGAAATCAAGTTTAAAAGGTATTGGTTAACTATGCTTAAGAGCTTTGTTGGGATTTCCTTAAGCTAACTTAGACTTTAAAGAAATTTCTTGTGCTTCTGCAGGGTATAGACATTCTTGTGCGTCAGCAAACTATTAACATTGATGAATAAGCTGATTCAATCTAACTGAATATATATTCTAAGTGAATATATATTTATACTGATTTTGTTCGATATATCTTTTCCGTGACTTTGGCAGATTGCAGGAACTCATTTTGCGTTTCGTTTGTTACAGGCCGCGTACTATAACACGTGGTGTGAACAAAGGTGCGAAAGAAGATTTCAAGGCAGCAATGGAACGACAAATCACGAGAACCGAGGAAAACATTTCGTTACTGCTTCGAACATTTATACTTGACGAGGCGGATATCATAACACAAAATCTACAGGCTTAACAGGTGCTTAGAGAATTCTATAAGACTGATGCCAAACTTCTTGTTATATTCTCATTTTAACAATGAAATGTACTTGGCTATGAATTTTTTTGTTATACTTCTGCTATGCTGTGCAAAGAAGCATACAATTGTTGACTGATAAGTAGTTTATAAATGCGTATGCACGTATTTTTGCAGATGAAATAAATAAAAGTTCTTCCTGTTGGAGCCAAATGATTTTTTTTAACGCGAGGTGCAACGGTTTATAAATAGGAACTATGGTAATCCAAACTGATTCAATTAAATTCATCCTTACTCTCCATAAAAACGATCATTATTCAACGAAGTCATCCAATTATCTGAAGCTGGGCATGACTAAAACAAGGTTTTTCTTTGCAATTGGAATTCTTTGTTGCTGGACCTTGATTTTGGAATTCCATCTCGCTGTAGTTGTCAATTCTGCTCAGTCGGAGAACTTGTCAGATTGTTTTCAGTTTTAAAATCTAAGTTGTCAAATTGCTTAACTACTGATGTATGTATGTATGCGCACTTGTTATAGCGCCCCTTCAAGCTCCCTACTCAGAGGCGCTCCCGACTACAGAGCGGACACTGCATCGGAGTTTCACGCCGAAGCGCTGAGCAATTGCGGGTGAAGGACTTGCCCAAGGTCCCTACGCAGCGACTTGAGGTGGATTCGAACCTCGAACCTTCCGACTTCAAGGCAACGACGCCACCACTACACCACCGCGCCCCAGATGTACCTGTCGTAGTGGACTGATATTATAGATAGTAACCCATTACGACTTGGTTTTTTGGAGCGCCATCAGTCGACACCTTGTGCCTTAGACACTTGCAAAACAGATATGTTAGATATGTTACTATTTAATAGAACTAATGATTCATGTTACAAGTGAAGAGCCAGAAGTTGCGTGATAATGAACTCGTGTTTCACACGTTTTCTTACATTTACCCAACAGTGTTACATCAGAATTACACATATTCTGTAATTACGTCATGTTAATAATTACACATAGAATTACATTTTACTCGTGGTCTTACATAAGAATTATTGTACATCAGAATTGTTAAACCATCTTAATAGAAAATAATGCTGGGTTGTTTTTATTCAGAGTTCTGCTTTTGAAAAGTTCTTTAACAGGCACTATGCGTATATACATTCGTTAAAACTTCATTGAACATAAATATACTAAACAAAGTCATTCACCTAACTTCCCAGGATGACGTCTGGGTTTTTAAATTTCAAATAAGTATCTGTTAATAGGTAAGTACTGTCAAGTACGAAAGACTATCTTTAAAATCTGTACCGAATGAAACCAGGATGCCATCTATCTGCTGACAGGAGTCTGTTCATTGGCCCTGAATCTGGTGGCTCTTCAAGTTCACTACTTTACTGTGTATTGTTTTAAATTGTTTTGCTAACCTATGCAATTCCAGTTGTTAATAAAATTTCAAATAGGGTAACAGTGCAGAGAGAGAACTTCGGATTCGTTTCACTATATAAATGTTCAATTACAATTATAATTTACCAGCAAGCATTATCTTATTGAAATGTTTATCTTCAAATTATAACTATATAGCACATTTAGTTGAATTCCTGACTAAAAAATACTCAGAATTTATTTCGCTTCCTTAATCCCTTAATGATGACAATATTGTTTTCACTGCTTATACTCAAGCCCTCATCTTTCAAGTGTGAAGGAACTGTGCACTACATTGAGACTGGCACAAGTATTGTTTTCCCAGTAGCTGTTGCCTCCTCAACTTTTCACCTATCAAAGGTGAGGCATCTTCTTCACCTGTCAAAGGTGAGACTAATTAATTTCTGCGACCATTCGATCGATCTCTTCCCAATCGAGGCAGCTGTTGATGCTGACACCGTCGATCATTTCGAGGTCTTCAACGTTCACCATATCTGTGTAGTCAAGCGGTGATTCTCGGTCGCGAATGGCCATCAACTCCGACAGTTCTGTGTCACTCGCCTGCAAACAATCGTCGCAAAGGTCGAGTGAATATCGAGAAGAAAAGGCAAACGTTTGAGTTATAACTAAAAGATATGGTTGAGTGATATTTCAGTTTCGTGGTTCTTGCGCATTGGTACGCGAGGAATACCCACCGTTTTTGCTTTGTATTGTATCTGATGATGATGATTATATTCGTTTTATTGAGTTCTTGCCAGTGCTTAAAGTGTGGAAAAAGAAGTGCATGGACGCCTCTTACCTTTCCAGATTGTGCTGGCGAATAAGTGGCAGGATGGCGTTCAGATTTTAAAATAAGTGCCTGGGCGCCGTCCATGACCATCCTGCCACACTTTAAGCCCTGGTTCTTGCTGGCATACCGTAGCCAGTTACAAGTAAGAAATGATAAAGAAAACCATTATTCAATCAAATGGGTGAAAGTTAGAAAGAGGGGCAATGGTCGAGTGTCTGTAAAGTACGTACTCGAGAAATCTAATTTCTTTCTGAGCATTTTTAAAGCACTTCTATTAGGGTGAACCATTCAGAAGCACTCCCAGTGTGCAAGGCCCCATAAGAATAAGCAGTTTTTAAGAATAAAATCTGCCAGACAGAATTTGAGAAGCGAGACTGCCAAAAAATTGTAGAGTGGACAGAAGGAGAAAGCGATCGAGGCTGAGTCAGAGCAGTTCTAGAATCAAAGGGAACTGTGAATGGTGCCAAACAATAATCCCATTAGCCTGACATTGTCTTTGGATCTCTTTTGTGTGTCACTTACAGTGGGAAGTGGGCTACGATCTCCGTAGAGGATCTTTCGAACATTCTCATCCATGCTCCATGAACTAAAGTCACTTGAAACATCGACGTCTGAATAGGGATCGGCGTACGGACGATTGCGCCTCTGCGAACGGGGAACAAGACCGACCGACTTTTCAAACAGACCTACGAAAATCGAAACAATTCTATGGCTAATGTAACAGTGCTCATCAATATATTCAATTTAATTCCCATTTCTGATGTTTCAAATAGTGCTGCAAAGAATTCATTCATTCATTCCAAAAATTTAAGTAGCATCCCCTTCAAGAAGCCTACTCAGAGGCACTCCCAGTCAGAATTACGAATAGTCTCTAGGCAAGTAACCATGTTACCGTTCCTGTGACTAGTGGATCAAATGCCAGTGCTATAAAAGTTGCCAATAATTTTCTGGAGTGGCTAAATTGTGAATAACTGACAAAGATAAGGAATGGTGTAGATTTGAAATAATAATAATATTATATTTATTCAGGCATTTAGAGTTGGTGAAGAAATGTGAGAATAATTTTTATGAGTGATTTACTTAGGAAAATAATATACAAAATTATTATTTACGTACCGTACTTAGAGTTTCTAACCTTACTAAGCAACAGCGTTAAACGTAGTGCATCATAAGCCAATTCATTTTGTCCATCTTATGTTTTTTAACCAATTCACTCTATTTATCTCGTATATTTACCCATATTTATGCTGTCCATATTACACAGCAACACCATTGGCCTGCACCCACATGTTTTACTGCACTTCAAAATAGTGTATATTATAATTATCAAAGCAAAATTCCAATCAATTTGGTGTAAATTCTATGGCACCATCACCAACTCCTACATGCTTGTGTGTAAGCTTGTTTACCGTAATACCTCTTGGGTTTCATAAACAAGAGCGAAAAGAGTTTGCTAACGTTGTTGAGGCACGAGACGAGAGGTCGCAGGTCGCATCTTTTCCAGGCGAACTGTAGCCGGGCGTTGGAGTTCCTGCAGCTGTTCGGTGTACGTCCTTGGAGGATGAGCTGGTCTGTGCCATCGGAGTCCAGTGGATGCTGGTGGTGGGGCTTTGAAGGTCGCTAAATATGACAAAGGATAACGATGGAGAACTATAACAATTATTACGAATAAATT
This sequence comes from Lumbricus terrestris, assembly GCA_949752735.1. Taxonomy (NCBI): domain Eukaryota; kingdom Metazoa; phylum Annelida; class Clitellata; order Crassiclitellata; family Lumbricidae; genus Lumbricus; species Lumbricus terrestris. Next base: position 95,680,136 of record OX457036.1, read on the forward strand.
GTTTTTCAGTGTCACATCAAGCAATCAATTGATAGAATTTATAAAGCGCCAATTTAAGATCTCTACCCAGAGGCACTCCCGGTCCAGGCCAAACGGAAAAAGTAGTCTTCTTCAACAGTTGGTGAAAGAGATCAGACATATTGTGTGAATATGTCGTGTTTCTAATATAGGTGGGATTACATTTTCTTATTGTCTCACAAAACAATTATTGTACATAAGAATGGTTCAGTGATAACAAAAAATAAGGCCAGAGGCTTTTTACTCAGAGTTCTGCTCTTGAGAAGCTCTTTAAAACACACCACATGTGTTGGGTAAATAAAGCATAAAAAGTCGGAACAGAAACAATATTTATAGCAAATGCAGAGACGTGGATTCATCATATGCTCTGATTTTATTAATCACCTGATTTTGAGTCGTGACGTTCTTTTGATGATTGCTGGCGTCTCTGAGTTGTCTGCATCTCAGACTTTCCATAAGCTGATTGAGGTTGGCTGCCTGCATCAGGCAAGAAACACCAACCAGACAATCAATTAATATTATTATGGGTGCTGTAAATAATTAATTAACTAATCATGTAAGTTAATAAGTATTGAACAAGCAATTCCACTATGCATTGTTTAAGACATTAATTATGTTACAAGCTAAGGTAAGTATTCAACAATCAATTCAATTAAATGCAATCTGTAATTAATTAATTATGTAACAATTTAAGTAAGTATTAATCAGTAATTAAATTCTGTATTCTGGTGATATTAATCGCAAAATTTCAACTACCACAGTGCATCAAATAAGTGAAACACTTTCTTGCACAACCAAAACGAAAAAACTCCAAGAGGTCTCTCAATACACAATGATTATTTCTCTATGAGAAATGCCACCACTTCTGGATGTAAGAACACATACCACAGTGACTCAACACAAATTATGTACACGTGTAATCAATAGCAGAACAATGTATTGAATATATACTGTATTGTATCATTATATTATTATTATTTAGGAAGTTTTATATAGTGCCTCTTCAAAGTAGGTCACTCTAAGCGCAGTGTAAAACAGAGAGGCCATTCCAGGTTGCAGGAATATCGAACGAGAATGAACAGCAATCCATGAGCGGGGAACCAGAAGCTGAACGGTATTGTATTAAGAAATTCATAGGAAAGCATGAACCATAAACATACGTGCTGATCCAGTCTGGTATCTCCAGTGAATTTCATTTTCTTTTCCTGAACCCTGTTTCATTTCTTGTAGTCGTTGAGTGTACGACTTTACCGTACGAATTGTTGGCCTCTGTCTCGTCGAACCAGGAATGTGAGTTGATCCTACGAAAACATAATATTTCGCAACACATAAGCGTCAAAAACTATTACCAGTTCATCAGAGTTTAAATACAATGTTGAAATCCATCATAAGACCATTAGGGTTCAACCAAATAAATATACACTAAAACAGTAATCAATATCCAAGCTTCAATGAAAACCTTTTATGAACAAAACAATTCTGACAAAACTACATTAAACTGCATATTCGAATCTAAATAATAATTTTCAGAGCCAAAAACAGGACTCAACCAAATCTTGTAACATACACGTTTTAACAAAAACAACTTTGAACAGTTAATGATGTGCAAATGTAAACCTTCTCAATTTCTCAGCACCCACAAAAAGCCACGTCAGGGAGACCAGATTATTCGACAGCGCAATATCAAATCAAGTCAGCAACAGCCAGGAAAACTGTTCTGTCCGGTGCCAGGTCAAAATATTGGGGAAGTTCAAACTGATGCTTAAACGAAAAGAAACGTTCGGCCATTATGTTGGCACAGACTAAACTGAAATAATTACCTACAGTCCTAGACATTACCTTTGCGCTCACGAGCAACTATTCTTAGACAGCATCGTATTTTCCGTTATTGGTCCGATGGAATGGCATACTACGACTTATGCTATACTTTGCTCAAATGGGTTTTACTGCAGCCTTAAACCATTCCTTTTAGCCGTGGCTGGGTCGGGAGCGCTCTTGAGTAGTAACCTTGAAGAGGCGCTGTATAAATTTCAATTACGAATGAATGACGAATCATAGTTCCCAGAAATAGACTACCGTAAATTCGTTGTTTCTCTTCGAGCGACATCTCCCGTTGCCTCGCAGGCGACAACCGGTTGTCCTGTACGGATGTTGACCTCTTCGCCACCGGAAGTCGACTTTGTCTTGTTCTTTCTGGTCTCTGAAGTTTCACAACATCTCGAAACGACTTCAATTGGTACGTCTTCTCACCAGCTTTTCCTTTTCCATTCACACGCCCTATCTCCAGTCTCCGTTCCGGTGACCGTTTCTCCTCCCTCCTGGCTGTTACCTCAACTGCGTTGCCTCCCTTCAGAATCATCTCCGCTTCTCGTTCACAGCTTTCCAAAAGCTCAAGATACTCGCAGTAGTCATTTTGAGCGAGTTTGAATTTCCCCATTGACCGCGTCGTTCCCTTGGCTGTGCGCGATGTGTCAAAAGCAGACGGGTGGTACCGGCTGAGAGTTGTGTCTGCTGTTTTGATTGGCCGATCAATGACTGGCTTTGATAGGTTCGGCTGGTCGGAGAGGAGGTCGGTGAGAAGTCCGGCGGCTTCCTGGGTTCGTAGTTCCATGTTGACCAGCTGGATTTGCTTCCTCTTTGCCGCACGGTCTTCGTCCATTGCTTCCCAATTGTTTCGTGTCAACTATCAAATGGAGAAGGGTATGCAAAATAAGAATGCATTTTACCAAGAAACAGCATACAATGTCAATTTTATTAGAATTGTTTTCGTCCTAGGTATACATGATCCCTGTGAATTGCTCTCGAATGGCTAGTCTTTGAAGATGACTTTATTTTATTATTACTATTATTATTTCTATTATTACTACGGCAAGTCCAATCATATTCAATTGTCGTTGTTCTGCTGTTTATAACATGAATCTTTAGGATTTAAGAATAAATGACGAACAAATATATCCCGAAAACTATGACAACCACTTGATAGAACTTCACCCACTTTTCGGTCATGACTCAGATTGAGAAATGCTGCCTTAAGAGGATGGCGGAGCAAATTGATATAGAAAGTCCATTCTCTAGGGAATGGGATTGGTCAAAGTCCATTCCATAGAGAGGGATCTAAGTCCATTGCATATGGGAAGGATCCATGCAAACAAAGGATCTGGATTGAGCCATGGTGGATATTATTTCACAAACTGTTGAAGATTGCTTTTTTCGCTTGATCTCGGCCGGGAGCATCTCTCAGTAGATACCTTGAAGAGGCGCTATATAAATTACGATTGATTGAATTGAATAATCTACTATTATTACCATCATTGTGACTCTGAAAATTTTGAACGTGCAGAAAATTACACATTAACAGGAATATAAGGTACTCCACATTGCAGTAGAGCACCCCTGCCCTGTACCATATTCAGGAATGAAACTTGTCGAATACAATGAAATAAGGATAGAAAAGAAAAGATCTGTCTGGAAGACTCTACCATCTTCTGATTGGCCTTTGGTGCGTACGGATGGACCTCCGTGCCGCGTTTCACTTCCACTTCGTTCTTGTAGCTCTTCATCTGCTCCATTCGCTTCTTTTCCATCCATTCCAGCAGACGCCGTCGCTTCTCATCCTCTTCCTTCGTCTTCTCCTCCTCCTCCGGTTGCCTTGGAGACAGAGCCTTGAACAGCTCGTGAAGGTCGTCGCGGGTGACGTCAGCTCCACGACGTGTTGTATCTCTAAAAGAGGAAGACACAAAACAATGTGGATGCTCTCTCAATCAATCAATCAATCAATCAATCAATCAATCAATCAATCAATCAATCAATCAATCAATTGTAATTTATATAGCGCCCCTTCAAGGTACCTACTCACAAGAACACTCTGCGTAAGGTTGAAGATTCTTTTCTGGTGGAGATGAAAATACAATCTCAAAATACGTCCTCAGAAGTCCATCAACTGTTGTACACAAAAATGAACTATACAAATCATCTCATGCTAAACGTATGAGCCAGGGCTTAAAGTGTGGCTGGACGGTCATGGACGGCGTCCATTCACTTATTTTAAAATCTGAACGCCGTCCAGCCACCTATTGGCGAGCAAGACCAGAAAGGTAAGGGGCGTCCAGGCACTTCTTTTGGAAATATAAGAGGCGTCCAGGCACCTATTTTTCCCACACTTTAAGCACTGGTATGAGCACTTGTTATAGCGCCTCTTCAAGATTTCTGATAGATTTCTGATTTCAGAGGCGCTACCGACTACAGTGCGGACACTGAATTGAAGTTTCACGCCGAAGCGCATGAGCAATTGCACGTGAAGGACTTGCTAGTGTCCTACTCGATGGTCTTGAGGTGGATTCAAACCCGCAACCTTCCGGCTCCAAGGCACCGAACATACCCTACACTGCAGCGTCCCGCAATATGTATCTTAAATTCTGTTGGACAGGCAGTACATTGTCTACAGGTCCAAAGATGTCCGTCTCTAAATGCAATACAGAAACTTCTGAGTTCGAGCAGCAAGAAAAGTTTGTGGATTTGTGAAAAAGATCTGTGGAGGATTTGTGGAAAAAGGTTTCATGGCAAAGGATTTGCGGAAAACGACTTGTGGAAAAAGATTCCTGGAAATGATTTTCTTGAAAAAGGATCAATGGAATTTTGTATTTTTCGTGAGAGTCGGTTCTACTAACAGAGCACGCTCGAGAAGTTCATCTGCGGTGAAGTTGGAGCAGTCGGTCAGTTGAAGTTTAGTCGCATCGCCATGGAAATCATCGCAGTCACATTCTGTCGGATGTTCAGGCGACCTGCATGACAAAAAAAAAAAAATTATTTCTCCGCACCTTCACATCACATTTCTGTAACTTTGCGTGCATTACAAATGCTTTTAATATTAATAATTAAATAATATTATTATTATTATTTAGGAAGTTTTATGGAGCACCTTTCTGCTTGAGCATCCTTCTCTCGTCTTTACATGATTTCAGTCTTTCCAGATCTGTCTATAAATCTGTCGCTAATAATAAAAACCTATTTCCTCTCTCTTGATGCTCATGCAAGTGCTGTTGAATGGTCAAGATTGTTAGCGGCTCTATATAAGTTTAAAATTAAACTACTTTACAAATGCGTAACACAATTCTACACACACATGCACACACACATACATAAACACACACACACACACAAACATACACACAAGCATTATATACAAACACATACAGATACGTCTATAACAGGAAAAAAGAAGACTAAAAAGAAGCTAATTCAAACAATCGAATGAATCAGAAATAAGTAAGTCAATGGTAAAAAAAATAGAGCCCAATGTGAGAATTAAATTCATCAGAACAAACCTCGATTCAGTTTTCTTTCTTCTTTCCTTCTGTGTAACATTTCAAAGATAAATAAAAAAAGTTATCAATTTCACACATAAAATGAAAACAAAGAAGCAAAAGAGTTGCATATATATATGTTAAAATATTTCTGTATGACTTGAAAGCAGTGCTTAGAGTGTAGAAAATAAATGCCTGGACACCCCTTCTTTTTCCAGGCTGTGCTCCCCTAATAAGTGGCAGGACAGTGTGTAGATTTGAAAATAAGTGCCTGGACGCCGTCCATGACCGTCCAGCCACACCTTAAGCCCTGCTTGCAAGAATTGCAATAAACACCAAAAGTATACAAGACAATATCGTGAAAAAGATTCCAAAGCTGAATCAAAATCTTTCAACTAGCTAACTCACCATACATGTATATAGCAAAAACTTCTTATTGAGGAAACTTGCAACTAAGAAGAGTGATTGAAGAAAGATTATGGAGGTGGACAAGAGTTACACAAAGATAGATGACTTTGGATTGGATCCAATGACAGAAGGATATGGAAAACTCGTGGAAGAGACTCAACTGCAGTGAAGGAATGGCAAATTCGGACATATCTGAACTTGTAAACTAGAAGAAGAGAAATCACAATAATTAATTATGAGTTAATTAATTAATTATATTAATAAACTGACCTCTTCAAGAACTTTGTTCCCAACTTCTTCGAGCTTAGTAACCACCTGCAACAACAAGGTTTCTCCTGCAGTTTCACCGGAGTTTGGTGGCGATAAAGTATAAAGGTTCCCAAGTGGTAACATGGAAAATCTGAACCACTATGGTACTAGGAGAATAAATGAAATAATGAGAATGAAAAAACTGAAGCAATCAAACCCTGATATAAAAAAATCAGCAATTGAATGACTTATTCAGTCTATCTAAAGATTGCTTAGATAAGTCATCTAAGGATTCATTAAATCATCTATCCAAGAATTGATGAAATCATCTATCTAAGGATTGATGTCATTAGCTGTTGAAAGACTGATTAAAACTAACCTATAGATTGAAGGACTGATTAAACGAGTTGTCTAAGATTGATCGATTTGAAATGTCTTTACCAGTCGAGTGTTATCAAAGTCTCGTTGCATCTTCTCCGCCATTCGTGCGATCTCATTCATCCGTCGATCCATTCCATCCATCGCGGTTTTGCTGCTTTTCTTCAACTTTCCACCTGATGCCAAACTTTGCACACAAAGATGAAAACAATAAGAAAATAAGATGCAAGTTTCACAGCACAACTTGACAATCACACTATCATCTAGCTCAATCCAGATGCTTTGACTGTGTAGGTCCCTCTCTACGGAATGGACTTCCACCATCAGCCTTTCTCTCTGGTAGTCTTTCCTCATCTTTCTCTCGCATCAAATCATGCTTTTTTCTCGGAGTCGATTCACTCATGGTGCTTCTGAAAGGCTTTTGATGAGAGAAGCGCTTTAAAAATGGTCATAATATATACATTATACAATGCAATTAATACGACCACCATGTTATAGCATCACTCCTATTACAGTTCACCAATGATTACTGCTAAAGTATTAGTGCAACACAAACAGTATTACAATAGAATGTAATAACCTCGAGATAAATAGCAGGTCATAGCTGCAAAAAGACAGAGCCATAACGTCTACTAGCGAGAATTTAACATCACATCTCTTATGATGTTTCCACAACAAGACTACTTTTCACATGAAACCGAATACTTACCTCTTCCAATTAGTTTTATTCCTTAATGTTTGCTTGACTTCATTTTGAACTTTGCTAGGATGGCATTATCAAGTTACAGTTCTATTGCATTGTCATTTAATCCCAAGTTCTTTCCCCATCACTAAACAGGTCTCTCTCCCTCTCCCCCTTTAGACATCTTCTCCCACTGACTAACTAAGGTTTTACCCATAATGCAGTGTCCATTGTTTATAAAATAATCATATAACAAATAATGACAATCTGACATTGAAGGCATATCTAAATTAGGCCAAATGTAATGTAATGTAATGTGTAAGATGGACATCTGGGTGTTCTAAAATACAATTTACTAAATGCAGCCTCGCAGCCATTTACATTTCACTACAGTTTTACATTTACTACAATTTACATTTCACTACAAATTACATTTCACTACAATTTACCTTTTAAAACCAGTTTCCATCAATCAAATGGTGAATGACGGTTTGTGCATCTACAATCTACAGATGTACTTACATTTCTGCTGGATCTGTTTTCTTGTTGAAGAGATTGACGGTGACAGCATCTGGGCGAGAACCCTGCATCACAGGTTCAGCCAACTGATCAGATGAAACTAAAATATCACAAAACAAATCAAAAGAACAAATCATTTCACAAGACTATATTTATCACCTCTAAAATTAATCTAAATTTCATCTAAATTCATCCAATTTCATCAAAATTCATCCAATTTTATCTATAATACATTTAAATTCATCCAAATTCAATCAATTTAATCAAAATTCATCCAATTTCGTCTATAATACATTTAAATTCATCAAAATTTCATCAAAATTCATCTAAATTTCATCAAAATTCATCCAATTTCATCTATAATACATTTAAATTCATCCAATTTCATCTAAATTCATCCAATTTCATCAAGATTCATCCAATTTTATCTATAATACATATAAATTCATCTAAATTCAATCAATTTAATCAAAATTCATCCAATTTCGTCTATAATACATTTAAATTCATCAAAATTCATCTAAATTTCATCTAAATTCATCCAATTTCATCTATAATACATTTAAATTCATCCAATTTCATCTAAATTCATCCAATTTCATCTATAATACATTTAAATTCATCCAGATTTCATCTAAAATTCATCTAAATTCATTCAAATGAAATCACAAAACTAAAAAGCTATTGACCTTTCGCTGCTGCACTTTCTTTTGATGGTGATGCCGATGGTGCATGAGCAGGAGATGCTGTGGATGATGAACCAGTTGCCACGGCAGCTTCTTGTCGTGATTGCCTATCTCGAACAGATGACATGATATCAGCCAGCGTCTCAGAGTTAATGTCGACGACATTCAGGTACGACCGCATTCCATTGGCTGCCTGCTAACGAACAAAATTCAAGACATCATTGTCCCTTATAATTCGATATCATTTTTCATACTATAGATGCATCTATGCGTGCATGTATGTATGTATGCATGCAAAGTAAGCAAATATCCTTTACTTGACAAAGGGAACATTGTATACAACGATTACAAAAGTTTATTACATCTGACCAATCACACTTTGCTTCATAAATCTCTCAATTCCTTTTGCCATGGCTGAGCTGGGAGCACTCATGAGTTGGTTTCTTTCTATCACAACCTTAAAACCAACCTCTTCATCTGAGGTTGAACCGGGAGCGCTCCTGAGCGGCAACCATTAAGAAATAAATTTACATAACAAATTAAAGAATTATGAACAAAGCCGCTTCTGTCCTGAAAGATTCTCTACCAAGTTCCGTCATCATCATCGTACCTGTGAAACATCTGTCATCTGGCCAGCATCCCTCTCAGCAAACCGAAGCTGCATGAATACGTCAGGAGGCAGGAGAGGTCCTGATGGTGGCTGCTGATGCTGCTGGTTCAACCGATTCTCATCATAATATTTCTTAATGGCTGCAGCAACTGCATCAGAATCTACAGCATGTCATATCAACCATCAATTACTTGCATGCATCGTAATTCGATTATGGATTCACGAGTCTTAGAAAAAGAGTGGAATGATGAAAACGGTTGAAGATGGAATGAAGAAAGATATGCTCAATCAAATCTGAGAGACAGTCACTCATTTGTACATTTATTCATCCTGGGAATTTATATAGAACCTCCTTGAGATATTATCTACCCAGAGGTGCTCTCTGCACTGGCCCATCGTATGATGTAAAATGTCATTACAATGAATAATCACATCAGCTAGCAAAAAAATGCTCGGTAAGCTGAAAGTGTAACCAGTGGCAGGCACACACACACACACCTACATGCACACACATGTGAAGTTCGCCCCTTTCGCTGTGTGTTACGACGCGTTCGCATCGGGTCTGGCACTACCGGGAGGGAGCCCCCTTGCCCCCGGTTCAGTCGCTTCCCGGTCGCCCGACCTTCCGCTTACGGTCAAAGGGGTTGGCCCGAGTTGAACTTCGTTGTAGTCCCAGAGATGGCCAACGGGGGTGCTAAGTCCCGCTGTTTGGTGTACCACCCCTAGTCCTACGGTCAGGGCCCCTTCCTCTTCCATCTCCCTTCTCCCATCTCTATCTCGAGTGGAGAAACCAGCGTGGGAGGGGAACCCCAGTCTATCCAGATAGAAGTAGTCCTGCCTAGGCTTTCCCATCAACCTAGCATTCCTTCGACTATCTGGCATAGCGCCTGCGCTGGCTCCCTCTTCTACATCTTGACAAGGTGCCGCCCGAGTGCGGCGCGGAAGGGCATTGCCCTACAATGGTATTTAAATTCACCACCTGGGTTCGTTTCTACACTTCCTGGTCCTGCCGGATTTCCCTCCTGTCTTCTTCCGCCATTGCCTGTCAAACTGTCTGTCGTCTAGTTTAGCAGTCAACGTCGCCCATTGGTCTCTCACTTCGTCCTAAAGTTATCACCGTCCTTTTAACTACTCAGTCATTAAATACAGAATTATCAGACATCGTGTTTGAATAGCCTTGGCTATGTTTCTTGAACAGTGATTAAACAATGATTACACAAAATACGGTATAGTGCTATAACAATCTTAAAGGCTAAAAATACACACTCGTTCATTCATTCCTATAGCTTAACTAAGGCAGCAGCTGATAAAGGAGAAATTTCATGTACGGGTTTTCCCCACTATAATCAACACTATTAGGTCTGCGCTTCTATAGACACATACCATGCTGCAGTCGCCGTTCACTGTCTTCCACGTAACTCGATTTCAATGTCCTCGTTCTTCAGTTGACTCGCAGAAGTTTCCTTCCTTTGTTTCCTTGCTTTCAGTTGCGACACAATTCCGCTCCTTTACGTTTCCGATTCCTTTTGCAGCTTCGTCAGTTTCGTTTCCTCGCTTCCGCCTTCGTAGGACTTTCTCGTCGTAGCCAAGAGCACAGCCTCCAACGTCACTCTGCTCCCTAAACATTGCAGACGATCCCGATCCGTTTGATCCAAGAATAATCTGCTTCACTTCACTCGTGGACTGTCTTTCCACGAAATCCTCTAAACTCTCGTCCTCACTGGACCTCTAAATCCTCGTGGAATGTCACCTCACGGTATCCTCAAATCCCTAAATACTCAAATCTCAATCATCGTGGCATTTCTCTTCACGATCCTCTAATCCCTAAATACTCAAATACTCAAATCTCAATCATCGTGGCATTTCTCTTCACGATCCTCAAATTCTCTGCTTCCAGTAACGTTTCCGATCCTGATCCGTTTTGATCCAAGGTCGACCGTTGTACTGCGTCTTGAACTTCACGGAAAGTCCCTTCACGAAATCTTCAGCTCCTCCCGAAATCTTTAACGCCTCCACAAGTCTTTAACGCCTCCCTGGTCCATCGATCCCCAGGGCGCGGCGGGCCGCAATTCACATCATCTCCGCGAACGAGCACAACGTAAGAGGTGAAAGGCAATCGTTCGTTGGCGTCACTCCCTTTTATACATTCTCAGGCTCGCGTCAGCAGAAAGGGCTATTTCTGCCTGCTTTCTCTCTTTGTCCGTCTGCCTCCGTCCAAAGTGAGTGCCGCAGTCCTGCTCGCTCTGCCACGCCATCCACGTGCAAAGACGCTTCTAAGTAGGTCAAAGTTCTTGCCTGCGTCAGCGTGGTCCAGTTTATCAGCCCTAAGTTCTGCAACTGTCAGCGTGGTCTAGATTATCAGGTCTAAGTTCTCCCACATATTACCACACACACACACACACTCATCCACCATTATATACACAGAGTTAACTATAATTGCTATGAAAAGGCGCTCTATAAAGTGGAAACTTCTAGTTTCTCACACACACACACACACACACACACATACACCAACACACAGGTGGAGCCAAACAATGGATTCCTCTAATGGGTCAGTTAAATGAAAGTTTTAAGTCAGAATTCAGTGACTCTTACCATGAAGTTCCCCTTCATTTATCTCTGTGTACATATCTTTCTTCAGTACACTCATTTCCTCCTGTACAAACACAAAATATACTGGTACATACAAGAGACTGATTATTGTCAATAATCTTTAACACTTAAGTAAACAAACTGACATTAATCAATGTTCCAATACCAACACTAACATTGCTCATTAAAATGTCAATATCAAAGAAATTGCAACTTAATTGCAACTTTATGTATCGTCGTTTCAAGAGACTCATTAAAGGCGTTCCCAAACTACCACAATGAAACCACTAAAAGAATAAAAACTAAAAATATCATTCAAATTAGTTATTAGTGATTAATGCTATTACTAATGGCTGTCCCAACACTTACAAAAATATTATAAAAATCACAACACACTGGGTGACATCTTGACAGGTCAATAATAATAAATAACAATAATTATTATAATATTAATAATAAAAAAATAATAAAAACAACAATAATAAAATAATAATAATAATAATTATGTCTTTAATCTTTTTGCTAAGAAATCTTTATCTATTAAACAGATCTATGTAATATCTGCAACATAGCAATAATACCAACAATAGTAATAACAACAATAATAATAATAACAAAAATAATAATAATAACAACAATAATAACACCTCCAAACATCGGACAACACACACTGAAGACAGATCTATTACTGCTTTCTTCTAACTACCCTACTAAGGCACCCCGCTTGGGCTGTTACAACAGTTACACAGACCAGTACCTTTGGTTTGGACTGGAGTGCCATGGCTGCCTGATATTGTAGCTTGGCATTCGTATCAGCCACCGAACCAAGTTCATCCTGCTTTGCCAGATATTCATCAAACATACCTACAACGTATACGTAATTGTAACATCAATTGGGATAATACCATAACGTAATATAACGTGGCATAGCAGAGGTTTTGAGCGGCGGCTCAGAAGACATGTAATCTGTGCCTGGAATCTAATTATAACCATCATTTTTATTATTATTATTATCATTATTATTATTAAAATTATTATTATTATCATCATTATAGCCATTATTAAGAGGATTAATAAAGCACAAGTGAAAATAAACAAATAAACAATATTATTCACTGGTAACATCTCAGCTTAGTCAGATGACGCAAGTAGGTATTCTCCATTTTATTTTCGAGGCTTTCGACCGAAAGTTGGAATATATGCAGATGGCACGATCAAACCGTTGGGTCAGACATTTTGAATGTTCTTCTATGCGCTGCAGTAACCTTTCCGAACCAAACCAGTGGCAGCTCTTACTCCAACAAAATTGAGACCAGAGCTCAAGATGAACACTAATTTATCTGACAACCTGACTCAGATATGCTTCAGTTCCAGGATGCAATAGAAATAAAACAAGATTTCCGCAATTATTATTTAACGGATGGACAGACAGACAGTCAGACAGACAAGCAGACATACAGACAGACAAACAGACATACAGACAGACAGACAGTCAGACAGACAGACAGACTGCTACCTGGAGTGAGTGCATATCCGGCATGCAGTCTCACAGGTTCCTCATCCATTTCATCCACCTCTTCCTCTTGCTTTCCTTCAGCACTCGCTTCTGCATCCTAAAAAGAAGAAACCTTGATAAAGCACATTAATTTACAACTGGTAATGATGCAAAACACTCTGCTGGTTAAATTATGGAATACGAATTAAAATACCATTTCAGTTTCTCTGCCAGTTGAAAGAGCTCTCAAAAAAGTGATGGCCAACTCCTACAAAATGCAATTTTATGAATACAAACATATATGGACACATTGGACAGATATAATAAGTGATGGAACACGTCATCGCCACCGCCCCCACCACCATCGTCATCACAACTGTCAGGTTTTTTTCATCATCATCATCATCATCAGTTACATCAAACTGAATATAGATTGGACATAATGTAAAGCACAGACCTTTCGCTTTGGTGAGCCATCTCTGAGTTCAGCATTTTCATTGAGAACAGACCGAGCTGAACGTCTTCCTTCGCTGTGCAACGCAGAAATCAAACAATAACTATTGCTATTCCATTATTGATGCAAACACAACAAGGCATAAAAGCTGCAGCTCATAAAGTCAGGATAATGAAAATAGTCGTCAATTGACTAAAACATTTAATTATGTCTAGCGAGTAAATTAAAGATTAAAATCTATAGCAAAATAAATGATTGTTCAGCTATTCAGCACCCTTGTTATGAAATGGTGAAGGGGTACAATATGACTAGTCCCCTTGAAGAGGCACTATATAAATGTATATAATAAATGAATGAATGAATGAATGAACTAATCTCCATAATTCAGTAAATGAATCATAATACATTAGAGCTGAGAGAAGTGTCCTGATTATTCCGCTCTCTTGAAGTGGTACTCTATTGAATTTCCATATCACAGTTACCAAAGTATGCTGGGATAAGAAAGTATCCAATTAACATACAACAATAAGTAATAATTCCAGTAAGTTTTGAGCAGTAGGTTTACCATATATAGGCCTACCTCCTGTTTGTTTCCTCTGGTGGAATGGCATCTGGAACTGGAGCAACTCGCTCAATTTGATCCGTTGGGAATTGATTGGCACTACGAGAAAGCTGCTGAGTCTGATACCCGATGGGATGTGGAGCAAAGAAAGTCGGTCTAACTCCCATTCGATTCATATCTGGAAGTCGTAGCAATGGAAAAGGCATTCCGCTACGAAAGACTGGCATTGCGGGTCGCGGCGCAATCATGGTGGCACTGGGTGGTAAAGCGGACATACCATGGAAAAATGGCGGTGGAGGTCGTGCGCTGGTAGCGGCAGGTGGTAAAGTGGTTGTGTCACCTGTGTCACGGTCAGGTGGTTCACGAATGAAGTAGTTCCTCTGGAGAAGCGGAGAGGGAACAACAGAACTGGGATGGTTTCCAGGCAAAGGTTTTTCCTTCAAGTCAACATTCTTCATGGGTACATTTGGAAACTGAATTGGAAACCTAAACTGTTTTTCCGGAGGCGGAAGGCGGATGAGGTTAGAGTTGGCTGGAGCAGAAGGACGCAGTAGTGGAAACATCTTTCCATTCATATCCCGCAGCGCTTCCATGAGGCCGGAAAAAGGTTGACCTTGATTGGCATTCGATGCGCTAGCATTCCTATCCATCAATCCTGGATGATTCAATAGCGGTCCGTAAGGAGCGGGAGCAAAGAGCAACGGCCTCATCTCCGACCTATTACGGAGCTGACCTAACTCACGCAACGCATCTCGAACGATAGGATTCTGGAAGTCTTTCTGGGCGTAGGTCTTCTTGAGATCGGAGACCTTCAGAGGACCTTCCTCCTTCCAGTCATCCAGCTTCGAGTCGCTCAGGATCGGTGTTAGTGATCCATCGGTCGACTGACTGGAGAATTTCTCCCTCGTTGTTGGATTGACATCGGCCTGCATCATGTAAACCGCGTACTGAGGTGGAATTACCGGAGGACGTGGATTGTAAGCTTGGTTTAAACGTTGGGGATTTCCATTTGGCAAGTAGCCGTTCATTCTTGGGGGATTTCCATTGGGAATACCAGTGTTCGTCAACCTTGGAGTATTTCCATTGGGAATGGTGCTGGTGAATGGATTACCATTTGGAGAAAACTTTAAAGGCTCGTCAGAGGGATCCAGTGAATTTAACATCGCCAGGATTCCTTTCTGCTGAGCCTGTAACCAAAAAAGCAACAGAAAGGTATTCTTCAGAGGCACTTCCAACGTGCATGGTCATGAAAGAGGAAATACGTTTTGAGAAAAGAAAAGGAATACCAGCAAGAATTTGAGATTGAGTAAATGGAGAGAAGGCATTCCAAAATCAATTGAACTAAATACACCACAATGAACAAGCAGATGATTTCCATCGCCTTCCAACATTTTCATTGTACATCTTCATTATACATTCTCATTGTACATTTTCATTGTACATTTTCATTGTACATTTTCATTGTACATTTTCATCGTACATTGTACAGCAACAAATAAGAGAAAGAATCAATGTAGGACCAAAACATACAGCCATGATCCGACGCATTTCATCACGAATGACGCGTTGTAAGTCCAGTCTTAGATCCGGTTGCACGTTGCCAGCACCTGGTTGTTCCGAGTGCAACGGTTGTTCGTTGTGGACTGCATGTTGTTGCAATGGAGCAGAGGATGGTCGGTGAGGAGAAGGAGGGCTGTGTCTCTCCTCATCACCATCAGCAACGTCATCCTTTAGCTCATCCGCATAAACAGCAGCAGCGTTGTTGCTGCAACGAAAATAGTTTAAATCTTAAGTAACGAATTCAACGAATCAAACAATTGATCGATTAGAATTTATGTAGCACCATTTCAAGATCCCTACTACTCTAATCAAAATTTAAAGTGACTCTAATTGTTCTAAGTGTCCCAAGCAACGTCCAGAAAAAGGCAACTCGAATTTATTTAGTGACTCTGAGTGCTCTTAAGTGTTTTAAATGTTCTAAGTGCTCTAAAAACCAAAGCAAAAAAATTAGTTAGCAGGAATAAACATACCTGTCAGTGTCATTGTTGAAAACAAAGCAAATGAAAATTAAGTCGCAAAAATCAACACACACGGAAGTGGCTTTTTCGGCTTTTCTTCATTTGGGGGATACGATTAATACGGGGGATACTCTATTTCATGACACCGGCATTCTATCACATGAACTGCTATAAAATGGCAACTGTACACAAAGTGACAAACCCAGTCAACGAGATGAGCGTATCTTTCATCGTCTGTCGTAAGTCTTCTCCAGTCAGTGAACTGACGGCGATACTGCTCTCACTGTCCGTCCTACAACACAACAATGATTTAAACAATAATTTAAGCAATGTTCAGCATAAGTTCTTTAAGCTTTGTTTGTTGCTCATTGCTGATTATATTTGCCACTTACTGTTTGCTTATTATACCAATCTTTTATAATCGTAGTACAATAAAAAGACAAAGAGTGAAAAGCGTAAATGGATTACACTCAGGATTATATTAATTAAATAAATAGCATCCATGGTTCACGCTTCCTTAATGCATTAAGGCAAATGGTTCAAGTTATCAAGGGGTTTCAACCTCTTTCAATGCCTATTATCAGGAGACCCCCCCCCACAATACACAGGCATATGGGCTAACCAGTATGTGAATTGTAGAAAAATAACTGGGGTCACACTATGATCCATGTGGAGTTGGGGTATTTAAAGAAATTCTTAACTATAGAGCCCTAAGAAGGATTAAGGGTTGTAACCTCAACCCACAGCAACCCTGGATCAACCGCCTTCCCTCCATGTATACAAACTAAATGAATTAACCGTCAGAGAACTTGAATTCTGTGCGAAAGATCTAACTCACCTCAGATTTTCCGCTGTCGTAAAATTCGCTCGCATGACACGCAGTTCCTGTGGATCCTCCACCGAAAATCTTCTCGACTCAAACTCATTAACGACGATGTCGTATGAGATAACCGTCTGCTCTGAGTCCTTATCAAAGATCTTATCACTTGGATCCTCCACCACCACCGCCGCCTCCTCCGTCTCCTCGCTCCTCTTCTTCCCTTTCCTCTCCTTCCTCTTCCCATCCTGCTTTCCGTCTCGGAAGCTCTCGTTAAACACGGCCATCTCATCCAATTCATCATCGCGTTCTCCACGTTTCTTGTTTCTTTCACGTGGAATGGGAGTCGCCACAGTCAACGAACTCTCGCTCTGTTGGATTGAATATGGAATGACATCTTCCACGTCATCGGATAACTTCTCCTCTTCCCACTCCTCGCTCACTTCCTCCTCAATCGTTTCCCTCGATATCCCTCTCTCCGACTTCATCGACCCGGTCCGTGAGTTCTTCTGTGACGGGGGACCTGCCCCCACTTCCCGAACCATCGCCACGGTAACCTCGTTCTCACCCACCTCGAACGACTTTGGTCTCATCTCTTGAAAGTTGTCGATCAGCCAGAGACTGTACGTCAACAGCTTTGGAGTGACTCGCACCAGAATCGACGGTCTCTTCGTGCCGAGAGTCGAAACACCGAGCACTGAAGTGTCACTGAAAGCGTTCGTCTGACCAGCCCAACGCGTCAACCACTCCGTAAGACGCTCCAGCTCGCCAAAACCTTCGCCGAATTCCATCCTTTCCAGCATCCAGCTGGGAACAAGTGGTGCCGATAACGCCTCAAGTTCCCGATGGGAACCAGTCTGCTCGACGAGACTGGTTGCCCGCTTAATGTCCTTCGCGTTCCGCTTCACATTGCTGCTGTTGTTGTTTCGGTTTCCCGACGAAGGCCGTGCCGCCCTCTTCTTCCGTAAGCTTCGAGATAATTCTGAGGCCGCATCCAGCACATCCAACTCCACCGGAGATTCCTTTTCGCTCAGTCGACTCGAAATTGAAACAACCGAAGACGAACGAGTGATAACAGCTTCTGAGCGCCGAGAGACATCGCCCGTGCTGAGGCTGCGGAAAAGCCCAACCTTCCGCTGGTGCATCTTCGGAACCTCAACAAGCATTTTCACGTCGTTCAGCTTTCGTTTTGCCGGCACAGGTTGTTGGGATTGAAATGGCTTTTCGACGCTGATTATCTCAGATGTTGTTCGTGATAAAACTTTCTTTGGCAATGAATTCAACTCTCGTTTTCTCACTTCCGCAGAATATTCTCCCAACAGTGGCCAACGTCGTTTGACATGACCTGCTTCTTCCACCGTTCGTCCAAGACAGACGTCGTAAAACATTTCGAGAAACTGTGCGAATTGAACACAGCTTTCGAAAGGCCGAGAACCAATCTCCAGGCGGATCTCCGGATCATTCCTAAAGGCAAGCTCATCGTAATCCGGAAACAACGTCCGCCTTCGCTGCGTGTTTCTACCAGCGTTGGCCGCGGCTTCGTAATAA
The DNA here is from genome assembly GCA_949752735.1 of Lumbricus terrestris. Taxonomy (NCBI): domain Eukaryota; kingdom Metazoa; phylum Annelida; class Clitellata; order Crassiclitellata; family Lumbricidae; genus Lumbricus; species Lumbricus terrestris. The sequence continues at coordinate 95,698,475 of OX457036.1, forward strand.
ACCAGATTCATCGTCATTCCAGTTTGTCCATCTCCCGACGCGTCGTCGGACAGGAAATCACCCTGCCAGCCTTTGAGAATTGACTGGAGTCTATCCTGGGTCTCCGGATCAAGGTCCTCCACCTTTGGAAAGTGTTCGGCCAGAGTTTCTGCCGTGCGTGTGTTGCTGGGCATTTCGAGAATGAGTGACAGAACGATGTTGTGGATGTGTCGTTCAACGTTCAACATTTCACGGAACGGAAGGAGATGGATTGCTGAGTCAAGCGCATCTTTACAGATCAACTTCCACTTTCGACCTTGCACCGATGAAGTGTCATCACTGACCTGAAGAATTTGAAAAGTGATAATTTTATTGTATTGTATTTGACAATTGCAAACCACCTCTAGGAGGTTGAACCTACAGCGCACAAGGCACCGTGAGAAGAAGTATTATTACTATTATTATTAAATAAATTTTTAACGTGCGCAAGGCACACCGAAATGCAAATCTGAGACACGGGTAGTTAGCTGCCAGAGGAAGATGCAATTAAAGTAGGTTTGAGAAGAGCAAAGGAAGAAGAGAGACTGCCAGACAGAACTGCAGATTGAACAGAAGTGACGAGAGTCATACCATAAGACTTCTTTCAAGTACCGGATCCTAATTTAATCTAATTATCTAAAGATTTTTATAGCACCATTAGCATAATAATGTACAAGGAATCGAATAATGGTGCTTCTAGCAAAATGAATTCCCTTCCGTGTGACTTGTCTAACTTCTTTTATAAACAACTCACGACTTTTCCCTTTGCTTCTGAATAGTTATGTTGAATTGGTACTATCTAAATTTCTAGGTGTATGGATGGATGGATGGATGGATCGATAGATAGATAGATAGATAGATATATAGATAGATATATAGATAGAGAGAATATCCTACCCAAGTATTGACACAGCATCCTTGAAAAACATTTCAAAAGCATTTCATAAAATATAGTTTGCATTTTACATTATCCAACATGATAATGGAATTGGAAATACTCAACCGATTTTTCCGTTTCCATCCTCTTCTGCCGAAGAAGCGTCGACAGCTTGTCCCTCGCTTCCATCATCCACAGAACGGAAGCGACATCTCGGAAAGACGAGAGAACGATCTGGATGGAAGCATTTCCCACGTCTCGGTTGAACATTGACTTGGAAGACACGTAACCTTGCAACAGCTGAGCAATGTCTGACTCACCAGATCCACCCTAAAAAAATATATTCAATTTTTAACTCTGCAATGCATGTTAGGGATATGTCACATCTGCAGAGAGAAAATAGCAGGTATTATTATTACTATTTTATTATTATTATCATTATTACAACCGGAATGTTAGTTTTGGCTTCTGATTTAGCTTTTATCATTATTGTTTTTATTATTACTATTATCAGCATTATGATGATAATAATAATTATTATGAATTATTATTTTCTTCTCGATCACTTTTGCCTGTACCTACACTATGAAGCACCATGCCATCTTGGTGGTGGGACCCTCAACCGGGAATGGCCCCCTTTGACGCCACGCTCCCTTCTAGAACTCCTTCTCAAGCATCCTCTCTCTCATCCTACGACAGTCTTATTTGGCTATGCTGGGTTGGGAGCACCTCTGAGTAGTTCCCGGAAGAGGCACTATGCAAATTCACTTAATGAATGAACGAATGATTATAATTACGAAAAGAGTTGAAGCGCTTGGGCATATTTTGACAGTTTCCGATTCTGAATATTTGTCTTGCTTTTTTGTCAATTAAATCCAGATTCAAACCAATTGATCGGCGATATTTATTTCATTTAATTCCAAATTTACTAAGTTTTACAATTTATTGACTATTTTCTTAGTGCCAAACAGCAGACTTGATTTATAGTCAACTAGCTGAATCACCCGGCGTTGCCCGGGAAATTTCGGTTTTTAGTTCCCAGCCACGCCTGACCCCGCTCCCGCCACGCCTGACCCCGCTCCCACGCCACCCTTCTCACTTCGCCTTCCATCGGTCCCAACCCGTTCCGACCCTGGGGAGCCCGGCGTTGCCCGTGAAATTTAGTTTTTCAGTCCAAACCAGTTACAACCCGTCCGCATTTGTGCGAAACCGCGTGCGAAAAGATCTGACCTCGGCGAAAAATGAGGTTAGGAATCTTTTGGTTCGCTGAAAATCGATCGGCGAAAATTATTGCGTCTTAAATACTGATACATACGACATGGTTAAGATTAAGATTAATATTAATTAACGGCATAATGCTCTATAAGAATAAGCCCGGCCATGACGTCATTAATGTATTGGTTTGAATCATCAATATATCATCGGTGGCTTCAGTGTAAGCAAATGGCGTGTTAATAAAGACAGGCGATCAACGTGCATAGCTTTCGAATCGCGTGTGAAGTTAAAATGTTGACAGCACGGGCTATGAAATTAATTGACAGCTGAAAATAGTGGCGTTTAACTCCAAATGTGGGTAAGAATCGATTGCAAATTTTTTTTTAAATGAATCGCTGTAATTTCCGAGTAGGCCTCCGGACAAAATTTATTGCTACACACACAGAAGGACAAACTTTGAGCTTTATATTAAAAGATAATTAATATCTCTATTAATAATTGACTTAATAATTAATAATATCTCTATTTTCGTCATGAATTCATAATAGTCCACATTTTGGGAATTTACAATATTCATTGAATCTGAAAAATAAGTAAAAACAAAATAATTATTGGGTAATGCCTTTGGCCAACTACATGAGACATTGGAATGAGTTAATCCTGAAGATGACCTTAAATGCAAACATCCGAATATCATTGTGATTTCACAATTTGATTACAGAATCTGATTCTGCCGAGACCCACCTCTGATTTTATCCTCTGAGCACACGCCCTCACGACTCTTGCGGCGTACCATTGAGCCGCTGGTCGTGCCACCCGAGATGAACCCATCACCAGAACAATGAGGCTGACAATCACAGAGACCCTGCGTCTCAACCTCATCTCAATCAACTCCACTTCGAGATGACGAACTCTTTCCTAAGACATAACAAAAACATCGGCTGCTTACAAGAAATTGTGGCATTCTGTAACAATAATAATATTCCTCGTTTTAACTTCAAACTGACACAATGCGATAAGATTACAATTCATATCATGAACGGATTACAAGTTATTACAGGAGTTGAATTTAACTGCCTGGCAGCCATGCAAGGCGCTCATCATGTCCTAATGCTCATTTAACCATCGCCATCTGCCGAATGGAAGGTTGAGTGGACCTTTTGAGAGGGTAGCAGGAAGTGATCCTGCATCCATGCGCTCACCATCACCCTAAACCCCTCCACAATCAGAAATGTAGTTTTGTGGATTTGAACATTTTGTTTTCCAATGACTTCTGTTGTATCTCAAAACCGTCCTGTAGTTTCCTTGGCCTATCAGATTTTTAGTTGAACTTTTGACTATGCTTTCATATATGCAGCATCATCAACTGATACTTTTTAAACTGTGATAAAAGTATCACAGCAGATGTTACATGATATAATATTAAAACAGAATGTTTTTGAATTCATTCATTCATTTCAGACATTTATAACATTTATATAGCACATCTTCAAGACTATTTACTCAGAAGCACTCAATTATAGGAATTATAGGAATATCTGGGAGGATACCGAATGTGGTTTATTTCTGTTGGAAATAGTATCACAGTGTCATGTAGTGTCGTGTAGTGTCGTGTAGTGTCGTGTAGTGTTGTTCAAAGTAATGAACACATGCATACAGACATTCAACGCTTTAGTGTATTCCTACAATCAATAATCAGTTCCCCAAACGACATTAGCAACATAAACTGTGCATACAGGCCGAGGAACGCAACCAATCAGCAACCATGTCATTACACAGAGATGTAACATACCTCCTCTGTTAGAACCGGCTGTGGACAATAGACTGGTGGAGCCGGCAAGTAAATTCCATCTGGGACCAATGTGTCAAACTGCTTCACAACGTCAAGGAGACTCCTCACAAGGAATGTCAACATGACACAAGTCACATCGACTCGAGCGACAGTGGCAGCCAACAGGATGTCAGTCAGACTTGATGTCAGTGAATTGACTTCAAATGGCAGATGTTCTCTCACTGACAATTCTGTTGACATACAACTGATATTATACATATAAATATCTGTGTGGATCGAGGCAAATAAATAGCAACTTAAAGAATGAGTGAATATGTGATTTCCTTATGAATGAATTGCTTGCTCAAAAAAAATTAATAATCTTCATTTACTTTTTACCACACAGTATGATCACAATCAGCAATGAATGAGTGATCACAAATTATTTGAGGGAGTCGAATTTAACTGTCGGCTTTCAATACAATAAGCAGTTTGAATGATGTTTTTGTACAAAGACTGTAGTAACTAACTAAGTGATCACATTTTAAAACAGATTGTCATGCTTAAGTAACACAGGTCAAATTAATCGAATTTGAATGATTAATAGTGATTTAAATTTACGAGATTAATCTATTAAAATAATTAGTATCGGTACAACCCTAAAAATAAAAATGTATGTATGACTGAAAATTTTACATAGCACATTTTAGTAACAGACAAAGGTGCTGTAATGCAGAAAAGAAAATGTTAAAGATTAGAAGACAAAAGAAAGTGCTGAAGATTACAAACAATAGCAAATGCAGAGTAAACCGGCTGCGCACCTTCAATCACAGACAAGACGTGTTTCCTAAGAATGACGTCGGGCTGCAAACTGTTTGGCAGAGTCAGCTTTCTCCTATAGCAGCAAGAAATAAATTCCCAATTTACATCACCGGTAAATACATTCCATAGGTTGATTACACATGAGTTTATATTGTATTGTATAGTATTGTATTGTGTATGACCATTTATAAAGCGCTTCTCTCAGCAAAAGCCTTTCAGAAGCGCTCCCAGTGTGATCGACTCCACGAGAAAAGGCAGTCGGTTTGAGGCGAGAGAAAGATGAGGAAAGACCAACAGAGAGAGATGAAGCGAACTGCTGGTGGAAGTCCATTCCATGGTATTTACGCCATAAAGCCATGGTATTAATCATTGCAATAAAAATAGAAGCTGGATTAGTGATCGAAATATTTGTTATTACAAGTAGAAGTTGGATAAGGAATCGAAGTTTATATACGGCTAATGTATGCCAAGATATACGATATGATCCATGCAATAATATTAAATATGTAGAAATGTATTTTTACTCAATCATCTACATAATATTGGGTAATTTTTCTTGTGTTTACTCATCCATATCAGTCAGCAAAGCATTGAACAAGTCATCTATTAACAATTTGCGATACTACATTGCATTCATTCATTCAGAGCATTTATATAGCATTCCTTCAAGAAAATACTCAGAGGCGCTCCCAGCCCAACCACGAACAAAGAAAAAGACTTGCATGTATCTCATGAAACATTCTCAAAGTCACTTCAGTCGCACGTGTTTAGAACTGTTGTCGGTAGCTATGCTAAGAGCCGTTAGAATTGTCTGCATGAGTTGAGCAACAACCTAACCTGGTGGCAACGTTTGTCGTGTGGTTCCTGTGATGACTGACCGCTGTCGACATCACAAAAGCCGTCTTCCAGTCTCCGAGGCTGTACACCATCCAGACGGCATCAGGGACCTGTCCGCCGAGCAGCAGGTACTGGAGGGACTTCTCGGGGGTCCAAGCGTTGCTGAGCTGCTGCGAGGTCACAGCTTGCGTGAAGACATCGTGTCTTAGAGTAAGCACACGGTCATCTAAAAACATCAATTTTTTTATGTATTCATTCTTTAAATCATCACGGTCTCTACTACACTAGGATTCTCGAGCATTCACTGACTGGACAACTAGCGCTTGTTTCATGGAGAACTAAAGTAAATGCATGGTAGATTTAAAGTAAATGTAAAGTAAATGCAAAAAAGTAAAGCAAATGTAAAGCAAAAATAAATTTACACAGAAGATGTAAACAAATGTAACACAGATGCAAACGAAATGTAAAGCAAACGTAACTAAACGTACTGATAAACGTACTGACAAACTGATATCAGGCATCAATTTACTGCAACTGACCTAATCAGAGTACATGCCTGAGAATATCTAATGTTCATACCGAATATATTTACATGAGGATGAGTGACTTGAGTGTGGGCGAATATCTAAAGAACGAGATGAGTTGATGAATTGTTTGGGGTGGGGTGGGGTGGACTTACCGATGTGGTCTGTTGAATGGATTGGGGGAATACGAAGGGGATGATGAGGAGGGAAGACAAAGAGGGTGAGATTTGTGAAGTAGGATGCCATGACTCTGCCTAGCGACTGCATCAACAGCTGGACAGCTCTCGACTCAGTCAGCAGTCGTGGCAGAATCGCCATTGACTGTCTGTCCCCAGACTGCAAGACAATCACAAAACAACATGATTTTGTAAACTTATAACTTCTACAGCGCCCAATAAGGCGTAGTCACGAGAATCAGCTTATTCACAGGCTCTTAATCAAAACAAAATCGATAGGCAGCGGGCCAAGTCCGGAGAGTCAGGCAGGCAGATAGATGGACGGCTAAGGTGGGTGGTGTTTAGAGTTGAAATGGTGTGAGAGGAGGGCAGTGGAAGAATCAGGATAGGATCTGTGAAAAAGCAATGTTTTCAGTATCGAGCGAAAGACTTGTAGGGATACATATAGAGAGAGTTTTGGTGAGTTCGTAAGATGGGTCAGAAGTTTGTCATAGTTCTGGCAGAAATTTGTTCCAAAGAGGCAGACGAGTGAGAGAGTGAATTTTAGTGATAAGGTATGTATGTATGTATGTATGTATGTATGCGCACTTGTTATAGCGCCCCTTCAAGCTCTCTACTCAGAGGCGCTCCCGACTGCAGAGCGGACACTGCATCGGAGTTTCACGCCGAAGCGCTGAGCAATTGCGAGTGAAGGACTTGCCCAAGGTCCCTACGCGACGACAAGAGGTGGATTCGAACCTCGAACCTTCCGGCTTCAAGGCAACGACGCCACCACTACTCCACCGCGCCCCACAAGGTGATGTATCATCATCATTGCTAGTCAACTGAGACCTTCTGAACGGTCACCTTACTAGTCTAAGGCACTTTTACAAATTTGCTCAAATGCAACACAAGACAACAAACATTCATCAAAAATGAATGTGAATGAGTGACCGTTATCGTTTCTCCGTAATTTGTCAAACTATTCATTGCCTTCATCATCATTACTGTATGTTGCTACGTTCAACATGTTTTTAATTCATTCTATCTCATCCCAATCACCCTCGTTCCTTTCTCTCATTTACTTCTTGCAGGATGTTAAGAAGATCACAAAATTTAATAAACAATTATACATGTACAGTAAAATTCTACGACCTTGCCTAACAAAGTCTCTTACCACTCTCACTCAGGTCTGCTGATCTTGATCTCCTAGTTCCTCCCCTACGGGCAAGGATCACCATGGCCCAACACAGCACCTTTGCCATTGTGGGCCTTCTATGTGGAATGACCTCTCTCCTTCCATCTGTAGTAAGATCTTCTCGTGGCGTCCTCCTCCCTCCAATGCTTGAAGACTTTCTCATTTCCTCGGGCCAGTCAAGCCTTACAGCGCCTCTGAATAGCTAGGTAACAGGTGCTTTATAAATTCTCATATACCATAATGCTCAAATTACTCATCTCTCATGACTATAATCCAGTCCAAGACTGCAAACTGTAACAGACACGGATTAATCCTACCTTTGGCAGCCGTGCCAGTGCCGCTGTTTTTGCCGGACCGTTTTTGACGTAGAGGTTGATGGCGTGAGCGACAGGCGGCTGACGAACGAGTATTTCGACCAACTCCATCGCAGATCGTAGATCAGCGCAGAGCAGAAGTGTGTAGAGAATGCCGTGCAAGGAACGAGCGACGTGACTTGAATTCATCTCGTCTGATCAACCACAAACCAGATCATTCATTCATTCATTCATTCATTCATTCATTCATTCATTCATTCAAGTAATTGTATTTATATAGCACCTCTTCAAAGGAAACTATTCAGAGGTGCTCCCTATTCCAGCGAGGCCAAAAACAGCAGTTTTCAATGTAGAACGTGTCAGAGAGTGACCAAGGGAACAGGCACAGCTCAAGGGGAAAGGCCACTACATACCGCTAGGCTGACCACAGAAATATCACCATGGCTTTGCATAAGGGTGGTACAACAAGCAAACGGCACTGAGAGCACTTCCCTTATCACTGAGCAAATATTATGAGAAATTGAATGAGTAAATAAATGAACGAGCAAATGAGAGTGAATGGTAAGCGAGTGAATTCGTGATTCAATGACCATGAGAATTCAACCTCGTTTCTCCAGTGAAATAAGATTAGGTAATGAAATGAGAAAGATGTCACCAATGATTAATGTCTTAAGCATTACAACAGTGACAAAGGAGTTCTATAAGCCATCAGAATAGATTAGATCATTGAGATCATTAGATTATTGATCAGTGAACAAAAGAAAATGAGTGCCCTGTTAATGTTATGAATGAATGAATGAATGAATCAATCAACAATCAATATATGAATGAGTGAATGGGTTAATGGATGAATGGATAATTAATACATCATTTTGAAACAGAAACATCTATTGATTCAACCAATTGCATCCAAGGAGCAAATGCAAAGTGATCACCTAAAATCCAAATGGATGAAAATAAATCTAAAAATGCTAATCAGCATCACAATGACTGTGAATTCTGCTACTACCTGAGCGGCTGAGTATGCTCTGAAGCCAGGACGCTATGGCCTGGGTGTTGTGGCCTTCCACTGACAGCGTCTCAGCTAAAATATGAACAATGTATAAATCCTGTGCTCAATTTTTTAATTGTTTCATGAACGTTAACGCAATACTTAAAATCAATTCCTGTTCCCAAGACTTTTATCATTATTCAACAATGTCATCTGATCGTCTTTTAGAGTTGTACTTAAATGCTATATAAATGTGAACTTACAATTACCAAATTACAATCATCAAATTACAATTATCATATTACGATTACAAAAATTACAACTACAAAACTACAAATAAAAAATTACAATTACAAGAGCACACTTACATAATTACAATTGCAAATTTGGAAATAGAAAATTACAATTACAAGCGTACATGTACAAAATTATGATAGCAAATTACGATTACAAAATTAAGATCACGAAATTGCAATTAGAAAATTACAAGAAATTACAATCACAAAATTAGAATAAGAATTTGCAAATTTGACAAAATCAAAATGACAAAATTACAATTAAAAAATGATGATTACTTTAAGTTTGCCCAATTGATGGCTAGCATAGAACGACAACAGCGCTAAAAATAACACATATTCGCCAACTGTTCAATAAATCAACAACAGATTTTAAAAGTTCAACCAATACACATTCACCCATCGCTAGACGACAGACGTGTTAGACAATTAGACAATTTTTCCGGGTCATACCCGATGGTAGATGAAGATTCCGATGAAACGGTGAATCTGCATTCAGCTTCTGAATCCTGCAGAGCACGGCCAGCATCACTTCCGTCGTCAACTTCAGTTGGACGCTTACTGACTTTCTTGGCGCTGACGTTGACTCATATTGGTGCCGGACGAAGTCGTAATGCTTCACGACATACTTGTAGAGAAGTCGCCAACTACCGGCCAACCTACAACACAAAATAATCAGAAACATATGTTAGAAATCGACTCAATTGATCTTAGAAATGGATTAAGATTGAACAACTTGATATCAGAAATAATATAAATGATCAGAGAAACTATTACACATAATTACAGTATCGTGGTGTAGTTTTTTGCTTATTACAGGAGACTTCTAATTATTTCAACACCAAAGTGCGGATAGCAAAATTTTGGCCATTTAAAGAATATTCTAATCCTATCTCATCTATCAAAAGCATGCAACATGGCAGCATGTAAGGTCCATACAACAATCATCGACACAATCCAACTGGGTGTATCGAAAGCTACGGACATTGTAATGGTAAACATAAGCTCCACACATCTGAATAATTACTAAAATGCAAAATGCAGGACACCAGCTTATTCACGAGCACTCAAAGCAAAGGCGTCCAAATAAGACGAGCTAAAGACATTGGTCTTAACACAACACAACCTTATTATTATTATAATTATTTTCATTATTTTGCATCTACTAAGTGCCATTGTAAAATGACCAGGCATTAAGTATTTGTTTGGTTAAGGAACTGCTCACAGTAAACATTTCAAAGGACAATTGTAGAATACTAGGCGAGCGCCCAAACCAATTATTGGCCACCATGATCCACTAATATCTATTAATGTGCTTCTTAAAATGCTCTCAGAAACATCAGAGTGTCCAGTGTGTTTATACCTTTTCCAGCAGTTCTGTGCGATTGGACATTGAGACTTTTGCATTGCTTGCACTGTTCTAATCTCATCAGATGATATTCCATCCATACTGACGTCATCCGGTTGCACTACATCATTACCCGACACAGATGTTTTCGCACGAAGTCCAGCGCCACCGTGAGGCAGAGATGAAATCACATCAACAACACCCAAACCCCCTTCGACGAACACATAGACCCTTCCAAGCTGATGCTCGACATATCGCAGGATGAGGTAGCAACCATTGAGGGTGTGAACCCGCGACCTCTTCATGGCCTTGCTCCGTAGCAGGAGCTCCACAGCCGAATGAACAAACCGCACGTAGCAGACCATCAACTTCTTCCCGAGAGCGTCCAAACATGAAACGCTCGAAACCTGTTTAAGGAAAGACAAGACGCGAGTGAGCTGAGCCGAACCCTTACGATCGCCTAACGCTGTAGACGCGGGGTTGACACTCTCGAGCATAACAGCGCAGGTTTTGACGAGATTATGAGCGATGTTGTTGAGTGTGTCTTCGTGTTCTACCGTCCACAACCCAGCGTGTGACGCCGCCAAACCCCAAGCGAGTATCAACTCCTTCTGCAAGAGAATCAAGTAATCGCTGGCAGTCAATCCTTCCTCATCCATGAGATTTCCAAAGTCCGCGGACACCGCAGCGTTTCCCTCATCTCCGAATACGATTCGACCGTAATCCGCAGGCACTTCCAGTCCACTTCCCCCGGTGGCTGGGCTTTCCAGTTCCACAGTTCCGTCCAAAGCATCCTCAGGAGTTGCTTCGAATTTATACGGCGTACGGCGTTTCTGGGAAACGCTGGCGGCCAGGCCCATTCGCTTCCGAACATTCCAGTCGAAGCCCTGGGTGGCGGAAGGAGAGTTTCCGGTTGGCTTAAACGCCTGGAAAAGGCTGAAGTGGAGTTTCTGTTGACTGCGGACATACTGGAAATGGGAAGTTGATAGGGTGGCGAGTCGTCGCATCAGCGTGAGGCAGGTGATGTCTTGTGACATTTCCACCGCTGTCACCATGAATCCGTCGGAAAAGAGGAACAGTGGTAGCTTTGGGTGGACCGCAACGGAAAAACGTTGTCGCATTGGGTTTGGATCGTTGGCCGGGGTGGATCCAGTTTCACTTCTGTAGAACAGAAAAAGATATCAACGTTGAAGCAATGGACACGCAAAGCAAGGTTCGTTCAATATCAAGTCATAGATATATCGTAGTTATACTAATGAGTACAACCTGGCTGAATATTTATGCTACACTTATATTTTGCTGTTCAAAGTCTGAGAAAATATAAATGGCATGACGACCACCCTGTGACCTTTACATAAAAGAAGTAGGAAGATTGATATAACATCAGATATAGTCATCTTGAAGGGGTACTATAAAATTATACAGATAGATGGATAGATGGTTGGATGGATTGACAGATGGATTGATGGATGGATAAATAGGTAGATAGCTAACCTAGCAAGCTAGATAGATAACTAAATATTTAGTTATCTATCTAGCTTGCTAGGTTAGCTATCTACCTATTTATCCATCCGTCTTATGAATTCTGATCAGATATAAGAAATATCAGCTAGATAGATAGAAAGATAGAAACAAGGATTTAGGTATGTCAATATTAGATCAGATATCGTGAAAGTCAGATATAAACAAAGTTAGGTTATGTCAGAGATATATACAAACGAAGGTTCAATTGCATAACTCTAAATTACATCGGTATCAGACTTTGTAATGTAGTTGAAGAAGGCAACTCACTCAACCGAGACGAGAGGATGGAGCGGAAGGAAGTACTTGGGACCCATGTTGATGTTGAATCCATGGGTCTCGAGAAGGACCGGCTCTCCGAGACGGGGCAACAAACAGACTGACCCCTGTCCAGTCATGCAGATCAGGAAGAGGTCATCGTGTGACCACTCCATGTCCACTATCCAGTACGACCTGATGGGATACAACCAACATCACAGTTTCATTATGCCGTCAAAGTCTGAACAAAATAAAAGCGTAAAGAATGCAAGTGTGCAGGAGAACCATCTTGTGACCTTTGGGTAGATGCCACAGCCACTCGCTGCATCATCAATATCATGACCTTTGTCAACATCGCCAACAGAATGTTTACTATTCGGGCAAAATAGTTATCAGTATGAACTTTTCTATATCAACACATCACCATAATCACCATCATCATAGTCATCATCATTACACCAGCACCACCAACCACCAACCATCACCACCACCATTATAATTCACTGCCAGGCATGACCTTGCATTTTTCGTGACTGGAAACTTGGTTCCCATCGCCTTGAGGTCAACGACCGAGATGACCTCTGTCAGTCCAGAAACGAAAGTCATTCGATTTCGTTGCGAGTTGAGTTGATTGACAGCAACGGCCAACAGGTGGCCATCACCTGTGTGACGCGCTACGATTGCACCTGGCTCCACAACCGCTTCAAAAGTCGGAGAGATCGTCGACAGTTGAACGGAAAGGGTTTTCCAGTGCACGGAAAACGTTGGCTTCCTGGAAGAAGTGGAAATCAACCATTGAAATCAACTGCTGCCCTTTACAACGCTTTTACACCGAGCTTTAGAAAGTTTATGATTAGAGTTCATCCATATATTACGAACGTATAAAATTGTATTTTTGACCACCTCCCCTGTTGCAACTCGTACATTTTATGTATCCTATGCATTTGCACAAATAAGCTTCTCTACCACCCCAACCCCCCATCTACAAAAGTTAAATATCTAAAGTAATCTATGAAACATTTATTTTACCATATTTATTTATTTAAACATCATTTTTACCAGCTAAATTTTGCTAACTGTTATGGTTTACAGTATTACCTGTTCAGACATGAATAGAATTTAATTGTAAACAAACGCCATCCTTCACTCGCAATTTTACTCAGCCATCAACTGATGTACATGTATGGTTATTGAATAGTTCAATGCTTATTACACTGTACACAAGTAATATGTATTATGTAATGTATGTATTGTATGTATTTATATGGCCATTTATATAGCACCTCACCAGAGTCTCATGAAGGCACTTAACGTGGCGACCGACCAGATCTAAACAGATGCGATGAGATTTTTAGAAAATGTTCCTCAACTGAATGCAGCACAATGTTTTATATATTGTAAACGGAAGACTGTTCCAGTAGAACGGTGCAATGCACAATAAAGGCATGGTGGGTCTACAATTCTACATTGATCTACGAGAGTGCAGGACCATCAAGTCCTCATGAGGTGCCGAGCGCAAGAATCGATGACCTGGCTGGCTGGAGACGGGAACACAGAGGTCTGTAATGTGCCGTACTCTGAGGCTGATAGATAATAATAATAATATTATTATTATTATTAATTCAGATCTATAAATTCTATACGGTTGTTGTAGCTGACCTGCTTGTGAGTACTGGCTCCTCGTTGATCCACTGCATAATGGCCGTTGTTATGCACAGGTTTCCATTGTTCACAAAGACAAACGTACAGATGCAGTGAAGGCCAAGGGTCTGTTAAACAGCAACAACAATAATAATAATAATAATAATAATAATAATAATAATAATATATTATTATTATTATTATTATGTTCAAATAGGAGTAAATTCAACAGTCACACAGCAAACAAATATTAGGCAGTTACAGGTTGAGGTTTAAACACAATCCCAGCGATGTAAACATGAGGAAACCTTCCAACTTACATCGCTACCCATTTCATCATCCTGATGGCAGTCATTTTGTAACAATGGGTATGAATAAATTACCTCCATTGTCTTCCGTCATCTATGAAGTCAATTGTTCCCATAAAGTTAATCCAAGTGATGCTCTCTCCTCATTCGCATTTAAAGAAATTGCTGGATAGATTGTATATGGTAATCTATCCAGCAACTTCCTTTTCCTTTGAATCTCGCAAATTCTAGTCTTGCTAGCACTGCACTTGCAGTGCACTGTGTGTGTGAGATGGTCAACTGGCATTTTCACTGCATGTCCTCATTAGTCTGTCAATAAGGAATGGAGAGCTGTATGGACTCTGAATGATGTGGACTCATCCACATGCAACCAACAACTCAACCTCTCTCCAACTGGAAACCTGTCACTATCATAATTATATCAACAAAACCAGGAGGTCATCCAGATCCTTGTTGAAAATTTGACAAGTCGCAACTGTTCCATCTCTGTCTCCGTATCCACTGCACAGACCAGTCTTCTCCATCATGCAAATAACACACCATCACTAGAGGCATTTAAGTCAAAGCTCAAGACTCATCTTTTTGAACAATCATATGACTTCCATTAATATTTTGAGCTCATGTACAGCGCCATTTCCTTCGGCCTTGGATGAGCTGTGGCAGTATAAAATCGTATTATTATTATTAGCATTATTATTATTATCATTATCATTAGCATAATTATTACATTATTATTATTATTAGCATTATTATTATTATTATTATTATTATTAGCATAATTAGCATTATTATTATCATTATTATTATCAGCATTATTATCAGCATTATTATTATTATCGTTATTATTATTAGCATCATTAAATATTAGCATTATTATTGTTAGAATTATTATTATTATCATTATTAGGATTATTAGGATAATTAATCGGTTGATTGATCCTTCGTGTAGGAAGAGAACAAAGCGCACTTCAATTGAAGGACACATCAAAGTTTTTGCATATGACTTACACCATTGTTAATACTGAAGACGGCATGCACAGAGAGATCACGGTTGGTCGAAGTGGGCAACAGAGACCCTCGTTCTGGCAGCACCTGAGCCCACGTCCCAGGAACGGTTGGCTGCTTCACTGTGAAGAAGGAACTGTTGACATCCAACTCCCAGACAAAGATCTGATACTTCTCCGTCACGACCAGAATCAACGAACCGCTGCCGGCAACGCACAGGTAAGGTAAGTTACCTGTATTGAAACAAACGCACAGGTAAGGTAAGTTACCTGTATTGAAACAAACGCACAGGTAAGGTAAGTTACCTGTATTGAAACATGAACGCACAGGTAAGGTAAGTTACCTGTATTGAAACAAACGCACAGGTAAGGTAAGTTACCTGTATTGAAACATGAACGCACAGGTAAGGTAAGTTACCTGTATTGAAACAAACGCACAGGTAAGGTAAGTTACCTGTATTGAAACATGAACGCACAGGTAAGGTAAGTTACCTGTATTGAAACATGAACGCACAGGTAAGGTAAGTTACCTGGATTGAAACATGAAAACTATAACTGTACAAGAAAGTTTCGATCAACCAATCAATCAAGTCTTTTATTGAAGCCATTGCAATAAGCAAAACAGAAATAACACAATTGATCTTTGCCAGCTTGTGTCGGGTACTCAGGTCAGTCGATCCCTAGGCTCCGTGGGAAGGGGAGTGCCCTCAGTGCCAATTGCTCGTACCTCCCATCATGCAAAGCCGTGCTTTATCTGTAGTTGGCCCAACGGTAATGGCCACCATCTTGAGCTGCACCTGTTCCATTTGTCATTCTCTGACACATTCTATAAGCACATGAAATCTGTTCTCTCTGGCCGTGCTGAAGTTGGGAGTACTTTCCATAGTATGAACGGATGACCGCAAGTTATTACAGGAGTCGAATTTTGTGCAAGGCATACACCGGTATCATGCCCTACTTCTCAATTTACCAATGCCATCTGCCGAATGGAAGGTTGAGTGGTCCTTTGCGAGGGCAACGGGAAGCGATCCTGCAACCGTGCGTTCTTTGTGCATGCAGAGTGTTTACCATTACCATAAACCCTCACTCCGTTTCTTATATTCACAGTTACTAACCCAAGTCCTGAAGACCTGGAACCGGGCTGACCAGCAACGGCAATCCATTGACATTCTTCAAAGTGTCGGTCGTCTTGTGCCATAGAAAGAGATCACCCGAATCCAACAGACCACCAATGAATTCACCTTCATACAGCAATCAACGCAAAATAATTCGACAAGTCATTTTGGATTCAGCAAGAACAAGAGTGCGACAACATCGCCAGCTCTAGATGGAACTCGACTCTACTTGTTTTGAAGACCATCATAATTATTATTGTTTCAAAACTCATTCATTCTTATTGGCTTGAATGACTAGCAGCTGACAACTTACAAACTATAGATGCCTTCAATACACATTTCTGTGTGACCTTGTGCGCATTGAAAAGTTTGTAAAATAATAATAATGACGATGATGATGATAATGATAATTTTTTGCAATTTAATAACAATAATAACAATAATAATACCAATTTACCTATAGCCTAGTTTTAACCTCTTAGAGCCTGAGTGATATTTTCTACCTGAGGCGAAATAATACTAATAATAACAATAACAATAGTAATAATAGCATAATAATCATTGTTTACTTTTCAGTGATTCATGCATAACTTCGAAGAATTAACTTGTGCTTTTAATCTACTTTAACACCCATGGAGGATATAAGACACACATGTATTATAAAATGTACACCAGTCTTCTTACATGTATGGAAAGAGCGAAGAAAATTGGTTTCCACCATAACACGACCACATAATTATGGTTTGTGATCTGCCTCACAATGCCGATTTATTTCAGAGATTTTAATTTTGGGTACACACGGTCTGGACGCGGGAATCCTATCGTGGCACCCACTCAAACCGGAGGCGGTGGGGAAGGATCTCACACAATCATTCATTAGAAAAGAAGTAGGGTAATATGTAATGTACTTGGAATTTATGTAGCGACCGTGTATGACCTTGACCCTGCTCATTTTCCATCTGCCCATTTGAATGGACGCCAAGCCATTTAGGTTCCCACGCACAGACCATGCTAGCATGAGGTTCAAATCTCTGAAATAGCCTCTGTCGGGAAGTGAACGGAGGTTGGCATGGTCTTTGTCACAGAGTCGTATGTGCGGGAAACCCTCTTACCAATAAAGCCAACTGGGTCAGTTTGAGGCCATACAGTCAACATTCAAAAACGAGTATATTATTTACATTTAATAATGCAGTTATTGATATCACTCCCACACTTTTAACTGACTGGGCTAACATCTGCCACACACCAGTGTCCAAAGCATCCTCTGTATGAAACCAGAGTCAACAGTGTACCTATATACATAACAGATTCTAAAAATAGCCTACCACTGTTTGACGGCGACATGAGAATCGTGTGCTTAAGATATGGCTGGAGTTTTGTGATTTTCCGTTTGGTTTTCCCCGACGTCATGTACAGGACGCTGATTCGCTGTCGGTCCACCAGGAAAACACTCTACAAGGAAATTATTATCATCATCATTATTTTTATTATTATTACCATTATTATTATTAATTAAGTTTGTAGCATGTGCATAATCACATAAAAATGTGAATCTTAGTCACAGATTGTCTCCCAACAACAAAGATATATGAGTGCTTGAAAGAAAGGAGAAACACTGAGAACTTATGAGCTGCTTTTTAAAGTAAATAAGTGAATCTGAGAGCTATGAAGTGAGAGATATAGTACAGTCAATTCCATTCCTGGGAGCAGAGCCATGGAATGCACACGAGCCATAGCTGTTCCTTAATCAAAGTAGCACAATGTGATCATTCATAAATTTACTACAAGCAACAACAAGGTGTGTCATTGGTCAAAAGCACTAGGTAAAGATAAAGATACAACAACAATTGCTTTACCTAGCTCCTTGGAAGGTCAGCAGAATTGTTACAAGTACAAGAGTGAGGTACATTCAATGGCTTACACATAAAATTATGGGACTCTAGCAAATCAAGCTGAGCTTCTGGTTCCCCGCTCACGGACTGCTATCCGACAGCGTCGTTCATTCTCTGTTGTTGGTCCTACAGCTTGGAATGGTCTCCCTGTTACACTGCGCTTAATTCCCAGGGGTCACTCCACTCTGCTCCTTAAAAACCTAAAAACTGTTTTATTTAGCCGGGGTTGGGCCGGGAGCGCTTCTGAGTAGCCTACATTGAAGAGGCGCTATATAAATTTCTGAAATAAATTCAACTACAAGACAACTTCTGTAATCTCATCTTGTATATTTATCCAACTGAAACTATGCAACAGTCTAGAGGCTAACAACTTGGAAGTCTGTTAACACAGAGGTCAATGATTCTAATCCAAGTCAAGGCAGAAACAGCATGGGAGATCTATGTTCGACATCTGCCCCGGGGGAAGCACTCAGTAAGAAAATGAAAACACAAACTGTACAGTGTACACTTCCAAGCGGGAATAGCGCTCAAGTGGACTTACCACGTACATTTATCATCAAGTCAAGACCAAAAACATAACAAATGTTGCTACCACTTGATGCCCCTACTTCAGTCTCTTGCGTCAGCTATAAGAGACGCAAGCATGCAATATCTCCAACAACAGCCAAGGCCAACCAAATTAAAGGTGCTGGCTCTTCACACCAATAGCTGCTTCTTGTGGTAGATACTTAAAAGAACTTTATCACGGACTTACTAGTCTAACCTCACTGTGAAAATGAAGCTACCAACACTACATACATACGACTCTCTTTAATAGATAGACTCTCTGGTCTCACCTCTCCAACAATGGCCAGCCGTGGCCATGGTTTCTTGCGCCGAATGCATACAGACGCAATCACATCCAAGTCAAACTTCAAGGTCGTCATTCCTGGATATCAACGGATAGCTCCGGAGCTTCTGATGCCAAAAGCAACTAACAACAAAGAATTAAAAATAATAGCAACAATAATAATCACAAATACTACAACAGACAAAATTTATCGAGCATTACGTGTTTGTTGTAACGCAGTAATTTATTGTGGACAGAGATATTGAAATTGACATTGCATATACAAAGAAATGGTACAGCTACTCGGCATACAAAGAGATACACAAAAGCGACAGGAGTCCCGCTTAATAATGGTAACCAATGGTCTATAATTATGCTCATTTAAATGGCATCAAAAATAGTCATGATACAACAACCCTAGCTTACTACATGTCTACCCGGTAGTCAACAGACAAAAGAGTTCAGCTTGATCAGCCAATCGAATGAGTGCATGTATAGCTATGTGCATATGTGTGTGTGTGTGTGTGCGCACGTGCGTGTGTGTGTGCATGTGTATGTAAGAATGCATGTATGTACGTACGTATGTATAGTATGTACGTACATACATATATGATGTATCCTTACATGCATGCATGCATATTTATGCAAATCTGACCTATGCAGCAGTTCATTGATTGAAACCATCTTCCATTTCACATTAAAAAATTTGTTCCGTTACCAAGCTCTTTAATCTATATATTTCACCAAATACATTGTACATTAAAAGAGTCTTTAAAAATTAAAAAATTGCATCGTCCAAAAGAAGCCAGCAGGTCTATGATGAAAGTTCAGAGGTCAATTGTCATGCACGCCTATATATATAATAATTATGAGCTTCAGAACACGGTTGGATGAATCACGAAGGCGCTCTCAGATGCTCAGCGAAAAAATCAATGCCTTGTCTCGGCTGCTGGCAGAGTGAATGTATATGACGTGGGAGAAACAGGTCGAACACCTGGCGCAAGTCAATGATCAAGTCCATAGCTCAGACCAATGAGAAGTTAATGAAAAAGGACAAGTCATCATGTGACTGTATGGCTGTATGGTTCCTCATGTGCTCACACAATTATTCACACAGTCAGTCACTCACACACACACACTCACTCACTCAATCATACACTCAATAAATCACACATACACTATGACTATCTCACACGAGTCACACACTCAATCATTCGCTCACACACTCAATCATTCGCTCACACTCAATGACTTGCACACACAGTAGCTCAAACACTCAATTTTCTATCACATAGGCCTCCTTTATCACTCACTAACTCAAACTCACTCACTCATTCACACACTCAATCACTCACACACACACATACATACACACACGTTCTCTGAGACTCATTCACATACTCACACACACTCAATCACTCTCTCACATATTCAACCACTCACTCACCACCTCATTACCCACATCAAGTTATCAACATGTAATCATGAATAACATAATATTTAAAATCCAGAAAGGTAAATCTATTTGCATTAGTTGTATCACTAAAAGTTAAAATCTAATTCGGACATCAACAGAATTTAATGTGAGAGATAGAGAGAGTTGTTAAAGATCAACCTCATTGACCAAAGAGGCAGGGAGAGAATTGCCGGAGCCTTAAGGCGGTTTAACCCCAGTCTTTCTTGTGACCCCCCACACAGTAAAGTCTTCATTGCACACCCCAAACAAGAAGTTGGAATGATCAAAATATAAAAACAATAATGCTGCAACGAGCGAATAATTCACGACGCAAAAATACATGTCAACAAATTTTTCATTTGGCCACATCAGGCCTATTTAATAATGTACAAATCAAATTAATATCCGCCGATATTTGTATAGCAACGCTCAGTGCTTATAGTGTGGAACAATAAGTGCCTGGACGCCCCTTACCTTTCCAAAAGAAGTGGCTGGACGCCCCTTACCTTTCCAGTCAGTGCTGGCCAATAAGTGGCAGGACGGCGTTCAGATTGTAAAACAAGTGCATGGACGCCGTCCATGACCGTCCAGGCACACTTTAAGCCCTGCCAACGCTTCATTAAAAGTCACCAATGAGACTAATGAGAAGTTCATCTCCTCGTTTAGGTAAAACTTCATTTTAGGTGCGTAAATTATTTCTCACGATTTCAAACCGGATAGTTGTCTGAAATAATCGTTAACACTGTAAGAAACATGTCCTCATGACGGAATCGGTTGCGGAAGACAAATTCATGGATATAAAACCTTCATCCAGCTTCGATTTCTTAAGCGTTTTATCATTCATCCAACTTCTATTTAAGATCTATCAAACATTAATCCAGCTTCTATTTAAGATATAAAACACATTGATCCCTCCCACCCCCATTTCTGAAGCTTTTTTGAATCCAGCTCCCATTTAATATTTTATTCAATCCAGCTCCAATTTAAGGCAATACATTTTACGGTAAACGTGTATTTTAGCGTCGTAAATTATTCGCTATTGCATGGGTTTCAGCATTAGTCGAGTGCAAGTCGGATTGACGAAAAGAATTCTTTCTAAATAGAAGTCGGATTGATGAAAGTAATTTTTATTGAGATAGAAAAGGAATTAATTAAAACAATCTTGCTGAAATTGAAGCTGGATTGATGAACAATAATTTTTAATTAAATATAAGTTATATTGATGAAAAATGGTTGCTGACGAAACAGAAGCGGGATTGATCAAAAAAATTCTTGCCTAAACAGAAGCTGGATCGATGAGAAGGATTATCACCAAACTAGAAGTTGAATTGATTAAAAACAGCAATGCTGCAACGAGCGAATAATTTACGACGCTAAAATACACGTTTACCCATTTTACGGTTAAACCGTAGTTTAGGCTGATAAATTACTTGTACAAAAGTTTAGGCTGATAAATTATTTGGACATTATCCGAGGCTGCAAAAAGTATATACAAGTAATTTCTGGACCGCCAGGTTCAATCCAGCTTCGGTAAAACTTCATTTTAGGTGCGTAAATTATTTCTCACGATTTCAAACCGGATAGTTGTCTGAAATTATCGTTAACACTGTAAGAAACATGTCCTCATGACGGAATCGGTTGCGGAAGACAAATTCATGGATATAAAACCTTCATCCAGCTTCGATTTCTTAAGCGTTTTATCATTCATCCAACTTCTATTTAAGATCTATCAAACATTAATCCAGCTTCTATTTAAGATATAAAGTACATTGATCCCTCCCGCCCCCATTTCCGAAGCTTTTTTGAATCCAGCTCCCATTTAATATTTTATTCAATCCAGCTCCAATTTAAGGCAATACATTTTACTCCATCCAGCTCCAATTTAAGCAAGACGTTTTCGTCGATCCAGCTTCTATTTCATGTGTAACAATATTTATTACTCCCACGGTAATTATTTTCAACGATCTAGTTCCGATTTTATCAAGAAAGCGTATACATGGAGAAATAATTTACGCACCTAAAATGAAGTTTTACCCCAGCTTCCATTTCAACTATAAAAATGCCTTTATCCAGCTTCCATTTCAACTATAAAATGCCTTTATCCAGCTTCCATTTCTCTTGGGTTTTTCGTCAATCCAGCTTCCATTTATATACTGCACTTTTTCTTCTCGCGTTTTCAGTTTATATTGCTACTTCCAGTTGCGAATGTTCGGAAATTGGAATAGCGCGTTGTATGACGCGCTATATTCATGATTGGTGGTGTTTTTTTAATTTATCAGCCTAAACTACGGGATATCGACAACGTAAATAATTTATCAGCCTAAACTACGGTTTAACCCCCATTTTACTCCATCCAACTCCAATTTAAGCAAGACGTTTTCGTCGATCCAGCTTCTATTTCATGTGTAACAATATTTATTACGGTTTCCGTTACTCCCGCGGTAATTATTTTCAACGATCTAGTTCCGATTTTATCAAGAAAGCGTATACATGGAGAAATAATTTACGCACCTAAAATGAAGTTTTACCCTCGTTTACCTCAACAGATCCTATTAATGCAAACAAATTCCACATGGAGGTCTATTTAAATCTGGCACATGCCGCACTGTCCCGCACATCTGTGTCGTATAAGCGCTGCGAGCAACGTAACGACAGACATGCTAGGACACGACCGAATGCAGGCCTATGAGCAGTACGCGCATTTGACAAGTTCGCACATTCGCTCAAACGTTATAAAAAAAATAATGTATCACCTGTTATAATAGCGGAAGGAAACTGGTCTTCAAATTCCCAATAAAACAAAGTGATAATAGTAATCCATGTTTATGTAACGGTCTAAATAAAACGACGGTATTTGCGTTTCTATCGACTCCGCCGGTGTCCATAGGTAAACGCAGTGTTGTATCGCACAAACAGCCACGCGATGGCTAAAGCCCAAACCATCTGACGAACGCCCACATGTAGCTTCCAGTAGCTTCTACAAAGACCATAGAGTTTCACTTCTATATTCGTTTTATTGAGAAAAGACATTCTGACAATAACGCAGAAATGTTAACATCAGTGATAAAGAATAATTAAAGTTCAAAGTTCAATTAGTTTGTCTTAAATAAGCTAGTAAATATTTTTGTATAATGATCGTGGAATAAATTGGGAGTTGTCCTTTAGTGGGAGAGTGTAGTTGTGTGCTCGAGGTCTTAATTGGTGAGAGGAGGGGGTCGGAGAGGAGGTAGGAGTTGGTGAAGCACGTGTTTGGGGTTGTACTTGTGTATAATGGAGAAGAGGAGTTTTGCATCGGCTATGTTGGCAAGTTCGGAGACTGTTGGAAAAGTTCGCTCTAGGTAACCTAGGCGTTTAGCTCTTTTTAGGAGTTTTTCAAGGCGTTCTTTGTCGTAGGCCTACTGCGCAGTTGCGACAAATAATAATTTTCTTTCCTGGTGCAAAAATTTACCAAAATTCAGTAGGTTAACTGTCACGTAAGCTTGGATGCTAGGCCGCTCTTGTTGATTCAAATGATACAGCCAATAAGAATCCATCTTTCAAGTGGCTCGTAGGCGCATATGCATGCTTCAGTGCGTTTAGTTGAGATTATTATATTATTATTTTTTTCTTTTTAATAACTCAATCTGACACACCGCAGAACGATCACAAGTACATGTTATACGAAATACGGCCCACTGTAGCACGACACGCAGATCGGCTTTACAGCAGTGGGTTCGGTAACTTAACTAATTGATTGGGGTTCCGCAAGAAAATTATTAGGACACGAAGGGTTCCGTGGCCCAAAAAAGTTTTGGAAACGCTGACGTGACTGACGGATGCCAACTCATGGCTGCCGCAACTTTATTTCATTATTATTACTAAGCTTTATGGTAAAATTAAACTAATATATACTATATATATATTTATATTATTATATTCTATCTACGAATTCGCGTCGGGCAAGAACTCGGGGTTGCCAGGTCGTCGCGAAAAGCGCGAATTGGGCGACGTTTGAAAGCGCTCGCGACTGAAAATTTCGTCCTCGCGACTTCGCGCGTTTTTTGGGCGACTTTTGAATTGCCTCGCGATCGCCACGGCGACATTTTAAATCTCATAAGTCCAGTGATGCCACAGCTGGGTTTTTTCCACTAGATCTGGGTTTTTTGGCCTTCGTCTGGGTTTCTGGGTTTTTTTTGGCAAGATCTGGGTTTATTTTGGTGAGTTGACATTTTGTACTTACAACACATGAATATTCTGTGAAATTCAATGTAAAATGGTTGTGATACATAATTTTTCCATTAATTTTAATTTTAAACTCCACAATCAAGATCTCATGTTGTCAATTTACAAATAATTTAAAGCCTGAAGAATAGTTCTGCACAGAAATAAAAAAATTTGACATTTCAAAATAGATCAGGTCACTCGTCTCTTTCATTGTAAAGCCTAAATAACATGCATATTTATTTATTTATTTATTTATTTCAAGTATTTATATAGCGCCTCTTCAAGAAACCTACTCAGAGGCGCTCTCTGCGCTAACTAGCCGAAATGATGTTAAGTGTCATAACAACAAGAAAATTTCATAAATTAGCAAAATCAGTCACAGTGAGCCGGAAACAGTCATCAGTGGCGATCCCTCGCAGACACGTAGAATCATCCAACGGAATCCCGTCAACAGCTTTCAGATGGTGTGAATGTTCAGAGTCTCTGGTACAGGTTGCATCAATAGAGTAGAGCAGCGACAGGTGACAGGGCTCGCAAACACGAAACGCTGACGAAACTGAAGCTCCTCTCTGGTTGAAGATGATGCGCGCGTCCGGCCAATCGTCGGGCACAAGGTTTGCACAGTAGAAGGCATTTGTCGCTTGTCGATCGGTAGTTTTGAACGCCACCCGAGACAACATCCGATCGAGTTAACTCCACTGACCTGCGTGAACCGTCCTTCGGCGAGATGTAAACACCAAACAGCGGTGAAACCGCACGGTCTTGATGGTTGAGCTCGACCGTGTGCATCAAGAGGCGTCTAACGTCAACACGTGGGCGACACAAGATGACTTGCGAACAAAATCCCTTCCAACGCAAAATCCTTGACGAACCCGACGAATAAGTTCGGAACACGAACCTAGAACCAGTAAACTCCAACGTGTGTGAAATTACTGCAATAATTCTGCATAAAGTTGAAATAATCCACCGAAATGACGGAGTGGTCTAATAAACAACCAATATGGCCGCTGACCTGCGCAGTATATATACAGTAACTGTTATACAGTGTAGGTAAGGTCAATCCTATAGTGGTATAATTACTATAATAGCCAAGTTGTTGCAGAGTATTAATGTTCTAGACTAGGTGTTTAAAGCGTTGGATTGTTGGTGTATTAAGAAAATTTGGCTGGAAACCTCGGACAACTTTAAAACTTTGTAAGCTAAAAGCCATGTGTGTTATGTGCTTAGGCTACAATTCTGGTAGACTCAACCGGCTGCGCATGCGCACACAAATATATCGATTGAGCTTATTGATTCCACACAACTTAAGCGCCTCCAACTCATACAAAATTCTCTTGCTAGAGCCGTCACCAGAACACCCAGACATCATCACATCACTCCCATCCTCAAGTCTCTTCACTGGTTGAAAATCCCAGAGCGAATTCACTACAAAGTTCTCTCCTTAACATACAACTCCTTACAATGCTCCCAGCCCAGATATCTTCGCGAACTGTTCACCATACAGCCTACCCGTTCTACCCGATCATCCGCCTGCCTTACACTCTCTCGACCGCCGGTCACAAGTCATCTCAAGTTCTCCAACCGAGCCATATCCAACTCAGCACCACGCCTTTGGAATGATCTGCCTGCTGAGTTCCGATCCTTTTCAGTTCCTCCTCCATCATTACTAATCACACACCATCACCTTCCTCAGGCTCCTCTATCCATCACACCTCGGGCCTTTCACTCGAAACTAAAGACACTCCTTTTCAAGAACTCTTATCCTCTTTCACCTGATCCCCCACCCTCCAATTCCCGGCTCAGACGACACCCACCTTAGTAGCTGTTCCACACCTCTGATCCTACGGTACCTCGACCCGGACCACCATGGACTACTCTTACGGACAACCCTTTTGACTCAACGCATTTGATCCTGATCCTATGGTAGGCCTAACTCGACCCTGACCACCACGGACTACTCTCACGGACAACCATTCTAACTCAACGCAGCGCTCGTGAATAAGCCGGTGCCCCGCGCTTGGCTTTCCAGTGGCGCTTTAGAAAATAGGAGATTACGGTTACGATTACGATATTGTCAGTATGGATCCCGAGTCTCTGACAACTTTGACAATTGATACTTTTAAAGTTGTAATTACATTTTATTCGACTCTTTTTACGAAAATTTTCTTAATCCTTATGCGAATAAGCGAAAAACCAACATAATTTGAACAAAGGGGGTCTAAAATAGCTTATATGAATAGTCTGGGTTTTTCTGGGGTTTTTCGGGAAAAAATCTGGGTTTATTTCAGAAACCTCAGTGGCAACACTGCATAAGTTGGCATAAGTCATATCAGGGATTTTGGCGAGCGAAAAATGGGGGGAAATGGAACATTCCGTAAAAATGGTAAATTTCCATGAGATTTCGATCGAATGACTAAAAAAGGTAAAAGGTACAATTTTAGCGTATTTTATTCCAAACATTTTAGCTAAAAATAATTTTTTTTTATTGTTTGGGTGTGATTTTCGAACTCACGAAGGTATTTTCATCAATCCGACTTCTACTTGGCATGTATCATTTTCATTAATCTAGCTTCTGTTGGAGCAACAATTATTGTTTCACCAACCAAATTCTATTTAAATAGCAATTATTTGCCATCAACCCAGCTCTCATTTAATTAATTATCTTTTCAGCAACCCGCTTCTATTTATGGGAAATAATTTTCATCGATCCAGCTTCTATTTCTCAAGTGTTCATTTCATCAATCCAGCTTCTATTTCAGCCATAAAATACGTTGATGTAGCTTCCATTTCTCAAGAGTTTTTTCATCAATCCATCTTTCATTTCACCAAGAAGTTTTTCATCAATCTAACTTCCAATATCTGCCTCAAATTTGTCTGTTTTTAACTTTTCAATAGAAACATGAACCGTTCTAACGATTTCATCAACGAAAGACGAAAATACACATGCTAAATAAATAAATACGCTAAAATGCACGATATCGATTTCAAATTAAAAAATGCGCTAAAATACACTTTTACCCGGCATAACTATAGTATCGGGGACTGACGTGTCGGTTAGGGTCAGGTTAGGCGTCGTGAGGGTCAGTTAGGGCTCTGGTTAGGCGTCGTGTGGGTTGGTTGATGTCAGGTTAGGCGTCGTGCGGGTCGGTTAATTATGTCAGATTTAAAAGGCGTCGTGAGGGTCGGTTAGGATTAGGGGTTAGTGTTCTTGGCTTAAGCTGCACTTAGTGTCGTCATTCAGTCGCCGATACTATAGTTTTGCCCCGATATTATAGTTCATTAATTCATTCGGACATTTATATAACGCTCATTCAAGTAATAAACTATTCAGAGGCGCTCCCGACTCCAGCACGCCCAAAAAGAACAGTTTGAAGTTTAGTAAGGAATGATCCTGGTAGAGTCCCAGGGTAGACCTATAGGCGTAACTCAAAAGGAGGCCATTCCCGACCACTGGACCAACCACAGAAAAGGCTGATTTTCATGGTAGTAGTATGAGCAAAAAGAACTAAGATCGAGGACTCCCTTATCAGCAGAGCGTAGCTGACGACGTCCTTGGATACCCAATGTAAAGCTGCATAGCTCTCGGAGATAAATTGGGGCGAGACCTCACAACATCGCCATACCAATGCAGCTACCCTGACCTCAAGAGTAAATACGCTGGCAAATATTTATTTAAAAGTCTTACAGCGAGTCCAGAGTGTACTTTCCGGAATGATTTGATTACCGGTATTACATTAGCAAACTAGATACTGATCAAGAAAAATTTATTTGTATCCCATAGTTATGCCGGTCGTTGAACGGACCCTTGTTCAAACCGTTTGTTGATTTCGTCATTGTAAATTTTAATTTTATAGGCTAGGTGAACAGTTCTAAGCTAATTCAGAAAACATATTTGCTTCGCAGTCATAAAAGTTTCAAAGAAAACAAAAGCAAATGCAGGCTATGCAAAACGTCTGAGGATGCCTTTAGCCAAGGCATACATATAAAAACCCATTCTGAAAGAAAAGCATACCTTTGCTGGTGTGTCATAAAACATTCTCACGCTCTTCAGTTCTGAAAAGTCACACTAGAATCCATACTGAAGATAAACCATACAAATGTCAGTTATGTGTATATAAAACTAATCATAAGGGTAATTTAAAGACACACTTGAGAACACATACTGGAGAGAAACCATAATTATTATTATGTTTGCAAGTTATGTCAGAAAACATTCTTATGCTCTGCAAGACTGAGAACTCCTGAAAGACACCATTCTAGAGGAAAAATATAATTTTGCCCGATATGCCAAAAAACATTCCATAATCGGCAACAACATATTAGAAAACACACTGGAGAGAAACCATACCAGTGTGACTTGTGCACACGGAAATATTTTGAATCTAGACATCTACGACAGCATGTTAGAATTCATGCTGGAGAGAGACCTTACAAATGTCACATATGTCAGAAAAGGTTTGCCACTTCAAGCAAAATGAAGATCCACTCAAGAATTCACACCGGGGCGAAACCGTACCAGTGCGACTTGTGCACACGGAAATTTTCTCAATCTAATAATCTACGACAGCATGTTAGAATTCATACTGGAGAGAGACCTTACAAATGTCATATATGTCAGAAAAAGTTTGCCTGTTCAAGCAAAATGAAGATCCACTCAAGAATTCACACCGGGGAGAAACCGTACCAGTGCGACTTGTGCACACGGAAATTTTCTCAGTCTAATAATCTACGACAGCATGTTAGAATTCATACTGGAGAGAGACCTTACAAATGTCACATATGTCAGAAAAGGTTTGCCACTTCAAGCCATATGAAGATCCACGCAAGAATTCACACCGGGGAGAAATCATACCAATGCGTCTTGTGCAAACGGAAATATTCTCATTCTAGTAATCTGCAACAGCATGTTAGAATTCATACTGGAGATGTAGCGTTTTGGAAAAGCTACAAGATTATACTTATTTTTATCCATGTTGGCCATAACGGTTAATTAACTCTATGCTGCACCAGAGCGAGGCTGCGGACATTACGCCAGCATGACGTGTGACCTTTTGGATAACGTGGCGAAAGTGTGGGCGCCGCTGATTGGCCAAGAGCGACGCGTGACCTAAAAAACAGCGGTAAAAGGTCGCTTCCGATTGGCTGTTGGTCCAATCTAGGTGAGTAGGACGAAGAGACGCAGGAGAGTGAAACCGACGAGAAAGACTAGGCCATCTTTTTGAATAGAAATTCGTTTAAAACTAAGTTTTCGGGCATCTAAATTAATAAGGAAGTCAACTAAATTAATAGATAATAAAGTAAACGACCGCTGGTCGCCTCCGGTGGAAGGAGAACGTCGAAATAAGCAAAACCGCTTAGGAATCAGGGAAGTAGAAATAAATTAAAGTGTAGCGTGCTGAATCTGTAAATGAATGAATGGTTAAAATGGCCGGAACGCGTTGATATAGATTATATAGCGCATTACAGGTAGAACGAAGGATAAATTAGCGCTTGTATTAAGAAGCGTGAATATATTGAAAGAGTTGCTAGAAGTAGCCTTGCAATATAACTGTTGTTGTGGTCGTGGTAAATTAGTGCAAAGTGTTGATGTTAATTCGTTGCTTGCGTTGTAACTGATTAATAGCGTGATTTGACCTTCTGCAGTAGTTAAGGAGATAAGAACTGAACTGATAGTCTAGTTACATGCAGGAGCATAAAGGATAGATATCAAGTAATGCAGAGTGTGTAATAACTAGCCATAAATGCTGTGTAGTGTTAGGAATACTTTGTGTTGAACTGATAAGTATTATAGACAGAATTGTAGTTACACAGGTTGCTGCCAATTGTATATTAATTAAGTAGTAGTGCAAGAATAAATAAAGTGTTGCATATTGAACTAGAATTGAAGGTGATTCACTGACTGACTTGCAATTAGTTGTAAAACAGAATAACCCCATGTCTCGGGTCAGCTCTTTGAGGGGGGACGCCCCAGAGGAATCGGATGATTCGGAGGGAGGGGGGTCAGTCAGTAGTGATGAGAGAATGATAGAGCGCCAGATATATCCAGCCAGATACCTTACGCCACCTCTTCAGGAGTTCGAGTTCCTTTCGCCCAAAGCTGCCGTGGGGATAACGAACTCAGACGAGCACCGGAAAGAGGGTGCTGTCGCGCGTCGACAAACCGCCGTGGAGACATGTCCTGTAGGCCCTGGTACCCATGAAAGAAGAGGATCTGGACGTTCCTCCCTGTCGTTCACACTTGAGGTTCCCGTAGGTGGTTCCCTGTCGCCCCGGCAGTACGCCGCCACACTGGGGGAGGGGGGCGAAAGTAAGCGAGTAAGTGGGGCATCCCTTGCAAGCGCTTCCGGTCCCCTAGCGGTTAGGGCGGGCGTAACAAATGGTACCAGAAGTGGGGTAGAAGTGGAACAAGGGGAACAAGTGGAACAGGTGGAACCAAGAAAATTTGGAAGGGCAGAATTTCCTGGAGAGAGAGAGAAGTGGGAAGGCGAAGAAATGGCTTATTATGGCGCTAGACCCAAGCGTCCTTCGGACTACCCTGTTACCGCAGCAATTGATGCGGGTTTTGATTTTGAATTTTACATGAGAGATAAACAAGCGAGGTGGATTAACAGAAAGCTTGGAGGAAATAATTATGAAAGTGAAGGTTCAGAGGTAACTGATCTGCGACCCTTTCATAATGTTCTGTTGCATCCTAATATGTTGAATTTGGATAAAGGTTGTGTTGGGATCCTTGCTAACTCTGAGTGTATAGTTTCAGATATGGAGGATGGGGATTCGGCGCTGCCGAGGGAACTGGGACTCCCGACTTCGGATGCACATCCCGGGCACCCAACCCTAGTCCACCCTCGGGCTACCACCTTCCCACCACCGCCTCCCTCGTCGCACCCTTTCGCCGTCCGAGCCCCTCCTGCTCCGACCCTGAACTTTCCCTCACCTGCTGCTGTCAAGGTGGGAGGAAACACAATCGGTGGTGTCGTCAAGTCGAATCCTTGGGTGAGAATCGTCACCCCGGTCACAGCCTCGGTGTGCAAACTGTTCGTATCCGTCTTGTCGTCGACTCAGTCAATCATGTCGACCTTGTCCTCGTCGTTGAAACCACAGGTTACACAAAGTTCCGCCTACCTGCCCTCGAACCCTGGCCCTCCCGCTCACCTGTCAGGTTGTCAACCAACAACCGCTCTGTGTCGGCCAGCTTCCGCCTACGATGGACGATCCTGGGTAACCACACGAGCAGCCCAGAACAACCTGGAAGCGAAGTTCCATGTTGTGTCTACATCCGGGAGCGAAAACAGTCAGTTCCAGTTCGAACAGTATGCTGAACCGCCTACAGCTGAACCTCAACCAACGATCCAAGGTCGTTTTCAGCCGAGTACGACTCCACCCTCGTCGGTCACTGTGCCGTCCCAATCACGCGTGAGCAGAACTGTTGATTCGAAATCCAGACAGTATATGAAATTGGACAGGTACAATGGAAAAACATCGGTCGAAGCTTTCCTAAAGAAATTCGAGATCTGTGCGAACAATAATGGTTGGACAGATGGGGAGAAATTCGCCCAGCTGACCTGTGCCTTGACAGAGCCAGCTGATCAGCTGCTCTACGAGTTCGACTCCGAAACCATAGCATCCTGGTCTGACCTGGTTGATCGTCTACGCCTGCGGTATGGAAGCTCCGATCAAGCCGTCCTCTACCAGACCCAATTGAACACACGACGGCAAAAGATGGGTGAAGATCTCAGCTCTGTGGTACGAGACATTCGACGAATCATGATTCTGGCGTTCCCTGGTCCCACCTCGGTGCACAGTGAAGTCATAGCGATTCGTGCCTTTCTCGACGCCTTGCGAGACAGAGACTTAGCCCTGAAGGTTCGTGAGAGAGAACCTACCACCTTGGACCTTGCTTATAGGACTGCCATGCGTTTAGAGAGTTACCGTCAAGCGGATGATGGTAACCTTGGCCGCGACGAACACCGACCTAGTCGGGTAAAAACTGTAACGGAAGTAGACTCTGCCCCTGCTGACGGTCAGAGACAATTCCAGGAAATCGTACTAAGAAAAGTTGAACAGATAGAGAGGAAAATAATGTCACTAGAGAGTAACGGTCCCGACCCCCGACAATTTCGACAGTGGCGACCCCAGCGTCGAGCGGAGCCTCCGTCCCGACACCAAAGATCGGGTAATCGTCCACCTCGATTTTCCTTACACGAGCGACGTTGCTACGGGTGCTGCCAGACCGGGCACCTCGTTCGCCGCTGTCCCAACCGCTACCGTGACGAGAACCCAACCGAGAGACGAGACAAACCTGCGCGACACAGAGATGGAAGCGTCCGACATGTCCCTGGGAGCACTGACGCCTATCTGGAAGTGATGATAAAGGGCAAACGTCGGACAGCGTTGTTAGATTCCGGCTGCGAGGTGAATCTCTGCCCAGCTTCGTTAGTCAAGGGCGACGAAATACAGAAGTCCCGACAACAACTTCACGCCGCCAACGGGTCCGCCATACAGGTGCTTGGTGAAACCCGGCTCCAATTGCAGATCGACGGACAACCATTTGACATACCCTGCTTGGTCACCGAGCAAGTGTCCGAGCTTATCCTAGGCCTGGCCTGGATGCAGGCCGAAAATGCCCTGTGGCACATGGGACAGAACTGGATTCGGGTAGGGGGTCGTCGGTTTGAGGTCCGCCGGAAAACCTATGGGGGAGCATGCCGTCGAGTAATAGTCTCCCGAGATACCTTAATCGCGCCGAACAGCGAGATGGATGTTGAAACCCATGTCGTGTTGGAAAATTTGAAATCATGGGAAAATCAGTGGGCGGTTAACCCTCAACTTTTAGAGACAGGTCTTATTCTGGCGGGTACCCTGCTACCCGATAGGAACTTCGACCTGCCACTCCGCGTGATGAATCCGACGAACAAAGCGGTATGGGTGAAGAAAGGAGTGCGGTGTACGGCTGAACCAGTTACCGTTATGGGAGAAGATAGCTCCACCGAAGACAGTATGATGTGCGCCGGCGTGGTAGAAACACCAAGAGGACCTACCGAAAGCGAAATGAGAGAGGTGCTAGCACCCTTGTGGGAGGGGGTCGCGCCAGATGTTCCAGAAGAGACTCGGGAAAGACTGAAAACCATCATCTTGGGGAACCAAAAAGCCTTCTCCGTAAACGAATGGGACCTGGGCTTTACCGATGTGATTCAGCACGAGATAGAAACCGGAACTGAGACTCCAGTGAGACAGCCGCTTCGCCGACAACCGCTGTCCTTACTCCCCGTCATCGATGAGCAAGTAGGTCAAATGTTACAACAGAGACTGATAGAACCCTCCGCTTCCGCCTGGGCCAGTAATGTAGTTATGGTTAAGAAAAAGGACGGAACCCCGAGGTTCTGTGTTGACTACCGTGCGGTAAACACCAAAACTCGGAAAGATGCCTACCCCTTACCACTTATCAGCGAGAGCCTCGACACCCTGGCAGGGGCCAAGTGGTTCAGCACCTTCGACCTCCGGGCGGGCTACCATCAAGTCGCCGTTCATCCGAAAGATCGACCGAAAACGGCATTCATCACTAGACGGGGGAGCTTTCAATTCCGCGTGCTGCCCTTCGGACTGTGCAATTCGCCGGCTACGTTTTCCCGAATGATGAATTTGGTCATGGCTGGACTAAACTTCGAAGTGTGCCTCATCTACCTTGACGACATTATCGTTTTTGCAGAGGACCTCGAGACCCACTTGGCCAGGCTAACACAGGTGTTGGAGAGATTGTCTAAAGTGGGACTGAAACTGAAACCATCCAAATGCCATTTGCTACAACGTGAAGTGCTGTTCCTGGGACATGTGGTCAGCGAACGAGGGATCATGACTGATCCCGAGAAGACTGCGGCGGTGAGAAACTGGCCAACTCCGACGAATCTCAAAGAAGTTCGAGGCTTCATTGGGTTATGTTCTTACTACCGTAAATTCGTCCTTGACTTTTCGAAAACTGCCCAGCCCTTGCATGCACTAACGAGAAAGGGGTGTCACTTCTACTGGTCCGGCGAGTGTGAGAAAGCGTTTACACGGTTGAAACAACTCCTCACCGAAGCACCCGTCCTGGCCCTTCCCACAGATGAGGGGATGTATATCCTCGATACCGACGCTTCCGGAGACGCCATCGGAGCCGTTCTATCCCAAGTTCAAGAAGGACAGGAGCGGGTAGTCTGCTATGGGAGTCGGCTCTGTTCGAAGGCGGAACAGAACTACGACGTAACCAGAAGGGAACTCCTCGCGATCATCCATTTTCTGAAAACCTATCGACAGTATTTGTTGGGGAGACGTTTCCTACTCAGAACTGACCATTCAGCGTTACAATGGCTGCGGAGAACGCCCCTTCCGATCGGACAGCAGGCGAGGTGGCTGACCATTACCGAAGAATTCGAATTTGACATTCAACACCGAGCCGGGTCGGCACATCAAAACGCAGATGCTATGTCCCGCCTTCCCCACCAGGTACAAGCCGTTCGGGAATTGCGAGATATCGAACGGGGAGGAATGACTCTGCCGGAAGATTGGAGCAAAAACACCTTACGAGATGAGCAGAGAGCGGATACTGACCTGGGCTGGGTGATTCAAAAGAAATGTGACTCGGACGATCCACCTTCGTTTGCTGAGACGAGGGATCGGAGCGGAACAGTCAAAACGTTAGTCTCCCAGTGGCCGCAACTAGAATTGAAAGAGGAACTACTAGTCCGGGCTTGGCTCGACGCGGAAGACAGCAAGGTCGCCAACTACCAGTTAATTCCACCGCCTCATCGCCGTTCGACACTGATTCAACTGGCTCATGAGGGGATCACGGGAGGCCACATGGGCATCCGACGTACCCTGTCTCAGCTCCAGAAAAGAGCCTACTGGCCTGGGTGGAGAGAAGACGTTCGCGTAGCACTACGGCGATGCAACCCCTGCGCCCAATATTTCAGAGGAAAACCGCCCAGGCAAGGGCGACTGCAAACAATGACCGTAGGAGCACCCATGGAGTGCCTGGGAGTGGATATTACCGGCCCACACCCGACCTCCAGCACTGGATACCGCTACATACTGACCGCAGTCGACCACTTCTCGCGTTGGGCTGAGGCCCATCCGATCCGTAATCAGGAAGCCGCCACTGTGGCACGAGTCCTCGTGAAAGAAGTCTTCTGCCGTTTCGGTTGTCCACGCCAGATTCTGACGGACCAAGGACCCTGCTTTGAGGCAACTCTGTTCAAAGACCTGTGCAGACTCCTCAAGATCGACAAAGTCCGCACCTCACCCTACAAACCGAGCACTAACGGAGCTGTCGAGAGGTTCCACCGTACCCTGAATGCCCTTCTGGGAAAGGTGGTAGCCCAAAACCAGCGGGATTGGGATGTGCATCTCCCCTACGTCCTCGCCGCCTACCGTGCCAGCGAGAGTGAGAGTACCGGCTTCACTCCAAATCGCCTTTTCCTAGCGAGAGAATTGTGCATGCCCATTGATCTAGTGCTTGGTGATGTGCAAATTATGAATGCCATGTCAAATGTTGATGATTTTGTCGCTAGTCAAATGGAAAATGTACAAATAAACTTTGCACTGGCTCGAAAATTTATGCAGCGCCAAGCCACTACCCGAGAAGCACGGTACAATATGAGAGTCAGACCAGCTACCTTCGCCATAGGGTCCTGGGTCTGGTATTTCTACCCGCGACGACGGTCAGGGATCAAGGAAAAATGGAGTAAACTGTACACCGGACCGTATCGTGTCCTGGAACAACTGAGTCCGGTCCTTTACAAGGTCCAAAAGTCGGCCCGAGCCCAACCGAAACTAGTTTATGTGGATAAACTCAAGCTATACAGCGGGGAGACCCCTAACGATTGGGATGTGAGCCCGAGTTCCGATACCATCGGACCAGTTGACCTTGACACCCTGGCACAGGTCGAAGTCCCTGATGAGGAAGAGGCGATGACTCCCTTGAGACCGCATCGCACTATTGTGCCACCTCGGCGGTATAGAGAGTAATGTAGTGTAATGTGATGGTAATGTCGCGTAATGGCGACGAGTAGTGACTTTGGCGAGAAGCCTAGGTTTTAGTTCCTTTGGATGAATAAAATGTTTATTTGTATAACTTTGATCTAGGTTAGATCATTTGGGGTAGATTAGAATTGATACTTGTGTGTTTTATTGCATTGTTGTTTTTATTGCCACAGAAGAAAGGCAAAATGTTGTGATTGCATGTGGTTTTAAGATTTGATGTGCATAACCTTGATTGCAGATTAGATTTTTGAATCTAAAATGTGCTGGATTAAGAACAAATTGCATGTGCGCATTGACTGAAAAGCAGGCTGCTAGAATTTGGTGAATTATCCTGATGTATGCATTGGCCTGAGTAGTTGGTAAGTGAGTAAGTTGTAAACTTGTAGGTGGACTGAAATTGTGGCAGGCCTTAAGGGTTACATCGAAGAGGAGACTGGTGATTAAACACCAATGGACGTAGTTAGTAACCCTAGTGAGGTAAAGGCTGGCCTAGTGGTATGCTTTCTCTGAATCGCCTGATACCCTGACCTTGTGCCTTTGCTGAATTGTGGTCTGCGTGGAGTAGGGAGCGAGAGTGAGTTGGAGACCTTCAATTTAAGTAGACGTCCCTCCCTCTTTTTGCTGGTGATTCCGAACGTATGGTTTCAGGGAGATTGCAAAGTAAGGATGTTACATGAGCGTAAACATTGCCCTGCAGTCACCTTGAGAATTTAAGCGGCTGTGTTGTTATGAGTAAAGCCGTGCTAAGATGCCGTACTTTGTATGCCTGAACTTTTACAACAAGCGTTGCTATGAGGCTAATTAGTTGAATTCTCCTTTTGTGAATTAGGAACCCTGTTGGTTCTTAGAGTTAAAATGAGACTTCATACAGTTGCTGATGTAGAATTGCCTGCTTACTGTTCAGACTGTTCTCAAGCAGCAATGTCTTTTAGTATAGTAGTGATGACCCTGCCTTAGCAACTCATGTACAACGGATTCAGTACGCGACCACTGCTGAATTTTCCAGTAATATGGAAAATTCGGGTTAAGGAGGGGAGAGTGTAGCGTTTTGGAAAAGCTACAAGATTATACTTATTTTTATCCATGTTGGCCATAACGGTTAATTAACTCTATGCTGCACCAGAGCGAGGCTGCGGACATTACGCCAGCATGACGTGTGACCTTTTGGATAACGTGGCGAAAGTGTGGGCGCCGCTGATTGGCCAAGAGCGACGCGTGACCTAAAAAACAGCGGTAAAAGGTCGCTTCCGATTGGCTGTTGGTCCAATCTAGGTGAGTAGGACGAAGAGACGCAGGAGAGTGAAACCGACGAGAAAGACTAGGCCATCTTTTTGAATAGAAATTCGTTTAAAACTAAGTTTTCGGGCATCTAAATTAATAAGGAAGTCAACTAAATTAATAGATAATAAAGTAAACGACCGCTGGTCGCCTCCGGTGGAAGGAGAACGTCGAAATAAGCAAAACCGCTTAGGAATCAGGGAAGTAGAAATAAATTAAAGTGTAGCGTGCTGAATCTGTAAATGAATGAATGGTTAAAATGGCCGGAACGCGTTGATATAGATTATATAGCGCATTACAGGTAGAACGAAGGATAAATTAGCGCTTGTATTAAGAAGCGTGAATATATTGAAAGAGTTGCTAGAAGTAGCCTTGCAATATAACTGTTGTTGTGGTCGTGGTAAATTAGTGCAAAGTGTTGATGTTAATTCGTTGCTTGCGTTGTAACTGATTAATAGCGTGATTTGACCTTCTGCAGTAGTTAAGGAGATAAGAACTGAACTGATAGTCTAGTTACATGCAGGAGCATAAAGGATAGATATCAAGTAATGCAGAGTGTGTAATAACTAGCCATAAATGCTGTGTAGTGTTAGGAATACTTTGTGTTGAACTGATAAGTATTATAGACAGAATTGTAGTTACACAGGTTGCTGCCAATTGTATATTAATTAAGTAGTAGTGCAAGAATAAATAAAGTGTTGCATATTGAACTAGAATTGAAGGTGATTCACTGACTGACTTGCAATTAGTTGTAAAACAGAATAACCCCATGTCTCGGGTCAGCTCTTTGAGGGGGGACGCCCCAGAGGAATCGGATGATTCGGAGGGAGGGGGGTCAGTCAGTAGTGATGAGAGAATGATAGAGCGCCAGATATATCCAGCCAGATACCTTACGCCACCTCTTCAGGAGTTCGAGTTCCTTTCGCCCAAAGCTGCCGTGGGGATAACGAACTCAGACGAGCACCGGAAAGAGGGTGCTGTCGCGCGTCGACAAACCGCCGTGGAGACATGTCCTGTAGGCCCTGGTACCCATGAAAGAAGAGGATCTGGACGTTCCTCCCTGTCGTTCACACTTGAGGTTCCCGTAGGTGGTTCCCTGTCGCCCCGGCAGTACGCCGCCACACTGGGGGAGGGGGGCGAAAGTAAGCGAGTAAGTGGGGCATCCCTTGCAAGCGCTTCCGGTCCCCTAGCGGTTAGGGCGGGCGTAACAGAGAGAGACCTTACAAATGTCATATATGTCAAAAAAAGTTTGCCTCTGTATGCAATATAAATAAACATGCAAGAGTTCACACTGGGGAGAAACCATACCAATGCCACTTATGTGAATTCAGAGTTAATGATAGTAGTTATTTAGGAAGACACATGAGAAAGCATACTGGGGAGAAACCATACCTTTGCCATGTATGTCAGAAAACGTTCTCATTCTGTTCATCTCTGAGACGTCATGAAAAAATCCATGTTGGAGGAAGACCACACCTTTGTCAAATATGTCAGAAAACATTTGGACGTGCTTCAATTCTGAAAGCACATGGAAGAATCCATACAGGAGAGTAACCATTTTTCTTTGTCATGTTTATAAAAAAGTTTCCCAATCTTCATGTCTGACACATTGTGGGAAAATTTAATTCTGCTTGGAGACCATTTGTGGCATGTTTGTTTATAGACATTTTGAAGATTACAAGTCATGTTAGAATAATATTCATAGTGGAGAAGTCAAACGCCAATGCCAGTTCTGCCAGTCATCCAATTCTGTTCTTTGGATTCACGACAGATCCCATGCTAGACTGGAATCATGTTGTAAATGCAGCATATTATGTATTATATCCGAAGTCTGTATAATGCCATTCTGATTATGTCCCCATCTGACCTGCATAATAAGAACGTAAGAAAAATATGATTAAACCTACCATGGGAATAATAATATAATTATTGATTTTGTGTGCTGCGTAAGAGGCTGCTGTCTAAAAGTTATCCTTCAATCCCTATACTCATAAAAACGTATGTGTATTGACCTAATTGTCACTAATAGTAATTACAAAACTTTTACAAGACTCCATACTGAAGAATTCCTTCTTGTATAGTTATGCCGGAAGCAGTCTTAACTCTCTTCTTTTTCTTTACTTATTTGAAAATCGTAATTATGTTGGAAAGATTTGTAAATATTGGTTTGGTCTATCTTCCGGTTTATTTGGGGTCAAGTTAGCATTCATCCTGGATATCTGAACGTACCAAAGCAAGTTTTTTAAAGATGCAAAACATACAACATAGCCAGAGTACTGCCTTTATAAAATATAAAAAATATATTTGCTTAGCGTTAAAAATCGATTATGGAGATTAACACGGATGCTGAAAATTTGACCCAGTATTTTGTGATGAGAAAGAATTGAAATTCTAGCACTTTTAAGTCCATTGATAGTGTGTCTAGTAAGCAGTTCAACTAAACTGACCTTAATTGTTTTTTTTTCACTAATTGTGTACCTCACATTCATAAGAAGGCTATTTAGTCTTTACTAGTCGTATTTGTTTTTGATTCGCATCCTTTGTTGTTTTATTAAGTTTACTAACAAACAGGGAGCTTCCTCCTATTGTTATTCTCTGGCTTATTGTTTTTCACTCGTTGACAATTTTATGCAGTGAATTATGAATAGGGGTGTATTTATGTTTTGCTTTACAGATTTAAATTTGACCTAGTGGTAGGTATAGTTTTGCACTTTTAATTTTTTTAGTTGGATTAGCCTATAGTGGACAATTCGACCACAATGACATAAGTTTAATGAGTACCGATTGTTTAAAAGGACTTTTTATTTTGCGATTAGTAACAACATTTGTCATTGGTTGTTGAGCGCTGACAGTTAATTTATAATGTATCGTGATTTGTGATTGGCTTAAAAGCCTGCGGTTGCAGCTGCCATGTACAATTTGGAAATCAGCGTACCGGTATGATTTTACATTTTTTATTATCGAAACTTCTGTTTGTTGCTTTAGGCTATTCTTGTTTATTCGGCTAGTTCGTTTATAGTATTGGTGTCGGTGATGTAACTTAGTCTCATCGTTTCTGTTTTAAACTCCACTTCTTGTGTTCTTTGAATAATAATTTTCTTATTTCCATTAAGATTTGATATAAAATAAACTCACTCATTTATTGGTCTCAGTCGCTGGTATTAATGACATCCTTGGTAGGCCTACTGTGGTTTATAGGCTACGGCGGTGCACGTAAACAAAATTAATAGGTGATTATTTTCATTTTGCAGACGAGGTTCTAAAGCTGGAATTTAGGACTGGTAGATCAATGAATCAATCACTTATTGGTTGCCATTTATTCATTCTACTAGCTGTAGCCTACCCGGCCACGCGTTGCTGTGGCTGAAAAGACCGTCCAACCCTCCCTACCTCCCTCTCTTCACCTGCCTCCGTTCCTCTGTCCCTCGATCCCTACCTCCCCTCCTCCCTCCCTCCCTGCATCCCTCCCCTTCCTCCATCCCTCCCTTCCAGTGGCGGCGCTTGGGGGCTGGGGGCTAAGCCCCCCTACAAGAGGCTCAGCCCCCCCTGAAAAAGGGACATCCGAAATTTTTTACAGTAAAATATCCACGATTTCGGTCGACGACTAAAAAAAAAAAGGTCGTCAGAAATTTTGGCGGCGAAAATGGAAAATTTTCCTGAGATTTCGGTCGAGGCTTCAGCCCTTCCAAAACTGAAATCCTGGCGCCGCCACT
Organism: Lumbricus terrestris; assembly: GCA_949752735.1. Classification (NCBI taxonomy): domain Eukaryota; kingdom Metazoa; phylum Annelida; class Clitellata; order Crassiclitellata; family Lumbricidae; genus Lumbricus; species Lumbricus terrestris. The sequence continues at coordinate 95,740,074 of OX457036.1, forward strand.
GCTCCCTTCTTCACTCCATCCCGTCCGCTACCTCCCCTCCCTCTTAATCCCGCTCCCTCTCCCTCCCGTCCTCCCTCACCCCTCCCTTCCCGACAGCTACATAACATATATATGCGCTATAAGAAAAACACGGACGCATTGAAATGCACATAAATTGAAATCGCTGAACACGGCCGCATTCAAATGCAAATAAATTGAAATGGCTGGAATCGAATGCAATGTGTTTTTTTTGCAAAAATGCATATAAAAACCCGTCCGCTCGAATTCGAATGGAACGTTGTGTGAAGGATCCTTGATTTTGTACAGAAGACGCGTGTATTTGCGCTATCAAAACGCGGCCACATGGCCCACATTCGAATGCAAATGGCCGACAGACGTGTAAGGATTAAAATCGGGATTGGTCGAATCGAATGCAATATTGTGTTTTTTATGTCTAGAAGATTGCGCTTTTTCTTAAAAAGCATATACAAACCCGATCGTATTCGAACGGAGCGTTTTGCGAAAATTTTCAAAAGAATCGGTCAAGAACTTTCCGAGTTCTTCGATTAGGAACAAACTTTTTACATTTTTATTTATATAGATTGCGTCTAAATGGCCATTTAGCCTTATCTGAATTGCTTTGATTTCGACTGGCCTAAATGGTTTGAGGAAGGTGTACGCACATTGTAACCTCTGGTCCTCTGCAGTTCATCGGCCATGAGATCACAATGCTCTAAGCGTAATGCTGGAGATCATGAAATAATAATTATGTAGGCTATAGGCCTAAGCTTACACGGTACACGTGAATCAAAACAATTTAAACCATGTCCCTATAGCCAGTGTTTAATCTAGACGTCTCTAGGGGGGGAAGTTCCCCCCCCAGGATTGACATTTCCCCCCCAGAAAAATTTGACGAAATGGTATTGGTTTTTAGTTACTGTTTTCATCATTGTTTTACATGAAGTGTTATAATATACCGTGATATTATTTATTTTTTTATGATTATAATGACATTATTTACAACTATAATATATGATACTATCGTGTTAAAATCATAAAAATGACACCTGAAAATGCAGCCATTGCAATGTGGAAATTCAAAAAGTTTCTAATGAGTCACTGAAAAGTACAGCTATTTTGTAAGGATGACCCCTTAAAATGCTGCCATTGCAATGTGGAAATTCAAAAATGTTCTAATGGGTCACTGAAATAGTATACAGCTATTTTGTTAAGACGACACCTTAAAATGCTGCCATTGCAATGTGGAAATTCAAAAAGTTTCTAATGGGTCACTGAAAAAGTACAGCTATTTTGTAAGGATGACCCCTTAAGATGCTGCTATTGCAATGTGGAAATTCAAAAATGTTCTAATGGGTCACTGAAATAGTACAGCTATTTTGTTAAGACGACACCTTAAAATGCTGTCATTGCAATGTGGAAATTCAAAAATTTTCTAATGGGTCACTGAAAAAGTAAAGATATTTTGTTAAGACGACACCTTAAAATGCTGCCATTGCAATGTGGAAATTCAAAAAATTTCTAATGGGCCACTGAAAAAGTACAGCCATTTTGTTAAGATGAACCCTTTAAATGCTGCAATTGCAATGTGGAGATTCAAAAAGTTTCTAATGAGTCACTGAAAAAGTACAGCTATTTTGTAAGGATGACCCCTTAAAATGCTGCCATTGCAATGTGGAAATTCAAAAATGTTCTAATGGGTCACTGAAATAGTATACAGCTATTTTGTTAAGACGACACCTTAAAATGCTGCCATTGCAATGTGGAAATTCAAAAAGTTTCTAATGGGTCACTGAAAAAGTACAGCTATTTTGTAAGGATGACCCCTTAAAATGCTGCTATTGCAATGTGGAAATTCAAAAATGTTCTAATGGGTCACTGAAATAGTACAGCTATTTTGTTAAGACGACACCTTAAAATGCTGTCATTGCAATGTGGAAATTCAAAAATTTTCTAATGGGTCACTGAAAAAGTACAGCTATTTTGTTTAGACGACACCTTAAAATGCTGCCATTGCAATGTGGAAATTCAAAAAGTTTCTGATGGGGAGGGGCGCATCCCCTCCCCATACCCCTCCCAGTCTCGGTGCTACACGCATCACGAGCGTCCTTCGGGCGCTCAATTGTCTCCCCCCAGAAACCTCAATTCCCCCCCAGAGGACGGGGACTAGATTAAACACTGCCTATAGCCTACACAATTCAACATAACTCATGTAAATAACCATTGATTTTAATGACATTTCAGAATAATGATGCTTGAGGATAATTAATACCAAGTGCTACATGACTAAGTCTTAGTCTATTTCTTTAAAAACAAGAAGTAGGCCTAGTTTAATAATAGGTGTCAATTTCCAGTGCGGCAATTGCCCCACTTTCCATATGTAGGCTACGGGCATCCATGCATGGGTAAAGGGCACTTGCCTCTCCTTAAAAAACGACACCCTTTTCAGAACTAGCCTAATTAGGCTAACAGTAGGCCTACTTTTTATTTTTAATCAATTCTTTTCGTACCAAAGTAGGCTACTAATGTATTGATATCTCTACTCAAGATGAAACTGAGAAATTAATATGATCCGCTGTGAAAAATACACATGTTCTTAACTTTCTTCCCTGCATTTTAAACGTGTGCCAAAGGAAATTAACAATCATATTAGGCTACATGATTCTAGTGTATTGAATTATGATTATGGCACTGTACAAAAGCTAAATTGATAGCATTCATGCAATACGGTTGACATGAACTTTATCGGGAGTTCATCCCATTTGGATCCGTTTTCGGAGCGATGAAGAGCACCGCGTAGACGACCCGAAGGAAGAGACAGGCGAGTGTAACGAAAGCATTGATGACGAGACAGAATCCAAGTATGGCCGGCTGAAGATAGAAGTTGGTCTGCGTGAAGTAAACCGGAATGAAGACGGTCCAGGCGAACAGCGTCGTTGAAACGGAGACGAAGATGTATGCGGATTCGTTGAAGTTCTCCGGCAGCTTACGAGTGACGTATCCTAGGACGGTACAGACGACCATCAGGGCGATGTTGTAGCTGAGTGGTATGAGGAAGAGCATGGCGGGTTTGTGGCAGTAGATCTCAACGTAGTTTTCGTAGGGTGTCGGCATGTGCAGAGCAACTGTTGATCGATTGAAGAGCTCCGATAGCGTCACAAGAACCATCTTGACGAACATTAGACAACATTAATTAGTAGCCTATATTAGCCTATAACACAAACTTTCTAGTTCATACCTTGTAGAGGCCCTAATAAATAAAATATTATGTGAACAAAGCACATCATCCCGGTCGGGGCGATCTATGAAGAATCAATTGGGAACGATATTTATTGGTAGATAGGCCTATTACCCGTGGGAAGTCTGATACGAACGTCTAGTATGGTCTAGGCTATAATAGGCCTAATATTTACATGGGCCTAGGCCTATACGTGTACCGTTGTGCCGGATTTATACATGGTAGGCCTAGAGGCCCTAATCCATTAAGAGTCTCGAAATGGCATGCGCATCCAATTGGTCTACAGCCTGCAGTTGTTCGCCAATACTATTGATATTTAATATTTTAGTAATGCTCTTAATTTGAACTGAGTCGTTTTGAGGTCTTTGATCGATCACCATGGTGACTGCAGCACGAATGATTTTTGGAATTGAACAAGCATTATAATCTACTTCTTTGCAACCATGCATCCTTTTCGTGTTACCTAATAATAGACCACCACCTAATTAAACTGACCCATTGCAACAATGAAACGCATTAATATTTAATCTGCGATGAGCAAAGTAGGCCTATTTGATAAGTGAACCAGTGGAGGTCAACTCTGATATGCATAAGCTACCTGAAACGCAGTTATCGTAAGAGCGAACGTCAGCTGTGACACACTGCCAACGCCAAGAGGCATTCTGATGCTTCGCTCCGCTGATTTGAAGATGCGATACGTGCGAATGTTCTTGACGAGAAGTGGACCGTAGATGATGTTGATTGATGCGTGGAAACCAATGATTCTGACCACGCACAGGTCCTTTTGCGGTTCTACTAAAAGTAGTATCACGTTGACGTTAGCAAGCAGGGTTCCAGCCAGTATGACCAGGCTCAGTTCGATGCTGGTAGCTTTGATCCGACGATGTTTACGCTTCACACAGTAAACGATAGAGACGGCCAGACTGATAGAGCATCCGATGACAGCCAGGCATAGCAGGGTTAGTGAAAGGGAACGATGGAATTGGAGCTGATCTGGAACAATTTTCATGCATTTCATCGCTGCGTCGTCATTATCGGGCCAATGAAACTTTGGACATGGCTTACAAGTCGTTCTGTTGATGCCAACGACTTCGTTAGAACGGCACCTGGCGCAAGTCCAGCAGCATTTGACGTCCTGTTGAACTGTATACTCATTCATCTGGCATGGTTTGCTGCAGGTAGATTCCAGAATAGCCGTCTCGTTTTCGGTTGAATTGATGCTGTAGCTTGTCCAATTTGTTTTTTCCATGTAGAAACAGACTTGGTCAGTTGAGCTGTTCCAGATTCCAATTGTTATGGGTGAGTAGCAATTTCCATAACAATTACTGCTTGATATTCTTTGGTATTGCTTTATTAGCAGGTCCCCGATGAAATTACCATCGCTGTCAAATCTGATCTTGCCTGTGACCCCTTCAAAGGAAACGTTCCTGACGTGCTGGAGTAGCTTCCGACCAGAAATACAGTTTCTAATCCTAGATTTATCATGAAACGCTTCTGGACATTCATTCCTGATAAGATTGTCCAGCGCATGTGCAAAGACATAAGCGGCATCGTAGGCTCTTGCTGTCACTGGCCATGCCCAATCGAGTCCAGGAATTTCGCTCGGAAGTGACTGGCTATGATGGCAAATCGAATCATTATCTCCAGATAGACTCTCACTCGCACCGCTTTCCAGGTGACAATCAAAGACCTGCTCCCACAGCATGGAAAACCACCTGTCGTTTGGCACTAGCCATGGAGTGAGATCCCTTACGTATCGTTCGAGGCCGGGAATCGGACATGACGGAGCGTCCGTGTAGATGCTACCCTCGATGACATCTGCGAATGTCTCGTGCTGTAACTCGCTGAATGCATCACCGCCGAGCCAGAGGATTCTCCCTCCACCAGGAGGACTGGTGCTTCTTCGCACTGCGTCGAAGAACCTCTGCAGGTGTTCCTCTTGGATAAACATCAGCGCAACTCTTGCTCGGCTGCTGGCTGCTGTGAGTTGTTTAGCCGCCGCATCGAAGTCGTCATCCGTGGCATCGGACGGGATCTTGACAGTCACTGCAAGACAGATCTTGTCGAAACTGCTGCGCAGCAGGCGATTGATCTGATTGGCTGCGTTCTCTCCATAGGCTCCCTCGGCGTAGACGAGTGACAGATATGTCCATCCCATTTTTACAGCAATCTGGAGAAGTATCTGTTCGTGAAAACGGTCCGGTGGCATCATTCTGGAGAAGTATTCGTAACGGGACTTGTCGCTCAGCTCATCGCTAGTCGCAGAGATGGACAGGGTTGGTATCTGGAAGACACCGAAGTACGGTGCTACCATGACCGCAGTGCGACTTGTCGTAAGTCCCATGACACCCAGGACTCCTTGGTTTTCGTCCGGCGATCCGCAGAAGCTCGATATGTTACTGGTGCGTCCGTGAGAAGCAGAAGAGTATTGCATCATATGGACAGATCTCTTCAGAGCTGTAACATCGTTATGGCAGTCGTCCATGGCCACAAACCCGAGTGTGATGTTGGGTAGAAGATCGCCTCTTCTGTTGATCTCCTCGATGGCCATAGCAACCGATTCGAAGCAGACGACATTGCTCGGTCTTAACTCGTCGCATTGCCCCGTTTTCGACGAGATCTCGTGGATGCTGACCAAATAGCCGACATTGAGATCGCCCAATTTCACATGTGTAAACGATCGTCTGCTCTCAGTTTTGATCGCAGACGACTGCAGACTGTGTTGCAATAGTAACAGAACAAAAACCCTCCTCAAATAAGTGGGTCCCTCTCCGTAAAATGTACTGCCGTTGGGACAGACCTTAAAATACATCGTCTTTGTATTTTTCAGTCGTTTCAGACATTGTCGCCAGTTTATAATCAAGTCTGGTTTACTGTCTGAACGTTCAATGCCTTTCTTAGGAATTTAGTGTCCTAGTAGGCCTACGCGTGATATCATTATTTTTGAGCCTAGGCCTATAGCCTATATAAAACTACAGCAAAATTGTGAGCCTTGCTGCAGCAATTCACAGGTTCATCCACTGTCAAGAAAGGCCTCTAATTCTTAGCGTTTTCCATGGGCAATTTTGCAATCGTTTGATTCTTCAGACACGGCAAGTTAAATCTGTGTTCTCTTTGCAAGTAACCTTAGCAAATTGCAGTTAGCCTAGACCTACTGATAGCTTAGTCACATCCTTCGCCTGCCTACGCTTTCTCTATTCTGCCAGAATCGAGTTAAGTAAAATGGACTATTACAGTTGTCAAGAAATCTTCAGGTGTGTATGGCCACGGAAATGTATACTCGACTTCCCCTCCATATAGTTCGCATTGAAGAGTCGATAACGACGGGCGGATGTGAGGCAGCCAAACGACGTGCATCTGCGCAGAAGCCGATGTCACGATGTTGCTTTCAACTTCGAAATCACTTGGATCGTCTTGCATTATTAATATGACATTAGTTACATTAATCACCAACGTTTTATGCGATGACATTTCCACAAGTGACTAGTTGCTTCGATCGGGGCAATGACGACAGTGCAGGCGTGATTGCCTTCCCTGACGTAGACCTATGCGAATGAAAATCTAAGACAGTTAGCTCCATTATTAAATGTAAGTTTTAATGTACATAGTTCATTGTGCTAGTTTTGTAATGCTACGGTAATGGTATTCATGGTTAGTCGTGTATGCAAATGTAAATGTAAATGCACTCGGATTATATCGGTCATATCGCCTCGACCGGTCGATCCTGCTCATTTTTCAATGAATTGATGATCGGGTGAGATCCTTCATAGTGCATGACGCGGAAAATTCTCCGGAAAATTTCACATTTTCCCGAAAATTTCGGGACATTTCCAGCGTATTTTACACGAAAATTTCCGATATTTTTCTATCAATGCAATAGATGCCGTAGAACTATAGACACTAAATATTGTAATGAGTACAGTAGGCCTACTGCAAGAGATTAATTCCTACGAGGTCTATTGCATACTGCGGTTATTTTATGCTTCATATTATGATGTTATTGGCATTGCCACTGCAGTCTCAGACTAATCTTTTTTCAAATCTGCTTTTCTTGGTAAGTAGCAAACTTAGCAAAGAGTGTGTCTTGGTGTATTTTTTAATCTATGAGTTGTTGCCCTGAGTAGCCTAAGAGGTGTTTTTCATGTAGCCTTATTTATTTACTGTCCATAATTATTTTCTTTAATTTATCATTGTCCCTTACATTCTTTCCTCACTTTCAAAGATTCAACTATTTACATCACCATTTAACCAAAGATATTAGAGTAAAACTCTAATATCATTGGTTTAATGATCATTTTAATTCCTTAATTATTTTAATCTGAACGTTTCCCACATGACAGAAACAATGTAAATAAAAGGTACTTTAAGCACTCAAATTTTCCTATGTTGTCTGATAGGGAAAATGTGACGTTGTGTGTGAGATACATTTTCCCGGTCTTTTTCGAATAATATTTTTCCGGAAAAGCTACCTCACTAATCCCTCACCAACGCTCGCCCGTGTGAATGGAAGCCACTCCATTTTAGGTTCCCGTGCACGGACCGTGCTAGCCCGAGATTTTGAATCTCTGAAATAAGCCATCTTTGGGAAGCGAACCGCGACCTGCACGCTCTCTTTTGCAGAGTCGCGTACAGACGCGCGGCCAGCGCTCTTGCAGAATCTGACGTAACTAACTGGGCCTATGTTTGGTTGCGATAGGACCTACTGAATTGGCCATTAGGCCAATGGGCTAACGCAGCATCTTAAGTGGGACTGGACTATACCCCGCAGTCGATCGAGTCGTGGGCTACGATCGACTTGGCTCGTGCGACGATCGACTCGATCGACTTTGTCGACTCGCCGACCTTTCTACGACTCGATCGACTTGGCTCGGCCGACGATCGACTCGATCGACTTCGTCGACTCGCCGACCTTTCTACGACTCGATCGACTTGGCTCGGCCGACGATCGACTCGATCGACTTCGCGTCGACTTTACCTAGTTTTGTCTCTTGCTCACCATCTGCAGTTACATGATCTTAAAATGAAATTAAACGATAGTAGATCTGTGTCATAAATCTGTGTGACGTAACAATATGCCTAATTTCGTATTCTCAGAGAATTTATAGATTTGCACTGTGATCGTAGTGACGTCACAATAGGCCTCGTTTTAGATTATGTAAATGAAACTCAATAATTATCACGGTTGATCTGTGCAATAATTGAAGTTAGTCACAATAGGCCTAGTTTATACTCTCAAAATGTACTTCTATAATAACAGATCATTATCCTAATCGAGGTTAGCCACAATAGGACTATTTCATTCTCAACATGAACGTCTTTAATAGTAGGTCTGTATCATGATCTAGGTGACGTCACAATGGGCCTAGTTTTATATTCTAAAACTGAACGTATAATGGTAGATTTGTATAATAATCAGAGCGATGTTGCATTTAAACAGCCCCAGTTTTGTATTATGAAAATGAAATAATATGACAACAGCAGATCTGTATCATAATCGAAATGACACCACAATAGACCTAATTTGGTTTTTCTCAGTGAACTTATTTAATAGTAGATTTGTATTATAATAGAAGTGAGTCATAAAAGGCCCCGTTTTATATTAGCAAAACGAACATAATTTACTGGTAGATCTGTATAATAATCGAAGTGACGTCACAATAGACCTTGTTTATATGCTCAATATGCACTTATATACAGTGTGAGAATTGTGGAAAAATAACTGGGGGGGTTGGACCATTATCCACTTGGAATTGGGGTGTAAAAACATACTTTAACATGGGGCTCTAAGAAAGACTGGGGGGGTCGAAACCCCCCCAACCCCCTCGGCAATTCTCACCCTGCTTATATAATAGTACATTTGTCTCATAATCGACGTGACGTCACACTAGACCTTGTTTATATTCTCAAAATGCACTTCCATAATAGGTCTGGTACATTTGTATCATAATCAATGTGACGTCACAATTGGCGCTGCTTTTTTAATTCTTGATGTGAACTTAATTATAATATAATAGCAAAATTGCATCATAATCAGAGTGACGTTATAATAGGCATAGGCATAGTTCTGTATTCTCAACATTAATGAAATAGTATGACGGCAGATCTGTGTCCTGATCAAAGTGACGTCACAATAGGCCTAATTTCGTTTTCTCAGTGAACTTATTTAATTGTAGAATTGTATCATAATCGAAGTGACGTCATAAAAGGTCTCCTTTTATATTCTCAAAATTAACATCTACATGACTTGCATATACAGGCATATAATAGTAGATCTGTATCATGCTCATTCAGGAGCGGATCCAAGGAAGGGGCCAATCCAGCCATGCCCCACCCCATTCAAAGATTCGCATATGACGTGGTCCATCCCTCCATCAGGTTTAAAAAATAAGCTGTAAATCAACGCAACGGGAACAGGAAGGTGAGAGAGAAAGTAGGCCTAGCACTTGACTAAAAAAGTCATCAGATTTTTAAAAAACAAATTCGCCACGCGTTTTTACAAGTCTTTTGGGCGGTAGACTAAAAAAAGATTCTTTCGGCGGAAGACCAAGGAAAATTTCTGTCGGTTCAAGACCACAAATTTTGTCCACCCTTCAAAAAATTTTGTATTCGCTTCTGTTACCCTGTATTCGTTCAACTCAAATCGAAAACGCACGTCTATTATAATAGTCAACTTTCACAGTTCCACTGACACGAAATCGACAGCTGCCAAAAGGTTCGTTAGCTGAACTTGTGTGCAAAAACTGTATAGGTCACTTTGAGACTTCAAGAAATAGTAGGCTAAGTAAAATATTTCTAAGTCGTGTCGAGTAGATGAAACAACGATCGACTCGACTTAGCAAGACTCACGATCGACTCGACTTGCAAGTCGACGATTTTTCGATCGACTCGACTTGGCAAGACTCACGATCGACTCGACTTGCAAGTCGATCGAGTCGACGATTTTTCGATCGACTCGACTTGGCAAGACTCACGATCGACTCGACTTGCAAGTCGATCGAGTCGACGATTTTTCGATCGACTCGACTTGGCCGAGTTATGATCGACTCGATCGATCAACTCGATCGACTGCGGGGTATAGACTGGACCTAGCCTTGATAAAAAAAACTCGGTTTTCGACGAACTATGTCACTGACCGATTAATAGGAATCGTGGCAATCCATCGACCTACGCTTACCTGTTCTGTTATTAGATTTATGCTGTTGATGAGATGAAAGCCAGCAGTTGTTGTGCAGAGATCTAAAGGGAAGATGAATTTAATGACCCGCGTCACTTTAGTGCCGAATAAAAAGTAAATGTTGATGATTGATCGAATTGAATCCGGAATCGGCAAAAAAGCAGGCCAAATATCCGGAATTGGAAATCTGCAGAAATAATGCCAATCCGTCCAACCCTAATGATAGGCATAATGTATAATAACAAGAACAGATTATGAATTAAGAATCTGCGTAGGCAATACCCTATAGCACGCGATAGCATTTCCAGCAATAATGTAGACAAAGAGGAATTAGTTGAAGAATTCGAATCAAAGGCTGGAGTTTGATAGCTTGTTTTGGAGCAGACGATTTTTGCGAAGCGCGCGAAGCTGTTGTTCTCACGAGCGTTGTTTGGCTGTGCGCTTTACGTAGGACGTCGCATCGTGAAATACGGCAATAATAATAATGCACATTATGCATTAGGCCTACCCTTCGAACAACCGTTCAACAACGTTTCACTTTTCAAGTCTAGCCAAACATTGACTGATGCCTTGTTCACTATGATTATGGTGCTATAAAAGCATGGGCGGAGACTTAGAGGGAAAGGGGCGGTCCCCCTAAATAAATGTGGTGGGGGGACGGTCCATGCATTTGCCCCCCCCCCCCCCCCAATAATCTGTAATCGGTAAGTGTCAGGTCATCACGTACACACTTCATTCACGAAGAAACACTCGCTCTGAAGAACAAAACGACGAGGCCTGGTGATGACTAACAAAAAAATCTTCGACCGCCTTTTCGTCCCCCGCAAGTCTCCGCCCAAGTCTCCGCCCATGTATGAAAATAGAAGTTCTTAGATTTGAATTAACTCGATCGCAGTTCTGTCACTTGGACAAATAGCATTGGGGTTCTTGATCAAGTGATCAGCTTCGTGCGTCTATGAACACATTCCTAAATATGCTTCTGTTGCTGCATGTATGCGTGACGTTCTTCACTGGCTTCCTGCCTGTCACTCGGCGCATCTCCTAACGAGTTGATGCGATGGTTTGGCAGCGCCCTCTTTATCACTCTCCATCCTACTTAACTGATCTTTGTCAACCTGTCTCTGACCTCGCAGTCCGTCGAGCTCTTCGGCAATGGGAGAGCCTTTAGTTCCGTGATCTCGCCCTAATTTATATCAAACAGCGCCGAACAGTTTGTTGATTGTGGGCCCCGCCATCTGGAATGACATCTCATTATAGCCTTGCGATAGATAGGCTAAACTCGCCTGCTTTTTAAGTCGCTCGTATCTGAATTTTAAGTTGTGGCTGGGCTGGGAGCGTCTCTAAGTAGCTCTCCTGAAGATACGCAATATAAATTCTCGGAATGAAAGAATGAAAAGTATGTAGCTTAGACTAAGAGCTGTTTTTCTGAATAATGAAATGTGCCTGCAGTGTATAATTCCGTGCGCTTCGAAATACATCGTGTCGTGACAAATGTGATTACCGGCAATGCACAATTTTATGATTGATCCGTTCATTACTTATTATGTTGCTAATGAGCTGACGATGTTTCTGTGGAAACTAGTAATGGCCAGGCATGGTGCAGTCTGTCAATCCATATACAATTACATAATTACAGCCTTCCAAATGAAACCGTGTTTGTGGCAAATAATTACACATCAGCAGTGTGAGAAGTGTGGGAAAAATAACATGGTTTGGACTATAAAAACTGGGGGTTGAAATCCCACCCACCTCCGGCAATTCTCACCCTGCACATCAGTGATGCCATTTGCGAATTTTAATCATAAAATAGTAGGTCTACACGTATCATAGGCCTATAATATGCTTTAAAAATCGGGATATTGACAAGTCTGCATAAAAGATGTGTAATTAGGTGTTTTGGGTTGACTTGAAATGCTAGACTCACTATAGAGTATAGAAAGTTGACATTTATGGATTTGATAACAATCTGAGTAATGAATTCATATATTTAAACTATGCTGCACTTCCTGACACTCTTCACTTAGGCCTAAACTGCTCTGCAGTGCGTTCTCATCATTAAATCGTCAGTTATGAATCGTCTAAATTGAACACGAATAAAATTAAATGTAGACCTACATAACAATTAGGGAATGAGTGACGGTGAGTCTAGCTACTTTGTGAATCGATTACCGCTACTTTAATTCACTTGTGTCGTTTTCGGAACGAGGAAAAACACCGCATAGATAACCCGAAAGAAGAGACAGGCGAGTGTAACGAAAGCATTGAGGACGAGGCAGAATCCAAGTATGGCCGGCTGAAGATAGAAGTTCGTCTGCGTGAAGTATGCAGGAATGAAGACGGTCCAAGCGAACAGCGTTGTTGAGACGGAGACGAAGATGTATGCGGATTCGTTGAAGTTCTCCGGCAGCTTACGAGTGACGTATCCTAGGACGGTACAGACGACCATCAGGGCGATGTTGTAGCTGAGGGGCACGAGGAAGAGCATGGCGGGTTTGTGGCAGTAGATCTCGACGTAGTTTTCGTAGGGTGTCGGCATGTTCAGGGCAACGGAGGAACGACCGAGCAGCTCCGATATCATCACAAGGATTCCCTAAACAACGTACAAAAAGATGCTGAACGGTAGAATGTTGTACAACCTGAGGTTTTAACCTTTCCCTATTTATTACATTGTTTGCCCGTTTTGACAACAACATCCAATCTCTTTATCGCAATCATTCATTGGCGCCCGTAGGCTACATAGGGGTGGCCTAAGAGTGGCACTCCTCAGAAAATTGACACCTAGCTGGGTCTACTGTTAGCCACTAGGCTTGCCTTTTTATTTCTTCACATCAATACACTAATGACACACAAAGTGAAACTAATGGCATTGCATTACGAACCTCTACATAGGAAAAATAATATCTTTAATTTCCTATAATTTTTCCCAACCGCATCTATTTAATGTGTTCTCTGCAAAAATTTCTCGGGTGTCAACATCATCTTGCCTGCAGATTCTTCGCCTCTGTTGTCTTCGTCTTCTCTTCCTTCTGATCTTCTCCTTTCAATCCTATTCCTTCTCAACTTTCATCATTTTGACCAAATTCAGACAAATTAGGCCTAAATGCATGGAATCTCTGATCATAGTAATTATGAGAGTCGCCACCTATAATTGGAGACACGCCGTAGAGATCCGCCTGTGAGGCTGTGATAGTAATTATGACGGTGCCCCTGTTGGGAGCTTCTCAGAAAACAAAATTCAAACAAATAAACAGTGACCGATTAATTGTGCGCCCAATGACAAGATTTTTACAGACCGTAACTTTCCTAAGGCCACGAAATAAAATAGACTTTCCTGTTTCTAAAGAAAGCGTCTCGCAAGCTATAAGAACCCAGTAGGGGGCATGTATCGGGCATACCTGTATAGCTGCCAGTATTGCTGCAAACGCAAACTGCGCCCATCTTCCCACGAATCGTGGTTTCATGACGGTCGTTTCTCCGGCGCTGAAGATGCGATACGTGCGAATGTTCTTGACGAGTAGTGGACCGTACAGGATGTTGATTGCTAAGTGGAAGCCAATACTTCTCGCGACGCACAGTCCCTCTCGCGGCTCTGCTATGAACAGTATCACGGTGATGTTAGCAAGCAGGGTTCCAGCCAGTATGATAAGACTCAGTTCGATGCTGGTAGCTTTGATGCGACGATGTTTACGCTTTATGCAATAGACGGAAAACACAGCCAGACTGATTGAGCATCCGATGATAGCCAGAGACAGCAGAGACAGTGATAATGAGTGACTCATTTGGAGAGAGATCGGTGTGATTGGGGAACACGTCGCGGGGTTATTGTCATCGGGCCATGAGAACTGTGGACACGGTTCACATGATGTTCTGTTTTTATTGACGATTTCGTTTGACCGACAGCCGACACAGACCCAGCAACACAACTTATCCTGGACAATTGGAAATTCGTTCGTTTCACATGGTTTACTACAGACTGATTCAACGGCGCATGTCATCGAGTCGTTGGTTGAGATGGCATGGAAGTTCGTCCAGTCCATTTTGCTCAGATTTAGGGTCACCTCATCTGCCGAACTGTTCCTAATTCCAACTCGTACAGGAATGATCGAAGAGCGCTTCGTCGTGTCCTCGTTTCTCTGCTGTTGGTATTGTCGAATGACGAGGTCTCCAATAAAATTGCCGTCGCCGTCGAACCTGATCCAGTCTGCGGTGCCTTGGAAGGAACTGTTTCTGATGTACTGCAGCAAGCTCTGACCGGATATACAGCTTCTCAGTTTCGATTTATCTCTGTATGCTTCTGGACATTCCTGTTGAACGAGACTGTTGATGGCGTGGGCATAGACGTAGGCAGCATCGAAGGATCGTGCTGCGTTGGGCACTGACCATTCAATCGAATCACTCACCTCATCCAATGTCTGGTTTGGATTGCAACTCGTGTTATATGCTGAGGAAGTGGATAGGTTGTCTAGTCGACACCTAAACAGCTCCTGCCACAAGATGGAGAACCATACGTCACGCGGTGCCAGCCAAGGTGACAGTCTGCCAACGTACTCTTGAATCCCGGGTATGACGACGGACTCGGTGTCTGTATAGATGGCGCCTTCCAACACGTCAGCATACGACTGAGACTGAAGTTCAGAAATCCCGTCGCCTCCCATGAAGAGGACTCTCCTCTCCGCACTGCGCATTCGACGTCTTGCGGCATCGAAGAATCCCTTGAGATGGTTTTCCTGGACGAACACCAGAACGACCCTCGCAGAAACAGCACCCGACACCACCTGCCTCGCCGCTGACTCAAACTCCTCGGCTCTGGAATCGGATGGGAGCTTGACCGATGCGGCGATGCAGATGCTGGTGAAGCTGCCGCGTAGCAAGCGATTGATCTGCAGGGCGGCATTTTCTCCGTACGATCCATCGGAATAAACGAGCGACACATACGTCCATCCCATCTTCACAGCGACCTGGAGTAGTGTCTGCTCCTGGAAGCGATCCGTGGGAATCAGCCTGGAAAAGTATTCGTAGCGGGACTTGTCGCTCAGCTCATCGCTGGTCGCAGAGAGGGATAGGGTGGGTATCTGGAAGACACCGAAGTAGGGCGCCACGGCTACCGCCATTCGGCTGTTGGACAAACCAATGACACCCACTACTCCGTCGTCAGTGGAAGCATCACGGAGGCATTCATCCCTGGTGCTATTCGATGCATCATCGGACGTTGATGAAGGAGTCGTCATGTAGATGGACGCTTCGAGGGCCTTGATCTCGTTGAGACAGTCGTCAAGGGCGATGAACCCCAGACTGATATTCGGAAGGACGTCTGTCCTGCTGTTGATCTGATCGACGGCGTAGAAGAATGCTTCCGCGATGATGACCTCGGACGCTCGGAGGACGTCGCATTTTCCAACGGATATATTAGACACCTCGTGGATGCTGACGAGATATCCGATGCTGATGTCTCCGCTTCTCTTGTATGAGAAGTTCTCTCGTTGGCGCAGTCCGGGCAAGACGACAGCTAGCATCACGACGAGGTCGCTTAGGAAGAGCACGATTCGCAGAACCACATTCATCGTCATTCTCATTGATTTATCATCAGTGTCCTTCAGCACAGAGTATCTGATTGGCTTCTCATCGCATCCTCACATGTTCTGTACCGCATAATATACAGTCAGACATTTTCCTTCTTGCAAGAGACCAGAATTAATGTAGGCTACAGTTCGATTTGAAGATCTGACGGATATCAGCTGCTGAAGTTCATTTGTTTAGATGATCCGTTTTAGTATGATCTGAATCTCCGACATTTCTTTGCGCCACGGATAAACCTTCTCAGAGAGACGACCAGTATATATCCTACGCACCTGAGCTACGTCAAGTCTGCAAAGCCAGGTTGTTTTGACTCGTTTCTGTGTCAAGTAAGAATCCGAGAGGGGTCAAGCCAAGGAAATGGAAACGAGAAGACAGTACTTTGGAAGCCACAAAAATTGCACTAATCAACAGAAAGTTCTTTTCACCAAGCAGTAGGCCTATATGCCCAAATCCGTACCTTGAAGGAGAAAAAGGCAATTCGCTTCTCATGCATCACAGTGATGCAAACATTATGGTCAAAGCGCTTCGATAGATTGGAGAACAAAACACATTATTTGCAGGCATCGTATTTATACAGCAACTGCTCCTCACCTGTAGCAGGTTACATCAGGAAGGCCCGTCAAACTCGATCTGATCGGTTATGTCTGCGCAGTTGTCGCCAACCGTCTATTTATGTGAAAGCCAATGCCACCATTACACCAGATTTGCGCAGAGCATCAATTGCTATTTATCACCATTCGATTCGACTAGGCCTTCGACGATTTCTATGCAAAGGTCGTTTAGAGAACACGCAGAGCCCAGTAATAGTCTGCGCTTTTAGGCCTATTAGGCTATAATACTGAATACTTTAACGGCGACAGTGTATACTAAAGAGACTATATATGGGACTAATGCGACTCGCTCATCGCTTGCTATTAGTGTGTATAGCGCCGTCTGAACAGACCGATGGGTATGTGTAGGCTATATGCATGCACTTATGTTAGCATACACATAGGTCCCTATACTGTATTTTTTACATGGAGATTGAATGATGGGAAGTGCGAAAAAGAGAACAAAGAGACGTTGGAGATAAAGAGTGACTAGGCAGGACGAATAAACAAAAGGAAAAGGACAATGTGTACCGATGCACGTCTTCCATCTCTTGTTTCTATTGATGTGATCTCTCTTTGTCCATTATCTGCAAACCGAGAACAGTTTAGTTCTGTCTCTAAAACCTGTTTCCGTAACTCAAGAAACCGTTTATCGATCGACGAAGATCCTTACGCGCTTTCCACACGACTTGCCAATTGCATCACCTTATATACTAACCTTATAGAATGTATTGCGTATTATCGACAAAGCAAATGTTTGCAGAAGTAGGCCTAGTCTTTAAGAGGAATTTATCTGTTCAGATGATATGGAAACGGTCAGGCAGACATGCAGGCTCGGTGGTAGAAATCCCCACAGACGATTGTGACGCTGTGATTTTTTGCTACGCTGAGAAATTTCAATTTTCCACATTATAGAGTACATCCCACTTGTTCTCTCCCTCTCTCACTCCCTTCCTTACCCGACCACTCCCTCTGTCTGTCTGTCTGTCTGTGTCTGCTTTCTGTCTGTCAGTGTTTGTTTGTCTGTGTCTGTCTGTCTGTCTAGCTGTCTGTCCATCCATCCATCCACCCATCCATCCATCCATCCATCCATCCATCCATCCATCCATCCATCCATCCATCCATCCATCCATCCATCCATCCATCCATCCATCCATCCATCCATCATCATCTGTCTGCTATCTTTGTCAATATATACCTACCTACGTACCTAACCACCTACCTACCTACCAACCTACCTACCTACATACCTACCTATCTATCTACGTAGCTATCTATCTATCTATCTATCTATCTATCTATCTATCTATCTATCTATCTATCTATCTATCTATCTATCTATCTATCTATCTATCTATCATCCATCCATCCATCGATCTATCTATCTATCCATCCATCTATCTATCTATCTATCTATCTATCCATCTATCTATCTTTCTGTCTATCTATCTATCTATCTATCTATCTATCTATCTATCTATCTATCTATCTATCTATCTATCTATCTATCTATCGACCTATCTATCGACCTATCTATCGACCTATCTATATATATTTATATATGCACTATCGATCATGTCGTGTCGTGTTGCATGGTCATTGTCGCAAAGCAACGGTTTGCTACACAGCTGGATGATCCTGCGGTGTCATCTGTCGTGCACAGCGTTCAATAAGTCAGCACCACTCGTCGTCGTCGTCATCTTCGATCCATACCATTCCCATATCCAACCCCCTCGTCCTCGGTCCCCTTCCTAAATACCGGTCAACTGCAGGCTGCATGCTCTCGAGGTTATCATGTGGCTGCCTCGATCACGGTGTGACCATCATAATAATAATATTATATTAGTTTCTTAGTTTTGATGTGAGCCAGTAGCAGTTCCATTCTGTCCCAGGCCCCAGCGGATTATATACCGGTTCTCTGATTTGGTGCGGCGCCGCACAGGTTATACGCTCCTTCTTATTTGCAAGAGCTGTGTCAGTGTCACTCTGCCCTCGATGTGCAATAAGGACGTCATCGTACTATCCGTTCTTCCACACAATTAGGTGAACTACTCGTCCACCGGTCGTGCATGTACAGACCTTTGATAACAACGTGCTTTCTCTGTTGTCGTCGGCCCGATGGTATGAAATGTGCTCTCATTTGCCCATTTGTCTTATGCATATGGTTTACTCAGATGCATTAAATTATCGCAGCCTTAAAACCGTCCTTTTCAGGCGTGATTGGACGAGGCGCTCCCGATCGAGTGATAATCTTGAAGTGGCGCTATAGAATCTTGATAATGAAATGAGATTATGAGAATGCAGTAATTTAATTGAGGATATATATGCTCGAAAAGTTGCAGCTCAACCACGAAGCAAAGACAATACTAACTATCCAAGTTTTTTATGACCTGCGCTATTCGTGCGAGTACCTACGAGTGTAACGAGTGCCTATAATTTATGTCAAAATTGTTGTTTTGTTCGTCGAATGTTTCATGTTTGATTTCCCTCTACCCAGACGAATATTGGTAAAAAGTTGCAATGTTTGCTGTAGACGGGGTGTCGGCCGACAACTGGTCTTCGCAGGTCCACCATCCGACGTCACTCTGGGCAACACTTTTGACGATCAGACCACAGCCCAAGTCAGTCGTATTGACCTCATAAGCTCCAGCGAACGCGCCGACCACTTGGCATTGACTGACGACGACATCTGTAGTGCTAGATCCCTGGTGCTTCCATTGCACCTGTTGAGATGATCTCCGGCAAGCCAGTGTCGCGCGGGTTCCTACGTTCCACGTGGCATCTTTCGGAGCGATTCGCGGCATCTACGATGTAACAGCTCAACATATTACAACTAATCATTACTGTAATATTATGGAGTTTCTCAAGCGGGGTTCAGCCTCGATCTCCAGGGTCAGTTACTGTGATCGTAATCGTATATTTATATAGCGCCACTTAAAGAGCAACTGGCAAACCAAACCACGATCAAAGAGAATGGTTATCAAACGCCTGCGGAAAAGGAAAAGACCGAGAAGTTAATTGCGGAATTTGTTAACCTATCCAAGAAAGCTGGACCAACCACAGCGATCCGAAGAAGTGGAAGTTCAAGTCACATGCCTAGATTATACAACTATAGGTCGCCTTGAGTGGCAGAGCGAATGAATCTACGACCTGGTATGAACAGCACTGGCATACAAAGCTCTCTAAGTCTTCTCAGATAAATCTGGGCTTGACCTGCAAGGGAATTAACCTCCGCAAGACCAACGTTAACTCATGGATGGATTACAAAACCAATGAAGAGGTGCAGCACTCTTCATAAGAAAGATCGCTGATGGTTACAATAGCCTACGGAAGAGGCAGACGAACTGGCTGGGTCACATGTTGAAGGGAGACTCGCTCTTGAGAACTTTTCTCGATGGGAGAATGGATGGAAAGAAACCACCAGGAAGACCAAGGAAGATGATTCATTCATTCATTCATTCATTCATAGCATTTATATAGCGCCCCTTCAAGAAACTACTCAGAGGCGCTCCCAGCCCAACCACGAGCAAAGAAAAAAGACTTGAGAGACTTGTAGAACCCAGCCGGATGGGCCACAAGTAAAGAGCGAAGCGCAACCGGGAGGTCATTCCAGACAGTAGGCCCCACAACCGAGAAAGCACGGCGCTGCTTAATAACTAAGCGAGCCCGCGGGACCAGAAGTTCACCCCACCGATGATGATGGACTGGTTGATGGACAGAGAAAAGGACGAGGAAATAAAAAATCAAGGATAGCACAGAATAGACAAGAATGGTGTCGTTGGAATCTTCTACCAAAACTAAAGAAGAACAAGACAAATCTTACTTATTAGGCCTACTGCTCAAGTTATGAAAATATATACTATTATACAGGGTGGCTCAAAAAAAACGTACCACCGGGGAAAATGCGATATCTTCGCCGCCGATTGAACTTTTTCTGCGAAAATATCCCAATTTGTAGGAGAATGAATTTCCAACAATCCCTGAAAGTTTCATTTGAAACTTTTCATGTTTGCAAAAGTTACAGCTGTTCAAACTTAAAATTTCGTTTTTTCAAATATCCGCGGAAAATTTACGTCACTTGTAGATTTCCATGTCATATGATATCACTTTTCCCTACGACCTCAGCATTCGGTTTTGCAGTTTATTGTAAGGTGTAATGAGAGTGTCCACTCTCTGCCTTAACACAAGCTCAAATTCTTTTTGTGAAGCTCAGTATGGCCTTGTTGGTCGGGTCCTGCGGCAACTGACCCCACATTAGCAGCAAGACTTGCTTCAGCTGGCCAATGTTCTCCAACTTGGGATTAAATGTCTTGCAGCGTTCCAGCATAGCTCCCCAGACGTGATAAACAAGAGGGTTAAGGTCTGGCGAGTTTGTAAATCATCTTTGCCAATGCATTTACTTCAGTTGATGTCAATAAGGTAGCGCCATCATAATCAACCTTGCCGTGCGAGCAAGCAGGCGCACTGTCCTGCTGCATAATAAAACCAGATGTTAGAGCATACCTGGTCTTCAATGAGTCTGGGTAAGCGAGTTCAATGATGAGTTTGACATCTAACCTACTGAATGGGATTAATTGCAGTCTTTTCTTGCAGCCGCAACACACGCCGGCATATCTGATGCCGAAACCACGATTTGCTTTGCAAACTTGACCTTTCGATTACCAAGCGAATTTCGTGAAAATCGCGCTTTTTCCGTCAGATCAAGCGACCACTTCCTGCCTCTCTTCCGACATCTGATCTTCGTTACATAAACATGTTTGCAGATAGTCTTCAATGTGCTCAGGCTCCACTTTTCACTGGGTATTTTGCTATGATCACGCGATGTCTCAGTCTCTGTTCATGCAAAGTCCGAGTTCCCATTTTATCTTTTGCAGAAACTTTGCCCATGACGTTCATTGTTTGGGTTCACCAATTGAGACCTTAATCTATAAAATATCACCAAATACCAGCAGATTGCTTCATAAACAGCTTCTTTACAGCTCATAGTGAGGTCGTATGACATCATCATCAATGTGTGTGTGTTGTAATTTGCCAAACATCCTAATGAAATCACTTGTATTGGAGCATGATTCTCCGGATAATTGAAAAAACGAAATTTTAAGTTTGAACAGCTGTAACTTTTGCAAACATGAAAAGTTTCAAATGAAACTTTCAGGGATTGTTGTATATTCATTCCCCTTCAAATTGTGAAATTTTCGCAGAAAAACCCCAATCGGCTGCGAAGATATAGCATTTTCCCCGGTGGTACGTTTTTTTTTGAGCCACCCTGTACATAGCCTAGTGCATTTTAGATGTTGAATTAGACGCATTAACTTCTGAGCAGAGAGTAGACCTGTTTTTTATATACGGTACGCTGGATCAGAATTACTTACAACTTTGATATAGCGCCGGTCATAAGCTGGTCGCCCTGACGTGGCTTTTGTGGGCTCTGAGAAATTCTAGAAGATTTACGTTACATTACATTACAACGTTGCAGAAATAACTGAGGCAAACTAGCATAGGCCGAAATATAAACGGTAGGGCACGCAATTACACATACGTTCATAGTTTGTAGATGGTGTTTCAGGTAACGTGGTAGATTAACTAAATACTAACCGTGGTCCTGTAGGTGACGCAGGACTGAACTGCCGCAAAGGTCGTAGGCGGGGACTCGAAGGTCAGGCACCTTGACGTGTCTTTTGTGTAGCTGAAGTAATTGCAGGTAGGTTGCGTTATGCATAGAGATCCGCAGTGGATGTAGTCGGAAGTGAATCCCTCTCTGGATGGAACATCCGTGGCGCACAGATCTTTCGTCTTTGGAACAAGCAGAGAAAACGATTTCTTCACAGATGCTGCATCAGAAAACTGATTGCACGCGATGCAGAAGGCGAAGGAAACGATAACTGTAAAGAGAAAGATGCATTGCAGATGAGTATTTTACAACAGAAACTATTCATTTATTTCAGATTCTCACAGTAATCTGAGACTTTCGAGCATTAATTTGAGACTACCTCAACATACTAATCTGATAGCCTATACTTCTTTAATACCAATCTAAGACTTTCTTAACACTAGGCTAATCAAAGACTATCTTAACATTAATCTAAGACTTCCTTAACATTTTAATCTAATACAGTAATACTTTCTTAGAGTAATGTCTCACCGTTTGTGCTGATCATAGTTTCCAACCGTTCACTTGTTAGAATTCAACGTCTTCCAAAAGGTGCAGTAATTGACAATTGACTGCATCCCAGTAGTAGGCCTAATACATTGCCGTTCTTAATATACGCCAGCTTACGTGGAGACAACTCAACGTAGTCTACGTTTGCCTAAGATTCAACCTTTTGTCTTTCAGCGTAATCTGGCTACCACACAATTGAGAATTACAAATGAGGTCGATAACTCTAAACTAATTGTCTAAAACACTTGCTCCAAAGCCAGCCTAAACAAAAAAGGTTTTCAAACATCATCCTCCCACGAATGTTCCAAAGAACGTGTCTAATCATGAACAATGGTTCATCTACGCCTCAGGGTGACGAACTGTCTATCTGACAAGTGTCAGTCCATTATATTCGGCTCGTGGTTGCTTTAGTTTCCCAATTGTTGTGTGCGTCCTATTGTGCCCCAAGCAGAGCCATGCGCCGACTTGCGAGTGTCGGCGGCGGCGCGCCGATCACTTTTGGTCGGCGGCGGCGGCGCGCCGACCAACAAAAATCGGCGACGCCATGGGCTGAGACATAGGGGGACAAGGGGACGGTCGCCTCAATGGATGTAGTGGGTGGGACGATCCATGCATTTGTCCTCCCCCAAATTGGGGCGAACAAGAAACGAACGAGACGAGGTGATGACTAGAAAAAGTCGTCAGAAATTTTTGCCGGCAAAAAAATGGAAAACTTTCGTTGGTGACTCAGCCATTCGTCCGCCCAAAATCTTCGACCCGCCTTTTCGTCCCCCGCAATTCTCCGACCAAGTCTCCGCTCATGCACCAATTATATGAACTTTGGGGACCTCTAAATAAGTATAAAATGTCAAAAAATTTGGCAAGTGTTGTCATAGGACCATTAGGACCATGGGCGGAGTTTGGTTTCCGTTCTTGGAGGGGCTAAATCCTTCTGGGGGGGGCTAAGCCCGGGAAAAGATACCATTTACACGGCGAAAAAATGAATCCGGGTCTTCTTGGGGGGGGGCTAGCCCTCCCTATCATAAGACTACTGACACCTGACATCATAGGCCGAGACTGAGAAAAGGAAGTCACTTGCTCCTCATACCCACAGCTGATTCTAAAGTGTTTAAGCCTAACGAACGGCATTTCTATACTACTCCACCTCCTCACTCTCCTCCTTCCGCTCCTCCGTTCCTCCTTTTTCCTTCCTCTTCCTCTTCTTCCTCATCCTATTCTACTTCCTTCGTGGCTCGAATTTTCGAACACGACTATCTATCCCAACTAAGGTAACTAAGATTATATTAAGTGCATTTCAAGACAGTTGGAAAACATTTGCTGATCAGTGCTAACTGCAATAATAAGCTACACAGTGTACAGGGAAGACTGTTTCTAAAACATGAATCGAGATCTTATAAGATACGAGAAGCGGGTTATTAGCATTTTAAACTTCGTGAAGAGGTGCTATAGCTAAATGCTTGAGTGAATAACTGCATGAGCAGCTGAGCGCAACGATCGCTGATCTGATTGACTGGAACTTGAAGCTTCCTGATGTATAGGTCTATGGGTGCTGTGCCGACCAAAAGATCTCGCCAGTGCCGGATAATCTTGTAAGCCTATTTCCAATACTAGTGATACATATTTGCCATAACGTGTAATGACCTTGTGGTTTTTTCTGTGTTTTTATAGGTACCAGTGGTTGACGGCACTGATTCTGCTGTTATGGTGAGGCGGGGTGTGTGTGTGCGGGGGGGGGCTGGGGGTTTGATTGTGATGCGTGTTACGGTTGCACTGTGGCTCTGTTCGTCTGTTTCTGTTATTAGTTGTTTGTGAGTAAGCGACCTCATGTGCCTCTGGCGTGGCCTAACATCCCGTAAGCCATGGGGTTTGCTCGTTCGTTTTCGTATTTGTGCCTATAAGTTAGTAGTAGACCTGCCGGGCCTCTGGCGTGGCTTAAAATCCCGTAAGCTCGTTACATGGCAGGGGGCCTCTGGCGGTGCTTAAACTCCCGTAAGCTCTGTTTGTCGGTAGTTTTGTGTTGCTTTAGTTTAGGCTAACCGTTTTCTTGCATAGTGAGCCGAGGGATTAGAAGGAGGATGAAAGAAGATCAGTTTAGAAGGAAGAAGAAATGGAGATGGCGACTTATCGGTGATGTGACGACCTGGATGAAGCTGCATTTCAAACTGAACAATATATACATGTATATATACTTGTAATTCTATAGCACATTAGCGATTGAATTCGTCATGAAAAACACAATTGTTTACGATGTCTGTTTGCTGAGATTTTGTCTAAAATTTAGATCACAATCATCTTGCGCAGACTTTTGCTACAATTATCAGCATAGCTCTGTCATTTAATACGCCAGGACCAACTTAATGGTATGTATGTATGTATGTATGTATGTATGTATGTATGTATGTATGTATGTATGTATGTATGTATGTATGTATGTATGTATGTATGTATGTATGTATGTATGTATTTTATGTATTAGGGTGTCCCACGATTGCGCAGGAAAATATTTTTCTTGAACCTTTGGATGCAGTCCCTCCAAAAAGTGTCCTAATCATGGGCGGAGTTTATCAGGGGTTAGGGACTCTTATCGTTTGCCCATCTCAGTTAACACAGACATGCAGTGTATTAAAGTCAGAGTATACTCATTATAGACGAGATGGGAATTCAAGCATCGTCTTGATTACGATTACAGTTACAATTACGAGCAAGAGAAAGTCCTGGGCTGAGTGAGCCTTACTTAAATATAAAGTAAAGCAAGAAACATTGATTAACCGTATCATCAAGTCAGATTATTTCACTATGCGCCGTACACATGACACGAACAACAGGCTATAGCTTGAAGGGGCGCTACAGATATGGAGAAATAAATAAACAGGTGGGTCTTACCTGTACTATAGTCAGTCTTTTGCCAGAAAGCAGAGGTTTCAGATAGAGGTTTCCTTCCTTCAGTAGTCGCTGCAGTGTGAGCTGAACCGATCTCTAAACACTAGCCATGCCTAAAGCCGATTGCCTCATTACTTTGTCAGGCTGACTGTGGCCATGCGTTAGAGATCCGAGACTGAAACCGACAGCGGCACAGCAGTGTAGACCTTCCTCCTGGAAACTGTACAAAAAGGAAACCAATTACATTAAAAAACTGGAAAATTGCTATACTCAGGAACAGGGGCGGATCCAGGGGTCCAATCCGACCATGGCCCCCATTTATAAAATTCTTTATTTTTCACCAGCCACTTTGGCGTGGAAAGTTGACGTGCCCCCCTCTCCCATTAGTTCGGCAGATCTTTACAAAAGTAGTCGATGATGACTAAAAAAATTCCGGCGACTAAAGATGAAATTTATCTTTGCCCAAGACCGAAAATTTTGGCCCTCCCCTTCGAAACGCTGTGGATCCGCCACTGCTCAGGAATGTGGTGCAACGTCGCTAAAAATGTAGGGCCTTAACATTTCTTTAAGATAAAAAGACATAGAAATTATTCCAATTATTGCAGTGTAGATGATTGGTCATCTCTTTAAGGTGACGGATAAAATATGTTACTTAGGCGCTCGATCACAACTGTTATATGCGACGGATTCTGAGAATTTAATTACTGTGATTACGACTACAAACATTACACAAATGAAACGAAAATATATTTAACATAATTTTATGCACGAACATACCACATCTGTATAAGACATTGTCAGTAATGTAATGAATGTAGTTAAACGTGATGCCAAAATGTATTGCTTGATCTGGCTAGGTGGCCTGATCTAGGCGCACTTTGAAAATGCAAAAATCATCTGAATAAAAATTATTTCTGTTACCAAAGGATAAACAGGTAAATTAATTAGGCCTGTCTAATATAATATGCGATCAGCCGACACAGATTGCCAATAATTATTATCCTAATTGGCTTCATCTCGATCCCTTAAAATAGGCCTAATGCTGTAAGCCGATTGAAGTTGGAATTCAATCAAGCTATCATGGCCTACTGCCAGTGCACGGGTTAATCAAGCGAATAAAACCGAATCACTTACCATTTTGCAAATTATTCATCTGTCTTCTAATTCCACTTCAAACGTCTTCATGACTTGCTCTTATTCATCTTCAGGTAGCTTTCAATTAGCTCTATAACGGTTTCTAAATGAAAGAAGGCAAAGACTGTCACAACCAGTGATTCCGTTAACGTGCGTCCGTGCGTCCCGGACGCACAAATTTTGACGCCGGACGCACAAAAATAAAGGCGGTGCGTCCATGGACGTACTGAAGTTGTGGATGGACGCACAAATAAATTAACGATGCGTCCATGGGACACCAATAAGAAATACCGTGGAGTCCATATAATATTTATGTGTAACTGTCTCAGTTTATGCATTGCGTATTAACTGACTGGTTAGTGAATAATTTATGCAATGACCTATTTATGAATATTTCATTTATTTGTAAGTAAGTGACGTATATAGCCTACATGCAGGTCTAGACCTAAACCATCGACATGTCAGCAATAAATTATTATAGCGTTCAACCGTTCCAATGAGCTGGCTTAAAGAGTAGCCTAATGATCGTCGTCGGACAGATCCTAAAATCAAGAAAACTAAAAGAACCACAACAATGCTAAAATATGTTTCTTGGAAAGTATGAAATTTATTATCGTCCGGAAGATTGGCAGTAGTTATAGGCTATAGAGTCCTAAAATTTCCCTGTTCATATAATTCATTCATTTCAATAAGTTACATATAGGCCAACGCCTCTGCAAGAAGCCCTCTCAGAGGTGCTCTCCAGCCAATATTAATGCAATATGATGCAATCTGATTGTGCCCTAAGACCAGCTTTTGCTTCTAAATGGTTGTTATTTTGTTCTCAAATTTTAAAAACTAAAAACTTCTACTTATCGTTGGCTTAGGCTATAGCCTATAGGCCTATGGCCTACTTGACCGTTCACGATTCCACGATACAGGCCTATATTTCATTCCAATTCTGCCTACCTCTGGAGAAGCTGGCTGTAATTTATGGGTTTATGACGGTTATTTCCTTTCTGTATTGGTATCGACAACTTAATTCAGATTTTAACACACAAAAAATAGCCAACGGTAAAATGAATTTTATAGCTGACTTTAGCTATATGTCCTAAATGAACTTGTGTAAACGGAGTTAAAGCTAATTTTTGCGTACGCATGTGGCTGTTTGCAAAGTGTACGAGTTGCAACAGAATGAGAGGGTCAAAATACGAATTTTTGCGTAGGTTAGCCTACGTAATAATAGGCCTAATGGTTGGGCCCTTTGTCGCCTGTAATATAGGAAGTTCGGAATTTTTACAGTTGGTTTACTATGTGACCCGATGGGACTCCAAAAATGGATGGGTGTGGAGTCCATGACTCTTATCCATTTGATGTGGACTCCAATTTTTTTGATGTGGTGCGTCCATGACTCCAAGAATTCAGACCTTAACGGAATCACTGGTCACAACTAAGCCGGATATGATATTTATTTCTCTCTAGGGTCAATTGATGCCTGTGACGTCACAATACACTTCAATTATCTAAATCGAGTTGACGTCTGTGGTTCAAAAGTATGACGTCATATCAAACTTTTTAAGACCTTCTTAAGACATTTAATTTATTGTTTCTAGATGAAAATGACGTCACAATTATACCGGTTGCGCTCATTAGAAAAATTTGGAAAATCGGAGACAGTCACCACGGCCTTCTATAGATCCACAAGATTCAGAGGGTCATAAACAGTCTATTTCTTGAGTCTATAGACCTACAGTCTGCCCTAGACGACTCCGTTGCTATGGTTTTTGCATGACTTTCTCTGTCTATCTGTCTCTCTGTGTCTGTATCAGCCTGTCCGTCTGTCTCCGTCTTTCAGTTTTATGAGATGGCAATTTTTTCATTTGGACCTACTTCCTAGCTAATTACTTCTTACTTGCATCACATTACCTTCTGCATAGTAATTTCAAATTTACCAGACATCGTTATAGTCAATGAATGATTATTTTTTCGGTTTTTCAAATGATTTCTGTCATGATAATAAAAGACTTACTTATCGAATAATTTCTTTTTCATTTCGACGATCATCTTCTGCCCATAAGTTAGGAAACTTGCTCGTCTTCATCTGTGTCATCTTTCGTCGTATTTTGTCAACTTTTACATCGTTTTGTCATCGTTTTCTCATTTCCAGCATCTTTTGTCGTCTTATTCATCGCAATCTGCAGCCTGCCACATTCTAGAAACTAATGAGAGAACAAAGTACAAACATAGCGTTGTGCGATGACGTCATATCTGAGGATTGTGATGTCAGACGACTTATTAGTAAAGGGACAATCGCAACGGGTCTCATGTCACTACCTCATAGTCGCCAGTATACTTAGCCTATAATACAAACTGCGTATTCCATGCTATAAAAAGTATAAGCAAAGACCATAGAGTTTCTAAACCTACGAATAGAAAGAACTGTGTGCGCAGTGGAGTTGAAACATGCCTATTCCATTCTTGGCCTGCCTTATGATCTTCCAAAAACATTTTGAGCTTTTTAATATCTTCTTTACACTTGGTTTCTTTGCCCTGCCGAATGAGGCCCATTTTCTTGACGCGATCTTATTAAATCGTATAGCTGTACTCATGCAGATTGATTGATTGATTGATTGATTGATTGATTGATTGATGCATACATGTATACAATACAAACACTCATACATGCGTACATATAGACATATTTACATACATACATACGTACGTACATACATACATACATACATACATACATACATACATACATACATACATACATACATACATACATACATACATACATACATACATACATACATACATACATACATACATACATACATACAATGCCATACATACATACATACATACATACATACATACATACATACATACATACATACATACATACATACATACATACATACATACATACATACACACATACATACATACATACATACATACATACATACATACATACATGCATACATACATACATACATACAAACATGCATGCATGCATACATACATACATAAATACATACATACATACATACATACATACATACATACATACATACATACATACATACATACATACATACATACATACATACATACATACATACATACATATAAACATACATACATACATACATACATAAATACATACATACATACATACATACATACATACATACATACATACATACATACATACATACATACATACATACATACATACATACATACATGCATACATACATGTATACATGCATACATACAAGCACGCACGCATGCATGTATACATACATACATGCATAGTGCATACTGTGTTTGCGTAGAAATTTTGTCTGCCACAAAATGGGAGTTTCGTGCATGAATACATGTAATCTTGTCAACAGATGAGGATGCTTGCAGTCAATGCCGTAACTAGGGGTGTTTTGTGTGTTTGAACACCCACCGAAATGAAATAATATCAAATGAAATAATGCATTTACCAGCCCATGATGTAAGCGCTCCAGTGTGTACTGGCCGGCAATGGGGAATCAGAAGCCTGCAGTAGCGATCACTGTTGCAAAGTCGAAACGGAAAATTCGAATTAGACAAGAAAAAGTAACAACTTCGCACTGATCGACGCAATCATGCGAGTTTAAAAATGCAACAAAAAACTAGACGAATCAACGTGGCAAATTTTTGGCGGCGGCGGCGCGCCGACAAAATAAAAATCGGCGGCGGCGCCCAGGAATTGTCGGCGGCGCGGCGCGGCCGGTGTCATGCGAGATACTATCCGGGCAACAGAAACTATCCGGCCACGCCCACTTCGTTGTCGGATACAATCTCGCACGTATACGTGCGAAATTGTATCCGTTGACAAATACTATCCGGGTTGCTTTTCGATGTTTATTGGGAATAATTCGCTTCATAAAGCATATAACTCGGTATGCAAAGAGTTATTGTATTATATGCACTTAAGTGAAATTGTGGTCTAGTGACTTTGCGAGTGTGCAAGTAAATTTGGAACAAAACGTGATTCTTATTAACGAAGCGGTGTTAAGTCAGTAGGAATTTTCTATTTTTAGAATGGAAAATCCGTGTTTTAAATTGGATCGCTTATTAAGGAACTTCATAAAAGAAACTAGGGTGTCTAACTATACAAATTTTACAATTTTAAAATGTTTTTCAAATACATCTGTCTAACTCCGTCACTGACTGCACTGTGCAGATGCCAGTCCCATGCCTGAGTAAAGAAGGAGGGCGTCGCTTTAGTGAGTTTCGTTACCACACAGTGACGCCAAACTGCAAATATTACCGTAGGCTTATAGGCTAATTATTATAATATTACATAATATCTGCAGATTCTGTGAATCGAAACAGCTGCCACTAACTAATCACCTTGATCATCCATCATCAAAACAACTTAACCTCTCGATCGGTTCTTGTCCATCAACCCTTAAGCTAACTCTGGCAGTTATTTAATTCTGTTTACCACGTTGTGGTTGCTCTACTATTCATCCGTAGCAGTACCGGTACGTGTTGTCATTGAGGTTTCAGAAATAAACCCAGATTTTCTTCAAAAAAAACCCAGAAAAACCCAGACTATTCATATAAGCTATTTTAGACCTCTTTTGTTCAAATTAAGTTGGTTTTTCGCTTGTTCGTATGAGGGTAAACAACATGTACGTCAAAAGAGTCGAATAAAGTGCCATTACAACTTTAGAAATATCAATTGTTAGAGTTGTCAGAGACTCGGCATCCATACTATGATACTAACAAAAAGCTTAGGCTAATCGATATATTCGTGTGCGTATGCGCAGCGGGTCGAGCCTACCAGAATTGTAAACACATAACGGGTGTAGGACATTAGCCCCCGGACAAAGCCCCCTCGGACATTAGCCCCCTCGGACATTAGCTCCCCTGGACAAAAGCCCAGATAAAAGAGAGAAATTAGCAAGAGGACTCAACACAGAGACAGCGCTGAAGACGCTATGGAAAAGTCATAATATAAAAATGATTACCAAGATCAGACTCATGAAGGCTTTGGTATGGCCAGTGGCGACATATGGGTGTGAAAGTTGGACGATCAGAAAGAGAGAAGAAGACAGAATAAATGCTTTTGAAATGAAATGCCTAAGAAAGATCTTGAGAGTGCAATGGACAGAGAAAAGAACAAACGAATGGGTATTGGAGAAAACGGGAACAGAAAGAACCTTATTGAGCACGATAAAAAGAAGGAAACTCATTTACTTCGGTCATTTGATGAGGAAACAGGGGGGCTGCATAGAAAAGAAAATAATACAGGGTACAATTTCGGGAGCAAGGGCAAGGGGAAGACCGAGGATGGGATGGATCGCCAATATCATCACGTGGATGCAACTACCATGCGAGAGGATACTGAAGGAGACGGAGGACAGGAAAAAGTGGCGAAAGCATGTCCATGAAGCGACCAACCCTCGAATCGAGTAATTGTAATTGTAATCGTACATTTATATAGCGCCACTTCAAGAGAACTCCTCAGAGGCGCTCCCGACCTGACACCTAACCACAGTTAGGTGTCAGGTGTACAAAGAGTGTAGTAGATACAAAATATCAACTCACCAAAATAAACCCAGATTTTGCCAAAAAAACCAGAAACCCAGACGATGTCGAAAAAACCCAGATCTAGTGGAAAAATCCCAGCTGTGGCATCACTGATCCGTAGGCTTAAAACCATGGATCACAGGTTAGTTATATAGGCCTAATCTTCAGGAGTTTCGACAAAATTTTCGGAAACATTGCAACGCAATAAGATTACAATAATGTCTCGTTCTTGATAAATAAATAGACTAAAGATAGATGGATTTGTAATTATGTAATATTATTTATAAAGAACCCGCATTTTGTTTTCCGCAAGCAACTATATATACAAGCAGCCCGGATCATATTTGTCAACGAAAACGAGGCTGAGCCATCTAGCGTTGCTCTCTGACGTCATATGTCACGTGAACCAATGACAGACGTTTTCGGATAGTTTCTGTTGCCGGATAGTATCTCGCATGACACCGGCGCAGAGCTCTGGTCCCATAACACGTGCAAGAATGTGCTTGCCCATTTTATACACTGTCCGTCTTATTGATGCTTACATTTCTTCGCAATGGGCTTCTCTTCTGTTGAATAAGTAAATGGACAGATCTATTGAAAGACAAACACGACAGTTGCTTAATTGTTGTTGTTGTCAACGACGTGTCATATTATGAAGAATGATTCTCGTCGTTCTCTTCCTTTCTCCTTTCTCCTTTCTCCTATCTCCAGGCTTGGAGCTAGTGGCATTGTCAAAGTACGAGCAGTGGCAGAGTTAAAATACGACAGTATCAACAGCAGTCCCTTGTAAACCATTGAATGCAGTAGATACACGTGTATAAATAATTATATAAATGATATATATATATATATTATATATATATTTAATATACATGTATCCCATAATTGTAGGGTCCAATACGGACGCCATCACTTATAATTAATATAAGCTTCACTTAGGCCTACTACATCTGATCAGTAAACTTTGTTTCATAAATCTCTCAAGTCTTTTTCTTTCGCCGTGGCTGGGCTGGGAGTGCCTCTGAGTAGGCGCCATATAAATTCATAATGAATGAGTGAACGAATGATCGAATAAATGAATGATTTTATTATAGGCCTACACGTAGCCTACAGCTCTTAATGGTCGGAGACATCTTTGGTAGGCCTATACTGCAGTGTATGGGGCTGAGCCATAGACTTTGAAGTCGTCTCACTCGTCTGTGACTGGGCAACATCAGTAATCTAAGAATAGGTATAGTATGTCAGTAATCATCTAATCACGTTCGAAGACGTCATTTTTGCGTTCTCACGCAGAGCTATATATTACAGCATATTGTTTGTCTTATTACGTCATCTGTCCGCTGATATGATGACGTTGTCGTCATGGTGCAACATTTTATCCATTTTATCACTTCGTGAAAAACATTAGAAGAAAGTCGATCTGCCTTCGAATGGACCCGATCGAATTTCAGGACGAGGGATGATTTTCACAAACAATAATCTTTAAATGAAGAAGAAATTTGAAGACAGTCGATGTTTGAAATTCTCGATTGTCGACGTTTGAGACAACCGCAGCGAGTTCGAAAACAGCGCAAAGAACAGAATGCGTGCATATGATGCCTCACAGAAACGAAAATCCGAGTAAGACATTTCATGTTTCCCTTTGTATTAATCATTATTAAAATGCGGTAATACCACTAAGTTTAATAAGCTAGTTCACCCTTAGAACTTCCGGTGAGGCATGACGGGAAAGGTCATAGGTCAACGTGAATAAACAAGTCGAAAATGGCTGGTCTTATCAACGAATCGTGACTTTATTCGTTGGAAAGTAGACGATTTGAAGAAATTTATAAAAGAAAGAGGCCACAAGACGACTTATCGAGTTAAACGTGAACTCGTTGCTGTGGCATTTGCGTTGTATCAGCAACAATTGCCAGTTTTTGCTTCGAACGTGGACAACTCGGAACAGGTCGATGTCGACACCAGACCCTCCTAAGGATTGAATGGAATGGTGTGACTTACACGTTACCCGATCCGAATCATCTACAGGATGGATGGCTGCCCGAGTCCACAGGAGTTACGAACTAGTCTTCTTGCAGCTACGTTAACATATCTGCGTATCTCGTCGATCATGACCAACGAGCACTGCTATCCAGACTAGCCAATGATTACAAAGAAGGTTGGTATTTGATTAATTTCAAATATACTACTATTATCACGACGAAGAACGGCGGCCGATTTTGTTTTACTGTAGGCCGTCCTGTGCGTTTAGACATTGCAACATTTATATCTGGCTAGTAAAACATTCAAGGATATGTGATATTAAATTTCCCGAGCCCAGTTATCTCAAAATCTGTGCAGGGTGGATAGAAGTTGGCAACTGAAACATGTTGTGGCACATCCGAATAACATGTCGGGCCGTATTGACCCATATGCATGCATGACAAGGCCATAGCGAGGGTTTTGTTTCAGGGGTGTTTACTCAATCTTGAGCAAGCCGACAAGCAATCGAATCAACCGATTCCAATTTTTTCCTCACTACATGTCAACATTTAGGATGTAGTTAATCTATGCCTGTGGACTTGTCTGCATCTTTTGACTTTTTCAGTTATTTCATCACATAAATGCTCTAATTTCCTTTAGTCAGCATTAGCTTTGTTAATCTTCATACACCACTGTCAACATTTTTTGTTTGAGTTCAAGAACGTTCTCAAATCTTCCAATGTAAACACTCTGCTGAAATTATTCAGAACTTCAGCAGCTTACACATCTTTATCATGATTAGATTATCGTCGTGATTTATTCTATTGTAAAATTTAACATAGAAATAAGTGCTTCAAAATTAAATCCTCTTAGTATAGTTCTTACATTTTGTGTTAGTAAATTCATTACTTAATTTTTACACTTTTTAATTGGGAGGGGTGTTCAGGCATCCTCCTAAATACAACCTTGATGCATCATAAACAATTTTTTACACATGCATACATATATAACTGATCTTTTCACCAGATTTAACTGATGCTGAGTTTTAGAAAAGTAACAGATAAGTGTAAGATGAATATAATGTACTGAAATGTCTTCCACATATTTTTTTACAGGAAAGGCATTCAGCTATTGCGCATTCCAACAGGCCTGGATCAAGGAGCTGTGGTACAACGGCTTATCGGATGAAAGCCCTTTCTGCTTCTCGAAGTCTGAATGCATGCCATCATAAAGGATTCGAGAAATTGCTCACAAGCCTTGTCGATCATCGAGGAGAAGACTGACGCTGTGAAAAGTGCCAGTTGCTCCTGTTTTTCAGGGTAGGACATTTATGTGTGGATGACATTTATGTGTGGATTTCTGGAAAACACATTTAAATGTGTCATTTATATGAAACCTAAGATGTTGCAGTTTTTCCCAACTCAGTTGGACCTGTATGAGTGCTTGTGGCATTCCCCCTTTCATGTTTACAGAGACAAAGGCCAAATGCTTTATCAGGCCGGGTCCCTGAGTGTTGCAACATTAGTTATTCCTTCTGGCATGTTACAAGGGAAGTAAAATTAACAAATTAATTAAATGTCATATATTAAAAATATATGAAATATTTGATTGCCCAATTTTTTGTGTTCAACCAATTATAAAAGTTGAATATCTTAATATAACTTGGCATAAAATAAGTTGGATGTGGGTAGGGATGGAACCACCTGCATATTGGTGAATAGGCGCAGGGTGCAGTAAGAATGTCATTATGCAATGCCGACCTTAGAAATAGGCAAAGTAGGCAGTTGCCTAGGGCATCACAGTCTTGTGAGGGCGCCGTGGCACTGGCGATTTTTATTTTTAAATTCAAGACTTTCAAAAGAGTTTAAAACAATTATTGATTTAATTGCGCCTGTTCAGGCAGGCCTAAATTCAATTTCAAACACTGCATAAATTTTATATCGACTAATAAAATTCAATTTTTAATGGCATTCCATACTCTGTGCTTTGTAGTCTATGACTATAATTATATAGACCTATGGGCTTATACTGATATAATGACATCTTTTGACTGAAATTCACTGAATACACCAACAACTGAAGAATTGTTGTTTGTTTGTATGTGCACTTGTTATAGCGCCACTTCACTATCTCCACTGAGAGGCGATCCTGATGACAGCGCGGACACTGCATCAGAGTTTCACGCCGAAGCACTGAGCAACTGTGAGCGAGGACTTGTCCAAGGTCCCTACCCGGGAACTTGAGGTGGATTCGAATCTGCAACCCTTCGGCTGCAAGGTGACGAACATACCCACTACACCACCGAGCCCCTCAATAACACTGTTATTGATAGTCGTGTCTTATTGTTGAATGCTTGGGTTTGAATCTTTTGATCTTAAAAATTTAATTAATATGCATTTTTTTAAACTATTTCAGTCAGTGTGGCAACTGGTGAAAGAAGCTTTTCAAAGTTGAAACTAATAAAAAAAATGCCTTCGGGCTTCTATGAAACAGAAGAGACTTACTGCCTTAGCTACGCTGTCTATCGAGAAAGATGTTGTCCAAACATTACATTATGCAGATATTAAAAGCACATTTGCACATAATACTGCAAGAGCAGTACTTATTGTTAAAGTAAAACAATAGACTCTTATCAATAAACTGAAACCTCAAGGAGATAAACTGCAAGCCGAAAGATTTCTGTAATCAGCGCAGCAAATAATAAGAAAATGTCTTTTCCGGTAATTCATTTTTTTTAAAATTCTACCTTTTTACCTTTTTATATTTTAGGAAATTCAAAGTGTCCAGGGCTAAGTGTACTAATGAAAAAGCTTAATAATAAAAAAATAGCTCAGTTATGCACAATGTTCTGGCTGTTTTCTGAATCGCTACTCATTTGGTTGTCGTGGGATTGACCGTGGAGTGGGGTCAAAGGGCGCCAAATGTTTGAATTGCCTAAGGCGCCATTTGGACCAAGGCCGGCCCTGTCATTATGATTTCTTGTTTGCTTACCATTTTTTAAAAATTGTTGTGTAAATGAATTTGCTATTTTGGTTTCACTTTAGACTTGGATCGACATGCAATCACGTTGGAGCCCTCCTCTTCAAACTGGGTTAAGCATGGCTGACATCAAAGAAGCCATGCACTTCTACAACCAACCAATTGGCTGGCACCATCCGTCAAAAGTGTAGAACCTGTTGCAGCAAAAGACATAAAGCATTAAGTGCACCTGCACTCTACAATCCTGTATTAATTCGCACTAGTGAATGTGTCAATGAATTGCTCACACACGTCAACATTAATCCTCTGTCTGCATGCATTGTGACGTATTACAATCTCCCAGTTTTTATTTTTTGTTTCAACCGCAATATGATTTGATCTTTAGCGTAACAGTTAGAACAGCTAACAGTGTCAACAACTAATGGTGCAGCACGGTAGGAATGATCAACCAATCGGTTCTGTTGATGACAATCATCCCTTGGTTCATTTGAGTTGCTGTGACAGGCTGTACGATCTATCACATCTGCAACAATGGAATCCATGACATCAAATGGACCTTGTGTCATGGAACTTGAATTGCCTCGACATATTTCAGCAGAACTCTCTCCACCAGATTCCATGTCCAATTTGATTCTTTTTGGTGGAAGGCATTGGCGGAGGTCTTCGCTTTTTATCTTGCACAGCATATCTGAAATCATCAATGAAAAATAAACAAATTGTTAATAATGTGAAGGGATTGTTGCCTTTTATATGTGGTTGTACAACATGAATGACCTTATGAATGAATCTAATCGTGACTTATTTGTATATGTTTTCAAAATGTCACTCAGACAAAGTATTCGCAAATTATACCATTGGTTTTGAAACATGTGCACGATCTGTTCGAAAAAGAATATCCATATATTGCTGATAGTGATATGCGAATTAGTTATTTATGTGAAGTCTGATTTCTAGCATGACCACAATAAACAGAAAGTGAGAACGATCCTTGTTTGTTGACGACAATTATTATTCTGTGTAGAGTAAGATGTGTGTCTCTCTCTAGTCACTAGTAGTTTACGATTCCTCGTAGTCATGTTAGATGGTGAAGTTCTTATAAATCGAAGCAACCAGGCACAAATTTTGCACTATGCTTGAAGAAAATACTTTAACACATTACCCTGATGCAGAACACAGTATTTTTCAATATTCTATAAAAGCATGCATTTGTAACATGATATTATAGACTGCATGAGTAATAAATTACATCAAAAGTGTAGAACTGTAAATCTAGACATTTTTTGAAAGTTGCAAGTCACAATTAGGCCAATAATTATAAGTATTTCTTGAAATCCTGGACGGGTGAAACACGCTGGGTTCCGCAAGCACATGACTGCTTTGAGAAAGGTTCCCTCAATGCAAAAATGGTTGGACACCACTAGCCTATGTTAAGTAAATTAATTGCACAGTCGCACAAGATACGCACCCCATTTTAAGATTTGACAACGGATTTTCCTCAGTCAGGTGACCATCAGGAAAGTGCTTGGAACAAATATGATGGTGTGCAGATGGTTTCCAGTTCCCTCCATCCACGACTTTCCTGTTAACCTGAAATAGTTGCATATGTATTAATAATGAGTACATTTTCATGTTCAGAGCTCCATTCCCAGAACCCCTGCTAAGACTTTCTTCTCTTGTTTCATGACTTCAATTAGCCATGCTGGTGTTTGGTGCACCTCTGAGCAGTGCCCTTGAACAGTTTTCCAGCAAAGTTTGAACATTTCAAAGCTTGAACCATTAATATAAGAATAATTAGATGTATGCATAAAATGAAACTGACAAACACCGGTAGATAGGTACGAAAAGTGTTACAGGCCACAGATGAAATACGGCTTAGCATACTGCTAAGTAAGTAAAGTAAGTAAATATATTCTTTATTCAACATTTGGTGCTATCACTATTCCTTTATTGAAACACTCATTGACACATGTATGCAACAAAGTACAAAAGCTGCAGTTTAGAGTTAGGATTTATAATGGCAAATAATTGTCAATAAGGAGGCTGAGGAGTGAATTAATGATTAAGTTCTGTATACTATTATAGGAGTATAAACTATTTTTGTTCACTTAAATATATCATAAAATACCCGTGGGATAAAATTTTTATCGTTTTTAGCTGGCAAGATAAAATTATCCGGCAGGGTCGCAGACCCTGTGGAATGTAGAATGACTAGGTTGGTTACAGAGACACAGAGAGCATGGAACTCGTTCCCTTTCTTTTCTTAATGAAACGCCTGTAAACGCACTGCACCGTACACGTACAAGTTATGCAACAATTTTAATTAACATCAATCTTGACTACTACCAGAACAGACAGCCTGCAATACACGGCGCTAATAGCAGCCTACAAAGCACGTCCGCCCTACAGGGCTCGAAATCGGGTCCTCGTGCTCCCCATGCCAGTGTGTTATCCAACGCGCTACCCTAGGTAACAGGAATTCAGACAAGTAAAAGAAAGCATAATTAACATCTTACCATTTTGTCCATTCCAGAAGCCACGACTTTTCTTTGTGGAATGTAAATAGTTCAAATGGCGCTGGACAGTGAACAACACCATTGTTGCAACCATAGACATTGCAGATTGTTTTTCTCCAGCGGCAGAGCTGGTAATCTCCACTACCGCAACTAGCTACCGCACACATACGCATTTCACTTTGGCACCGGTTAAATAATCCTATAAAGAAATTTACTACGAACTAATATCGATTGTAATCGCTTCAAACTAGATCACAGCATCTCGATTATGGCAGTGTTCTGTTTATTCCCGTTGACCTATGCCCCGGAAGCAGAAGTAAAATATCTGCGCATGCGCACTGCTAATGCTGAAGTGGCTTATTATCAATTAATCAGCGCAACTAATGAGCAAGTGCATCAGGGCGCGGTCAAAATTTAGTTTGCATCAAAATATTGGCGATAGATTCTATAATTCTATGTAGGGCTTGTAGGCTTATATTATGTATTGTGGGTCGTCTTGAGTCGTCCTCATTTTTCCAGGCTTGGGACTGGCAGTGCCAAAGTGCACTTCGACGCTGTTTGCTCTTTGGCAGTGCCAGTCCCAAGCCTCGAAAAAAGGAGGAGGTCGACATGAGAGTGTGTCTGAGTGTCAAGTGTCTTTAAACAGCAACAAGCGGGTTCGGAACTGACAAACGAGGCCCACCCTCCCCAGCAGATGAATGAAGCGTGTAGGTTAATTAATTGTATTGAATAATAATAATTATGATACTACATATAGCCTAATCATTATATGTCAAAACGTGTATACATTCATAAATTTTTTGGTGTTTGATGTGTTTTTAGGTACCGGTGTTTTGCTTCCTGTGGCACGATGAGATTGCTGGGATCGTGATGAGTGACGGTTGCGATGTGGCTTTGTATATTGTTGTTTGTGTGTTGTGTGTTAGTAGTTTATTTGTAGTAGTACCTGCCGGGCCTCTGGCGTGGCGTAAAACCCCGTAAGCTCCTCGCAAAGGCAGGAGGGCCCCTGGCGCGGATAAGCCGAATATCCTGCAAGCCCACTATTATTAATCTTAAATTTCTTTTTATTTTGTATTGTCTTGTATTATTTGATGAGCCGGGGATAAAGAGGATGGCAAGGAAGAAGGGATGAGGGGGAACTGAGACAGGAACCGGCCAGCCACTGTTTACTCCGACAAATTCTGCACGTTAACGAAAGCATTCACCTGCATGGAAAATATCGGTTAGTTTTAATGTGTGCAAGAGCTGATTTGATTTAGTTTTATAATTATTATACTGGTCAATTGTTATAGTTCTAGTCTAATACTACGGTAGGCCTACACTGACACAGACTTTTCACTCATTTGAAATAATTCCCCTTTGTCACTGTCTGTCTGTCTCTTTAATGTCCTGTCTGTGAGATTGCTCCGATTCAAGTATTGGCATCTAGCACTTTAATCTATTATCTCCCTCACTGTCTATTGTTCCTGTCTGTCTGTCACTCTCTCTGTCTCTCACCAGAGCGCATGATGTTCTGCACATAATATGTTAGTTTGCAACAAAGAGCAATGTGCAATTCAACTGGATTCTAAACATTCTTTTTACAGTGTTCTTCAATGAAACAAAGATGAAGATCAGACAAGTCCCTTCAACCAACCGATATGCAAACATCTCATCACGGCCGAATTCATTTTCTCAGCTTCAACAAATAATTATGGAAGTTACTTCAGCCAATGGACACTTTTAATCGACCTGAATTCCGGACGAAAAATACAATATAATGTGGAAATTAAAACAAATAACATTCTTTAAATTTAGGACTCCTGAGTTTGTTTCAATAATGAAATGGATAGTCCTAAACTCGTAAAGTTAATGACATTTTAAGCAAAGCTGGAATCCTGCATAAAAATGGCTTCGACATTATATCAAAACAGCTAAAAATCAAAGTAGTTTCTTATTGTTTCATACACTTCATGTTCATGAATACAAAGTGAACTCCTTCGATCTTGACTTCCTCCAGTTACCATGGTCACTCCTAGGTCACTAGGACACATTCTAAAGCATTTGAAAACTGTTCCTGTTGACAGTGCTGGTGTCGAGAGCACCTCGGAGTAGTTTCTTTGAATGAATGAAAAAAATTATGAAAAGTAATTACTAGATAATTTAGTGCAGATTAAATGAAAACTTCAGAATGGGAAACAATTGGGAGACTCAAAAGGATCCAGATTCGGATAGGCAGGAACCTCAGGTAACGATTAGGATAAATTATTCATGCAGATTCCCGGGTAAACTACCGAAAACAAGAAATAGTTGATATAATTATATGGATATAATTAGTGGGACACCAAGATAAATATATGAATCCAATTTGTAAGATGAGTATTGATAATTTGATATCAGTTTCTGTTAATCTAGGCTATTTATCCAGAGCAAAATAAATTAGGTGAATGCATGGTAGAGTAGGGAATTTAGAGCAGATACTGTGAATTGAGAGCAATGGTGCAAAAAAGAACAGTACCCTGAGTACTTGAACTAGCACTGAAGCAGCCATGGGTATAAAGTGTTAGCGACTTGCATTTCTTAGCCTTCGCATATGAGGGTCGGTGGCCAGACCTCTCCCTTCCCACCTTATCTTCTCACCAACAGTGTACAGTTAGCATACTCGTCATAGTTGGCTATGGATGCAAAAATCTCAAACCCCAGGTGAAGATGTTAACCCTAACCTCTCAATTGACATTCCAGCATGATAACCACTAAACCCATAAACTACTGTACATAAATAACAAGACAAATGCAGTGCAGTACATTTATCTGAAATGGTGAAAGCATACACAAAAAGAAAGTCTTAAAATGGAAGGTTTGAAATGACAACAATACTGTCTGATGAGAACAGTTTGTAAATGCACTAAAATATAAACAGTTGTGAACACTTAAAGAGAAACATTCATCATAATAAACAAGTTTTTTGTAATCCAGTACTGAATGGAATGTTCAGAACTGTAACTTCCAGTTTATTATAGTTGCACTCTCTGAAATCCTGCAACCATTCATTAGTTAGTCTATGCTGCACCAGTTCTTTAGAAATGATCTCCGCCAGCTTGCTCATCCTATCAGTTGCTAATTTCACTGTCCTCCTCCACTTGCCATTTGATCTTCTGATTTCCAATGACGTCTGAAAACAACTATCCTATCCATTACACACAACCACCGTTTCAATGATTTCCACAGTGCTTCATCCACGGCTCGAAATCCCCAGATCCTCACCTAGCACTGGAATGGATCTTGAATTGATATAGCCCTAGAAAAAAAATGGGTCTCTCACATTGCTTTTGTGTGGTGCTGAATATGGGATTTACATAGCATTACATCAAATACCGGTAATGCCAATATTAATGGTAAGAATAGCAATTAATAACATTTGATTAGAACAGTAATAACAGAAATATTATAATGTAAATTATGATAAAATCATCATAGCAATCTACATCAACTCTACTTCAGAATTGTCTCAGAACACCTGGGC
This sequence comes from Lumbricus terrestris, assembly GCA_949752735.1. Lineage (NCBI taxonomy): Eukaryota > Metazoa > Annelida > Clitellata > Crassiclitellata > Lumbricidae > Lumbricus > Lumbricus terrestris. The sequence goes on from OX457036.1 coordinate 95,783,339, forward strand.
AGTCCACAAAACATATGTAGGCCTACTAACCAACAATTTACTGGTATTGAGTCAATATCCTTCATAGATGCGAGTTAAACTAAACAACTAAATAGAACAATTTATCTCCAACTTGAATAAACCCTGTAATCCAAAACAGCTTGCTACTTAACGTTTCATATGCCTTGCCCTTGCATCATTACATATCTTCAATTGATCCAAAACAATTAAAACACTCAAAACAGCAATATACTGAAAATATCATTGCAAACATAAAAATGCAATTTTTAACCATAGTCTAGTCAATAACATTTTATTATTTTAAATTAATTTAATAACTTCTATTGCACCGGCGGCTAATGCACAAGGCATCCATCAGTGGCACACAAAACCACCCTGAAGATCAGTATGTTGAGAACAATACGGTATATTGCATATTAGCAACATAGCAGAAAAATCATAAAATACTACCATTTAGGTAAAATAACAAAACTGCAATTATAATGAACTCGTATCGTACTAAATCAAATTATCATGGAAAATCCATTGACTTTTACTTTAATCACAAAATAAGAAAAAAAAACAAACAAGCACTAAGACTTTCAACCATTCAGAGTTAAAATAATAAAATGTTGCCATCACAAAAAGAAACAGCAACATTGTGTAATTATAAGTGGTAAAAGTGTCTGCAACAATTTCTTGGCAGCACCATATTAACACGAGAAAAGCGTGTCCAATGTGTCCACATAAAAAAATCGGTGGCAAATATTTGATTAATAGCTCATTAAAGTCTGCCTATCTCTGCAGTAATCATGTTCAAGAAATTCTCAAATACTGCTGAAGTAAAAAAATCTAAAAAAATATACAAAATCTACAGTTCAGTGCCTTATTTATAAACGTACTACAGGCATGTTTACAAAGTGCTCAAAGTGACAAAATAACAAGGAATGCAGAATAACAACAAAGACTAGTGCTGAATAAACTGACTCGATGTTTGAGATTAGTTTCACTGACTGCCTTAACAAAGTAATGCGTCATTAATGTTGAACTGCATTCTGTAGAACAGCAAGAAATTAGTCATATCAGATCACGGCATGAAAGTATGATGACTTAGGAGACATCATCATCAACAACACAGACAACAAACTCAGAAATTATTCATACACAATATGCTTCGAAAATATCCTGAAAGTCAGAAGCTGGATGACATATCTGTGTTAAGATCTTTACAAATTAAACAATAACTGACAGCCATTATAATTTGTTTCCATTATTACATGGGGGGATCCAGGATACTACCATATTTACCGTAAGAGAGGTGCATGTACACAGGACAACATTCAGCTAATGTGAAGCTAAGATCTGAGGCAAAGTGCTACAACATACATTTAGTTACATACTTGGCAATAGCATATTACACAAAATGATTAATCTTTAGCTGCAAACACGTATCTGAAGTAATCAAAGCTTCAGAATTTCAAGATCAAAGCACAGTGCATAACAGCCTGAGTAAGCAGAAAAGCACGCTGGTTACTAAAGCAATATTTTTCAGATAAAAACTAAAGTTTACAATTATGAGTAAAGACCAACGAACATTAAATAGGAATAACAATTGGGCAACAATGAATATTGTTTCAGTAAATGGCTGCATAAAGCTGAAGCAAAGTGCTCAAAGATGGAATGACAATGTTCAGCAGTGCTCATACATAAAATTTGTGATAGTCTCCAGCAATACCAGTACTTTCTCCCCAAAATGCTGGAATGATTACCCCCGTAAGGTCAGTGTCGGAACACTGCGAACATAGTACGAAGCAACACTAGAGAACGGCAATAATTCTGTAGCATTTACCCCAAAAGAAAAGCCTCCATACAAATACTCCAGATCACATTTCTTGGCCTGAGATCCAAGAACTTTTCGAATATCAATTTAATCAGAGATTATACATGAGGCCTGTTATTTAAAAAAGTTTTAACCACTAAATCTATTCCTTTTCCTTATTCTTTTTTAACCTTACATCACCCTGATCTTCTTCTAACCTTACATAACCCCCGATCTTCTTTACACGTTTCATCACTCATCAACTTACTGCAGCGATCACCAAGTACTGGTATGTTTTCAAACATAACACACAAAGCACACAGAAACATTAGTTTAAAAAAACTTAGCAATATGAAAAAACAACTGAAAAAATTCCATATTATGAAAAAGATGCAGGCACAGAGTTAATATAGGAAAATTTTCAATACAAAAATCAAGACTTCAATGCGACTGAAAGCTATGCTAAAAGATGCTTTGGCAGAAAGCAGCTTACATCTACATGAGGTCATGACCTTGACCCTCTCTATCTTCTGGCATTCATGAATGCCTGGATGAACTCTTCCATGTCGATGGTCTCGGAGCTGTCCTTGTCAAGGACCTCCATCAACAGAGCCGTGTCCTCCTCTGAGAACTTGTCACCAAGGATGGCCGTTGCGCGCTGCAACTCCTTGCGGTTCAGCGTACCGTTACCGTCAGTGTCGAACTTCGAGAAGATGCGTCTCATGAGAGCCGCCCTTCAACAGCAAGACAATAACAGACAAGTTTAGGTAACTTTAGGTAACAGCAAGAAAAAGAAAAGAAGATAAAGATAACAGCCAGATAATAAAATCATACATGTAAAGGCTAAACAATAATGATGAGGGCAACACCAAAGAATAAAATATAAAGGTAACAGTAAAACAATGAAAGATCTGCTTTGAGGGAATTTGGGTTTCAGCGGGAGGGGGGTGGCAAGACTGAGTCACTGCAGATGCCTTCCCTCGGTCAAATTTTCCGACAACCATTTTTTATAGTCTTTTGGTCAAAATCTCAGAAAAAGATAGATCATTTTCGCCGCAAATTTTTTAAAAATATTATAACCTTTTTTAAAATCTCTCTTTCTGTTTTACAAAGGCTGCTAAGATTATCTGGGGAGGGGAAAATTGCTGCACATTAACTTTTTCTTCGGGGAAATGCTATGTATTTACATGTATACAACACCTTGCGATTTGTCCCAGGGGAATGTTTGCAATACAAGATAATACAATGGCAGTGACAACACATACAATATACAATAAACATGGTATATATGTGTTTTATACAACCAGCAATCCAATGACAGCCATCAAATTGCAATAAAGATTTGCTCAAGATTACCAATAATTATAACCGAGACACTGGTTGACAAAACAGAATTTCAACTAAAATGAACAGATTTGAGTATAAGATGAACTTAGCATGAGATATGGATGATAAGTTGCCCACCTGTGCAGTGCCGGTGGGGCACTCTTCATTGCAGCCATGTATTCGTCAAACGAGACTTTGTTGTCCCCAGAAGCATCAGACTTTGTGAAGAAGTTCTGCTTTAACAAACACACAAACCAGATACCGCATATGCATGAGTTTACACATATGTGCATGCATACATATGTCAGGTATGTACATTTGTACATGCATAATAATATCAAAAATTACTAACAATAAGAGTTATCATAATAATTATAATTTGTCTCCCTGCGCATCGAGCAGAGAATTGCTGCGTTTGTTTAGAGTTGTCTTCTTTGATATGCTCTGGTCTATCGAAGTGAGCTCTGCTGTCCAGTATCTATTGTCCTAGCTCGCAGTCCTTCACTCTGCCTCTAGCGGTGAGATCTTAATCCATCGTATTGGAACCTCAGTCCGTCAGCATCGTGGCTTCTTGTTTGTTGATCAATCTGGAATTGTCTCCCATTGGCGATACTCCTGTTACCTAGGATTGACTCGTTACAGGCTCCTCATCAAAACGTGTTTGAATCGCCATGGTTGGACCAGGAGCATTTCTGAGGAAATTTGCTGAAGGGGTGCTAAATGATGTATGTAAATTAAAAATATTTGACTTCTGATTAGCTCTATGTATGATGTACATTTATTAATACCAGGTATGTTCACCAAAATTCAAATAGCAATCGATTGGTTAATTAAAGAATATTCATGTCTTTTTTAAATACTTTGCCTTGCCAACAATTCCGCATACCTTGATGACATCATCACTACCCGTGTACCCCAGACGACGCATCGCAGAGCAGAGCTCCTGCAGGGTCAGTGCGCCGCTCTTGTCTTTATCCGCCTCGTGAAACAACTGCTCAAGGTCATTCTTAGATGCCATGACAAAAAGACAGGATCCACCCTAAAACATCAAGCACAAGTTTTATCACTTGAAAATGAAACAAATAAGTTGCTTTAATGCAATTGGCATATAAATTTACAACACATCATTTCACATCTACAGAATTTTAAATACTACACACTGAGTTATATTATTAACCTTTGTTTAGGAGAGTATTGAGAGTGCCTTTCCTTAGTTTTCTTGAAGCGCGATGTTAAATAAATTACTAATTACAATCACAAAACAGGATTTACCTGCATAAACAACCTTTTAAAAATTATCACTTAATGATGTCAGGTTGTGTTCTTTAATTTCAATCTGTTTGTATGTGCACTTGTTATAGCACCCCTTCAAGCTCGCTACTCAGAGGCGCTCCCGACTACTGCGTGGACACTGCATCGGAGTCTCATAATGAAGCGCTGAGCAATTGCAAGTGAAGAACTTGCTCAAGGTCCTTATGCAGTGACTTGAGGGAGATTCAAACCTGCAACCCTCCGGCTGCAAGGCAACGAACATAATCAGTACATCCACAGAATACAACCCCCCTTGAATCTCAGTTATACACATTCAATGAGCATCGTAGCGAGGGGTTTTCCATTGGGGCAAAAAAATTGTCGTTATTGCCTAGGTTGATTTGGGGTGGGGTGCTAGATTTACGCTTGGCAAAAGGAACCATTATTGCCAAATAAGATTCTGTATTCGATTCCAGCTCACAAGTTCTCACTCTCCATCAGTGATTCCGTTAAGGTCTGAATTCTTGGAGTCATGGACGCACCACATCAAAAAAATTGGAGTCCACACCAAATGGATAAGAGTCATGGACTCCACACCCATCCATTTTTGGAGTCCCATCGGGCCATAGTAGTCCAAATGTAAAAAATTCCGAACTTCTTATATTATTGTTACTACAGGCGACAAAGGGCCCAACCATTATAGCCTAAGCTTATTATTATGTAACCTACGCAAAAATGCGTATTTTTGACCCTCTAGCTCATTCTGTTGCAACTCGTACATTTTGCGAACAGCCACATGCATACGCAAAAATTAGCTTTAACCCTCCTCCGTTTACAAAAGTTCATTTAGGCTATAATTATAGCTAAAGTCAGCTATAAAATTCATTTTACCGTTGGCTATTTTTTGTGTGTTAAAATCTGAAGTTGTCGATACCAATACAGAAATAAATGTCATAAACTCATAAATCACAGCCAGGTTCTCCAGAGGTAGGCAAAATTGGAATGAAATATAGGCCTGTATCGTGGAATCGTGAAAGGTCAAGTAGGCCATAGGCCTATAGGCTAGCCTAAACCAACGATAAGTAGAAGTTTTTAGCTTTTAAAACTTGAGAACAAATTAACAACCATTTAGAAGCAAAAGCTGGTGTTAGAGCACAATCAGATTGCATCATATTGCATTAATATTGACCGGAGAGCGCCTCTGAGAGGGCTTCTTGTAGAGGCGTTATGTAACTTATTGAAATGAATGAATGAAGGCAGCGCCTGAGAGAGCTAAAATGCGATTGTCGTTAGCAATGACATCATTTTAAAAATAAACAGGGAAATTGTAGGACTCTATAGCCTATAACTAGTACCAATCTTCCGGACGATAATAAATTTTATGCTTCCAATAAAAAATATTTTAGCATTGCATGTGTACTTCTTTTAATTTTCTTGATTTTAGGATCTATCCGACGACGATAATTACTTTTTAAGCTAGCTCATGGGAACGGTTGAACCACATAATGGTTGAACGCTATAATATTGCTGACATGTCGATGGTTTAGGTCTAGACCTGCTTGTAGGCTATATACGTCACTCACTTTAATATAAAGAAATGAAATATTCATAAATAGGTCATTGCATAAATTATTCACCACTAACCAGTCAGTTAATATGCAATGCATAAACTGAGACAGTTACACATATACAGACCCCACGGTATTTCTTATTGGTGTCCCATGGACGCATCGTTAATTTACTTGTGCGTCCATCCACAACTTCAGTGCGTCCATGGACGCACCGCCTTTATTTTTGTGCGTCCGGCGTCAAAATTTGTGCGTCCGGGACGCACGGACGCACGTTAACGGAATCACTGCTCTCCATCTCTTTGAATCACAAATTACATCAATGACAACATTGGCAAATTACGAGTTATATCCCAGGCCTACCATGTATCTCAGCATTTACATAATTATGCTATATCAAAAAGACCTTGAACAACTCCTTCACTCCTTCGAGCTACTCCGCCTGGCTACTCTTCGCGTGACTGCCCGCGACCGCCTCCTTCTGATGGACTTCCAGCTCGAGGGGGTGGCATAGTCGTCTACTTTCGAACATCTCTTCGAATATCGTCTGTCGTCCTAGATATTCAATCAACAACTTTCGAAACACTCTGTCTGAGCATTGCCACATCCCGTGGCTCTGTCACCATCCTTACCATCTACAGACCAGGCTCTGCACCTCCACCTGAACTGTTCTTTGAAGAATTTGTCTCAACACTGGAAAACCTAATCACTCGAAACAGTCAGTTACTCATCATTGGAGATATTAATATTCACGTTGAGAACCTATCAGCTTCTTCTACAGTACGTTATCTCGACATCCTCGCCCAATTTGGTCTTCGTCAGCATATTGGCGAGCCTACTCATCTGCTAGGTGGATACATTGATCATGTTATCACATTAGACGATCAACTAATTGATGAACTTCAAGTCTTTCCTCCGTCTCTCTCTGACCATTCACTGATTCAGTTCACTCTTCCCTCCCTGTATCTTCAACCAATTCACACAATTCGCCAGCTACGTGGATGGAAGTCCCTCGATACTCAGGCCTTTTGTTCTGCTCTTCGTACCACGAAACTCTTTGCTTCGGCTGAATCGCTGGATGAATTAACAGTCTCTCAGCTCTTTGACCTCTTCTCTTCAACTACAACAGACCTTCTTGACAAGATGCTACCTCCACGCAAGGTCAAGACCCGTTACCGTCCACTAGCGGTATGGTTCGACAAAGAATGCCATCAGTTTCGTCGCCGTGCTCGCTGTGCTGAGCGACGGTACCGTAAGACCAAAGATCCCAGTGATCGGTTGATATGGATAAAGCAACTTCGTTCCCTTCACAAGCTATACCATCACAAAGAGGCTGCCTACTGGGAGAACTTTGTCTCGCGTAATGAGAAGAACCCACGACGTCTCTGGTCTTCCATCTCTGGACTTCTTGGTCGTCCGTCTCGTCCGCTTGAGACTCCAACCTTCTCTGCTGATGAGACAAACTCTCTTCGTGCTGCTACAGCTGATGCACCACCACCTGAGTTCACAACTACGTCTTCTGTTTTTGATGGCTTTAAGCCCATTACAGATGCTGAGCTACGAACGGTTTTTTCAGGTGTTAATCTTAGGTCATGTGAACTTGACCCCCTTCCTCCATTTATTATTATTGACATGCTTGATGATCTTGCTCCTTTTTTTCTCTATCTCTTCAATAGATCACTTGCTGAGGGCTCTATTCCTGCTTCTCAAAAACGTGCTTTGGTTTTTCCTTCACTTAAGAAAACTAATCTTGACCCTAGCCACTGTCAAAATTATCGGCCTATTTCCAACCTGTCTTTTCTTTCTAAAACCCTTGAGCGTCTGGTTTCCTTTCAGATTCTTCCTTACCTTGAATCATCAGGTCTTCTCCCCTCTCGCCAATCTGGTTTTCGGGCTTTTCATTCAACTGAAACAGCCCTACTCTCCATGTTAGATGACATCTATGCAGCTATTGATAAGGCTCAGGTTTCCCTTCTTGCACTTTTTGATGTATCAGCAGCCTTTGACATGGTCGATCACAAAATTTTGCTCCAGCGCCTTGAATCCTCCTATGGTATTAAAGGTGTCCCTCTCCTATGGCTTCAATCTTACTTGTCTGGTCGTACCCAAATGGTTAAAGCTGGTAATTCCAGATCTAACTGGGTGCCGGTATATTTAGGAGTTCCACAGGGATCAGTCCTTGGACCCCTACTCTTCATTCTGTACACGGCTGATGTTACTTCTCTGTTTCCAAGTCACTCTGCTACTGGTCACCTCTTTGCTGATGATGTTCAAGCCTATGTTCATGGTTCTCCCTCTACTCAACTCATACTAGTTCGCCGTATTGAGGCACTTTCTCATGATTTGCACCTGTGGATGTCTTCAAATCGCCTTTCACTCAATTCCAACAAAACTCAACTCATCTGGCTTGGCACTCCCCAGCAAATTAAAAAAATCGACTTTTTGCTTCTATCTCAGACCTTTCCTCAATTTACATTTTCAACTTCTGTTCGTGACCTAGGTGTCACTCTTGACTGCTCGCTGACATTCTCAACACATGTAACCAACCTTACGCGCTCCTCTTACTTTCACCTCCGTCGTCTCAGGTCCATTCGCAGATCTGTCTCCCTTTCAACCATGACATCAATAGTCCATGCTTTTGTCTGTTCCAGAATTGATTACTGTAACTCCCTTCTTATTGGTCTTCCAAAGGTCCGCCTATCTCCCATTCAATCTGTCCTTAATGCTGCTGCTCGATTAATTGCGCGCCTTCCTAAGTACTCCCATATATCATCGTTTATGATTAACCAACTACACTGGCTTCCTCTCTCTGCCCGCATACAATATAAGGTCCTTTCTCTGGTACTCAAATCCAAACTGGGTCTTGCACCGATGTATCTCAGTGATCTCATTCGTTCTCCTCTATCAGCATCTTCTCATCGACCTCTCCGTTCTCTGGACAGGGCTGATTTGTTTGTTCCACGAGCTAGGACCACTATTGCTCAAACTCGTTCCTTCACCATCATTGGGCCCTCCTTGTGGAATTCTCTTCCCTCCACTCTGCGTGGGACTCTACTTTCAGGATCGTTATCTACATCTCTCTCTCTTCTTAAGACCTATTTTTTTCTCTAGGGGTTATCGCACTGGGAGCGCTACTGAATGGCCTTGGTTGTGAGCGGCGCTATATAAATTCCTAATTACATTACATTACATTACATTACTGGTGTCAATTAATATTCAAGAATATTAAATATTTTTAACAATCCACGTTTAAAATTTCTTATCAAAACCAGGTACCAAAATTGGCCAAATTCTCGTCATAGGGTAGGCAACTCAATATTCAGCTTCTTGCATTGAAAATTTAAAAAAATAGTGGATTAAAACTGATGCAAAGTACCTGGACATTGCGTTAGCTCTCATTTTTCATCCTTCGTACTACATACGGCATAATTGAATACTGTAACGGGTCTGTCAACCGGATTATTGAAGAAACGAAAATTACCTACATTACATTTACATTTTGGCAATGCGTCCCACCAAGCCAGTAGGTGTTGAATAAACAACACTCTCGAGAGCATCCTATTTAAAACACGCATTACCTAAGACACGCCGCATTTAATTAAAATAAACAATTCCAAGACGGAATCAACAAAATCAGCGAACCTTTTCAAATATGAACGATTAAAATCGGTGAATTTATCCGCAGTCTGAACAATCCGTAATGCAGCGTCCTCTAAATACTGCTGCACGATGGCTGCCGATAAGTAAACCCTAAAATTATTATGTTAATTAAGTCATGAATATTAATTTGCTTGTAAGAATGTAAACATTCGTTCGTGTGCATGGTGTGCAGACATGACATAACAAAAACGCATCCTTCACTGAGCTGATCGATGAAAAATTATGTTTAATAAAGTAGAGACAGAACAAGCAAAGTAAAACTCTAATATCTTTGGAACAAGTACGTTTTTTATTTGCGGCTCCTCGTCAAGATTTAGCCTGTGTTGCATGGTGCTGTAATTGCAAGCTGTAGATATTAAGCCGAGGTCGAATTTGGTGAGTTCATATGATTTTTTAAATTATTATTATATTCGTTTAATGGTAACAAAGACTGACAGACACACTGCTATCAGGTACAAAAAGCAGTTTATCAAATACAATATAATACCTATAGAATGTCTTTAGCATTGACTGCTGAATTTGTCTTAAGATGAAAGCACAAAATGACAGAAATTACAAAAAGAATGATTCTATGTTTATATAGGCTGCTCTTTTGCTATAGGCTAATGAGATTCGACTCTTTTTCTTTTCTTCATCATTAATGAGCATATGGTGCCTTTCTATGATGGGTGAACTGTCGATCGTAGTGCTGGCAGGAGTTTGCTCCAAAGTATAACTTGCAGGAGCAGAGAAGCCTGATTTGGTCGGTTGCAAACTCAAGCTTCTAAAGCGCCCTTCGATGGCAAAGCGAGGGCAATGTGCAGCTTATTCAAGAACGCAGCGGCGAGTCACAGTGGCGAGTTGAGCTCTTCCCATAATTCATCTTGTTCTCTCGATTAAAAATCAACACGGCAGCGGTTTTAGTACGCGGCCGAAAATAAGATGGCGGCGTGCGTGGACCTGGAGTTCCCAGTTGACGGAATTCTCCCAAAGAAAGAAACCGGGGCGTGGTCGTTCCGGAACAAATACCCAGATTATGATGGCCGAGGAGTCACAATTGCCGTGCTCGACACGGGAGTTGATCCGGGAGCGCCAGGTTTACAGGTAGACGCCATTCATCGTCTGCACCTTCATACTTGGGGAAAACAGGGAACCTAGATGACCTGGCAATATTGAAACGGTTTTCTGCTTTTTTGCTTCAGACATAACTTACTGGTTATCTAGCAGAATAATCTTCGATCTCGCTAGTTAGAATCTGTCTTGTTCTAATTAAAGGGTGGTGGGTGTGTTCGCACACCACGTAGTAACTTACATGGTAACGGTGAATCACTGTCTTGTAAGTTTAAGTAATCTGGTTTACGTAATCGTATTTGTAATTTCGGGATTTCACTATTTCGAAAAAGGTGAGGTTCTCAGTTTAGCTCATTTTTTCGCAGTATTTTCTTTATGTCATGTCCTTTAGTTGTCTTTTCATGTTGTGGTTTGTTTTATTTTAGGTAACATCAGAGGGACAGCCAAAAATCGTCGACATCGTTGATGTTACTGGATCAGGAGATGTGGACACGTCGACCGTCGTTGAAGCTGTGAATGGCGAAATAACTGGTTTAACTGGCAGAAAACTCCGGGTATTTAGCACTTTATGGCATAATTATGTTGATTTATGTAGAGCCACACAGAGAAAATCCTACTCAAAGATTAGGATGTTGATATGATTTTGTTGATGTACATTCATTCATGTATGAAACGCTTAACAGGGTACCTGTTAAGTAGGGTACTTAATTTCACACATAGCTGCCTAACTCACCGGAACAGGCACAGAAGGCACTATGGAATTTTCTCTAGGGTACTCTACTGGAGCTTGCTCAAGAAATGACCTCACTTCGCCCTGTAACTGTGTCTTGGCTTGTCAAACTGAGTTATATTAAATGAGGAGAGTTGATGTATGGAAGCACACTACCTGCATATCTCCATGGGCAGTTACTGACCGATGTTCCGATGTGTTTATTGTTCTGTTGATCTTGATATTTTAAGATTAATGTAGAGCTCTATAAAAGTCACCAGATTAATGAAACTGGCATGGTAACATGCTGCTAAGAAACCTCCATGCAGCTTGCTACTGACAATGCTATTGAAACTGTTGTACTAAATACATTGCATGACCTTGATCACAATGATTCTATAGAAATTTCAAGATTAGATTCACAATTTAAATGAGTTGGTATGTTATTATTGCAAAATTTATTTTTATTACTATGCATAGCATCCTGATTGCGTTACATTTTGGATTGGGTTAGAACAGTGGTTCCCAACCTTTTTTGACTTTAGGGCCACTTTTTGTAAGCTGGAGGACACGAGGGCCACTTTTTCTTTGTTGAAGGACATTAGAGGGCCACAAGGCCAAAATTTAATTAACTCAAAGTATATAAAATTGTTATAATTGATTCAAAATAGGATGTTCGATGTTATTTATTTACGTCAAAATAAAATAATTTGTAATTTAAAATAATTATGTGTTCTATCCTGTCCAAATTGTCAATTTTTTTTATATTATTGTTAATTCTTTAAGAGACAAGGGCCATTTTTTTAGGCCTGGTGGGCCACTTTTGGCCCACGGGCCACGGGTTGGGAACCGCTGGGTTAGAGGTATAATTTAAACTTCCATGTATGTTAAATTTCCTCGTAGATACCGGACGCATGGCAGAATCCGTCTGGTCAGTATCACATTGGAGTGAAGAACGGGTACGGTCTGTTTCCGAAAATCTTGAAGGAGCGCCTGACGAAGGAGCACAAGGAGCACGTTTGGGATCCAAGTCACCGACAGAAACTAACCGAAGCAATACGCGAATTGGACGAATTCGATGCCAACCACTCAGACCTATCACAGGTCAGAAGCACAGAGTTATCGTAATACAATACTCATTCACTGAGCATGAACTGCTCTTTGACAGCACCGTTCTTATAATACTCATTCCCTGAGCACGATCTGCTCTTAGACAGCACCATTCTTTCTCTCTTATTGGTCCCATAGTATGGAATGGGCTCCCACTGTCTGTGAACCTTATGCCTAGGGCTTGCCTGGATGTGTTTTATCACAGCATTAGAACCGTCCTTTTCAGCCGAGGTTTGGTCGAGAGCGCTCCTGAGTAGTAACGTCGAAGGGATGCCATAGAAAACTGTAATGAATAAATTAATACAATACAGTATACTAATTGGTTTTGCCTTCCTTATGAAGTTCAAAAGTGCACATTGTTTTGCAGGCCGTCTGTTCTGTTAGGAGTTCAGATTTATGTTTTCTGTCACTTGTGAATTGTTTCAATTGCATCTATAGCTGTACTTTGTAACCAGTTGCTGTCTGTCAACCGGATTGTTCAATAAAAGGAAATTATTGAAGCCGGGCAACCTAAGAACCATAGATAAACTGAAAGCTTGATAAGTTTTCAGTTTAGAGTAAGGTTGTTAATATCTTTTTTGCCATACCAAGTATCAATTGTGTGTGTGAAGTCTTTGTGTTTGGAATTGACTGAATGGTAGGAGGAGAAGTGGCAGAGAGAGGATTTGGCGGCGAAAGTGGAGATACTTCAGACGCTCGACAAGAAGTTCATCGAATGCGGTCCAGTCTTCGATTGCATTGTCTTCAACGATGGACAGACTTGGCAGTGCGTTCATTCTCCAATCCATTCTAAAAATGAGAATATTGATACTCGTCTGATGCATTGTCTTTTAATTTTATTGTTATTGTCTGGAGATTTATGAAGCACTCTTGACTATAAGAAGTACAATGCAGATGATAATGAGTTCTCTGCCGTAAAACAAGTCCATTTGACTTTAAAGCGCTAGCTGACGTCGTTTTGTGTTCATTCCTCACAGACAATTATGAATCAAGTGCTTTACCTGGGTTGCTATGCAGTTTTTTTAAAGGTAGATTCAAACTTGCGACCCTTCGGTTACAAGGCGCAGAACATATCACTGCACCACTACAGTGCAGAGATGCACTGTGTAATTAGCTCATTTTTTCCAAGCAGTTAATTATCACCTAAATTGCCAGATTACCACTATGCCCATCTCCAGAGGAGTAGCACAGTTTTCAGGTGTTTAACAACACACAGTATCAAATGGCTTAGACTTCAAGTGTTTCAGACCTTTGTAAGGCATTTGATCTGTATTAGAACCACTTCTTTATTATTTACGTTTATAATTTTTTTATTGATAAAAGTAGAGTTTGTGAATTCAGTGCTTCAAAGAATTAAAAACAACTATGATTAACTGTTGTTCACTGCATGTATTTTTGATGAATTTGGTATGTTAGGGCGTGTGTTGACATATCGGAATCGGGTGATCTGTCTAAAAGTCCGCTGCTGACGACGTACAGAGAAAATCGAAGCTATGGAACGATCAACTCCGGTCAGCACTGCACTGATTAATTTGATACAAATAACAAGAGATTTTGGCATGGAATCTAATGATCTGTGATTGTAGATGGCTCCATCTATAAATGACCTGTGATTATGGATGGCTCTATTCATTCATTCATTCATTCAGAAATTTATATAGCGCCTCTGTGATTGAAGATGACTGCATTTATAAATGACCTGTGATTTCGTTTGCTTGCAACATGACTTACACAGTTTGCGGATGTTTAGCAATGCATGCCTTTACATTTGTTGGCCCTTCTACCTGCATAACCTCTAAGTAAGGCTGCTGAGTGACTCTAATTAATGACAAATGACAGTTGACATCATCTTGTCCACCCTTTTACGGCTGACTAAACTTGTTGCTTTTCATCTGATGATGAGATGTGGTTTTGTTGTTTAATAGCAATGATGAATTACGTCGTGAATGTACATCAGGATGGAAATCTTCTTGAGATTGTCACCAATTCAGGTAAGTCATGCTTTGTTTCAAATTCAGGTAAGTCTTGTCTTATCAAAAATTCAGACAAGTCTTCTCTTATGAACAATTTATGTATTTCCTGGCTTACTGGTATAGTTGTTTAGTTAAGATCCACCTCAACCATACATCAGAAATGCGTGGAGCAGATGACCAGCTATTTGAATATAATCTAGTAATGTACCCTCTGCTGAATCTTCTGTCTGGGTTATCGGTAGTATCTTCTGATGTCTTGACTTCTACTTCACCTTAATATTCAAAGCAGCCTCAGTTAGGCAGGTGTGGAATTGGTAATTGATCCCTGTGTTGTTGATCTCTTAGTTGACCTATATTCTAAATGTAGGACTGATGTATATATAAAATTTTATATATATATATATATATATATATAGAAATTAGTTTTGCTAAAATACTCTAATTTTCTGTTTAATTTAACAATTTGTATGCTTAAATCTAAACAATTGAGGCCTATCAACGTAAGCAGTTGCATATTTTAAATTGGGATGAAACCCTGGTTAAGCTGTTGCTTTTGTTGGGTTCTGTTTGAACTTAATGATTGTTTGATATGTAATGTTGACATGAGTTCAATTATAATAAACATCTATATCTATTATAGGAGCACATGTGATTGATTCTTTTGTTATTTATGGTAGGCGCCCATGGGACTCACGTGGCTTGCATCGCGGCTGGGTACTTCCAGGATGAACTGGAGAAATGTGGAATTGCTCCAGGGGCTCAGATTGTCTCCATCAAAATTGGAGACAACCGCCTCGATTCCATGGAAACTGGAACCGCTCTTATCCGTGCCGTAAGTTCGATTACAGCCGAAGATATTGTAATTTTGCACCATCCAGTGAAAAATATGACAGCGCTTTCCTAGGTAGGCCGCAGAAATTTGCATTGAAAATTTGAAACATTGCAAATATACATGAATTTATACGTGCTCCCATAGTACCTATGCAGATACATACATGTATGCCTCTATGGATTGGAATGTTGAGAAGCATAGTAACGTGTAGCTTTGATGCATCATTCTTGAGTTGTTTTGCTTTCATTGTAGATTATTAAGGCAATTGAACTTCGCTGCGATGTTCTTAACTACAGTTACGGAGAGGCCTGCCACTGGCCAAATGCCGGGTCAGTTGCACTTGTCTTAGCAATAGGTTGCACTTTTGTCAGTGATTTCTTTTGTCTGTTTTTTATTTATTTATTGCAATGTGTTTCTTGCACAAGGTCACCAAATCAAAATCTGAGGCACAGGGAAAGCATGCTGATTTGGAATCTTTATGTGATGACTTTTCGCATGTTTAAAATGTTTGTAATGGTAGTAATTGGTTTTCGTCGCAAGTCTTTTATCCTGCATTAACCTACTCTCAACATGCCTCTGTGATTTTCAACACAATTCGCTCCTAAATTACTAAATGACGTAATTAAATCAGATCGTTCTTTAAATTGAAATGTCTTTGGCTGCACCTCTTCACATTGCGAATCAGTAATGAACGATAGAGTGGTAGCCATGAATGAATTTATTTGTAGCACACAAAAGTCTAATGGTACAGTCACGAACCACAGAATACAGTGCAACAGGAGCCAGGAAAAACTGATGGCTTATACTAGCCTGACCCCTTTTCTTTGATTATTACTCATGCATTCATATGATACTTAATTAAAACTTAACTACTATAACTAATAATAATAATAATGTTGATAGTCATAATGATCATAATAATAATGATAATAATAATAGCAAAATAATAACAGCAGAACATCATCAAAACCACAAACATGCCTAACAATACTTAGAGATCTTGGATGTGTCTCTTGTCTATTAGCACTGATTTCTGAGTGCATAATTTGTGCAGGCGTATCTGCGACGTAATCACTGAAGCGGTCAACAAGCATGGGATCATATTCGTGTCGAGTGCAGGCAACAATGGTCCGGCGCTGTCGACGGTCGGTGCTCCGGGTGGAACGACGACAAGCATCATTGGTATTATTATTATTAGTAGTATTATTATTGTTACGGAGAATTTTAACGTGTGCAAAGTTGCACAGAAATGAGAATCTGAGTTGCAGTTGATCTGTTTTCTGTTGAAGAATTCTTAGACATCAAGATGTTTGAAAGCTGGTGGATAATAGAGGACATTTGCTGGACCGTCCATAGGATGTAACTACTTCGTGAAACTGTCTTTCAGCTAAAGTTATTAACTGTCTTTCAGAGCCAAAGCTTTAAGTCTTTACTCTCTTTAAGAGCTAAAGTTTTAAGTATTTTCTGTCTTTAAGAGCTAAAGCTTTCAGTCTAACTGCCTTTCAGAGTCAAAGTTTAACGTCCTGACTGTCTTTCAGAAACAAAGCTCTAAGTGCTGACTATCTTTCAGACCCAAAGCTTAATGATTTTCAAATGACTGTAAGTGAGATTCATTACATGAAAGACTGCTTTTCAGTGAGTTGCTCCTGTGAAAGACTTCTGCAGTTAAAACCCTTCCATTAGCACTAGCAATGAATGAACTGAGCAAATCTACAAAAGCCAAGACTTTTGAGTTTATGATACTAGAATGACTTATGGCTTTCTAATAACAATCAGTAAATTAAAATTGCAGCTCATATTGTTTAGCATCTCTTTTAACTACGGAATAGTTTAATTCGATACTTTTGTATACTCTTCCAGAGCTCTGCCGTTTTGTTACGACCCAATGTATTTTGTCGTTATTGTCATTAGCGCTATTTCTATTGTTCTTATTTTTGTGCACAAAACGAGGTACTTATGTACGGGTGTATCGTTATAATGTTCGATTGGTTTGATGTTGTAGGGGTTGGTGCTTATATATCTCCAACCATGATGGCTGCTGGTTACGCCCTCAAGGATAAACTCCCTGGAATGCACTACACCTGGTCATCACGTGGACCCAGGTAAGCTAACAAGAAATACCTGACTCTTCTAAAGAGAAACAGATCCTCTTTACAGCAACAGCGAAACTATTCTATCTCAATTCTAACCGATTTTATGCATAAAATAATTATTTGTCCATCGATGTTAAAATACAATGGACAAAGGATGGTTAAATCGCCCAATTTCAGTGCTTTTGCGTGAAATTTAAAGTCACGACGTGTACAAAATCATCCAAATAATACCATTCCATGTTACGTTCTCTCAAAACTTTTTTGCATAAAATATATATTTTAAGTGATATATGATCTAACAAAATTGAGATAAATCGAGTTGCTGCTCATTTTTTTTCTCAAACTGATTAATATTCCGACCTATGGCTGGTTTTGTCACATTGACAATCATTGTCCTGATCTCTTGTGTTGTTGGTTTGTGAATTTCTCTGACCAGCCAAGACGGTTCGCTTGGAATCTGCATCAGCGCTCCTGGTGCCGCAATCGCATCCGTTCCAAACTGGACGCTACGTGGCTCGCAGTTGATGAACGGAACTAGCATGAGTTCACCCAACGCATGCGGTGGAATCGGTTAGACAAATGCGTATTGTTTTCTATTGTATTTTGTTCAAGCATTTATGAATTGCGTCTAGTGGGGTGAACCATTCAGAAGCACTCCCAGTGTGCAAAGCCACGCGAAATGAAGCAGTTTTTTGGAAGAGAACGCAGACTAGAGACTGCCAGACAGAAATGTAGATCGAACAGAAGGAGAAGATGCATTTCAAAGAGAAGGACCAATTGAGGCAAATGATTGAGATTGAGGCATAGCTGTTTTGGAAACGAGTAACCACGGAGTTAAGTCTGTTGGATGAATGAAGTGGTTTGTGGCAGGAAGGTTTTGACATTATGTACGAGAATAAGTGGGAAAACTGTGTTGGAAAGACTTTATATCTGGAATGGATTGTAACTGTATTTGTAATTTAGAATTTATTGCATTTAGTACCACTGACATGTGAATCTGAGGCATGGATAGTCATTCTCCCTTCATCCAGTTAGATACATAGATTTTTAAACGTCTATGAATTTTATCCCCTTTTTTTATGATTTCATGTTTGTTCATTACTAGCTCTGATACTGAGTGGTTTGAAACTCAGTAATGTGTCGTATTCACCGTATTCGGTGCGAAGAGCGCTTGAAAACACTGCCAAAAAGATAGATAATGTCGAAGTCTTTGCTCAAGGTCATGGTATGCTCCAGGTAAGTCACAGAACTTATCTTCCGGTTGGACATTTTTACAATTTCTAATATTTGTTTCTGAAGCTCATTTTGATGCCAAAATGCTATTTGTGACATAGAATGTATTTACAGGTTATAGAGCTGAAATCAGCAGTTGTGGAGTGGGAGGAGGATCTCTTCTAAGTCTTTCGAAGGAAGACAATGTTCTTGTCCCTTGCTTGCAGACACCCACAAGAAAGTGACAAGCTTTCGCGATCACTGGCCCTGCAGACTGGAAAGGGCTTCCTATTGTACTTTTTGTAGTGCTAGGGGTCACTCCGCCAAATTCTATTCTAGTCTTTAAACTGTCCTATTTTGATCAGTGTGTGGTCAGTTCTAAGCGTTCCTGAGTAGACAATCTTGAAGGGGACTTTATAAAGGTTCCTAATAAATGAATAGATCGAATGCAGTTATATTACTGAATGAGTAATTGTAAATGCAAATTTATGTGGTGCCCATTTATGGACTTTGCAGAGACTCCAGTTGCAACTCCACATGTATCCATTGTGCCACTTGACCCTATTAGTATATATAATCAGTGGACATAAAACAGTTGTATAGTATGGTGTTTGGCCACCAGTCAAACAATGTTCTGTCTGATTAGTGCCTTTCATTGTCTGCACGTCTTTTGTTCTCTTACTTTGAATTTTTAAACAATATTTGTGATGCATTTAGGTGGACAAAGCGTTTGAATTTCTGCTGAAATACGCCGATGTTGCCGAGAAAAACGTTCAGTTTGTCGTCCACTGTGGCGATCGTGGACGTGGTGTTTATCTGCGAGAGAAATGGGAAGTGAAGCGACAGTCGGACCACACGATATCTGTCGAACCTCACTATCTCGATTACTGCACAGGTTTCGATTGATTAGATTCAGAATTCTATTCTTTATTAAATTCAGTGTGATTTCTATTGTTCCACGTAACAAAGGAAGAGATGTTAAACGATGACCGAAAATCTGGTTATTGGTTCTGAATTTGATATTTAATCGGTTTTTACCATTTACAAATCGATAATCAGATTCATGTAAAAAAAAATCATTTTCGAAATTCATAAGGGAAGATGTTGAGGAAGTGGTAGCAGAGGAACAGGCGTGGTGTAGAGCAGGAAGTGGCACAATAAATCAGTTGTTTGTGATTCGACAGCTGTCAGAGAAATACTTTGAGAAGAGCAGTTTGACGTTGTACAACAACTTCATAGATTTCAGACAGGCCTTCGATAGTGTGTGGCAACATGGGTTATAGCAGGTGATGAGAGCCTACGGTATTCGAAGACTTGTATAGCAAATTGATGAGTGCAGTGAGAGTGGACAGAGAGCTAATCGAGTGGCTTAAGGTGAGAGTGGGAGTGAGGCAAGTATGTGGTGAAGAAGAAAATAAAAAGACTTAATATATAATGTTGACAGTCATAACGATTGAATTGGTTGTAGATCACACTGATAAGATCTCGTTTTCCATGCGGATTGCCCTCTGCTGCGACGCTTCCTGGGTGCGCTGTCCTTCGCACCTGGAAGTGATGAACATGCAGAGACAGTTCTCCATTAAGATCGATCCAACATCGCTGCAGACGGGAGTACATGACACTGAGGCAAGCAGATGATCATGAGTCTTTCTTCCTGTACATTTTTGCAACTGTTTCCCTGTGTGTGCTTGTATGTACGGTATCTATTAATTGTATTGTATCTATTGATTTATGTAGTGCCTCTTGTAGAGGGACTGTTCAGATGCGCTCTTAGCACAGTGACTCTGTGGGAAAGGAATTCATTTAAAGAATGAGAGATAAATGAGGAAATGAGTTGTTACTTACCGGTTGTTTAATGTTTATCTGTTATTGATGGAGGGGAAGGTTATTCCAAATGGAGGGATGAACAACAGAAAACGCTTGATGTTGGGCAAGAGCAGTCCTAATGATGGGGACAAAAAGATCTAGATGATCAGCAGAACACATTGAGTAAGATGAAGATGCAGACAAAGGCTTTTGCATATAGTCAGAGAGGGGTGTGTTTAATGTTTATGTGTGGTTGTGGTTGTAAGATTCTTCGGGCATGTAATGCGATCTGATGATTTGGAGAAGGAAATGATGCTGGCTTGTGGTGAGGGAAGGAGAAGACTCGGCAGACCAAGGATGAAATAGATGGACGAGATACACAACATAACTGGCATGAATTTGGAGGAACTGAGGGACTTGTCTGCGAACAGAGAACAATGGTGAATGCATGTCAGGACGATCGCTAGAGCTCTACGAGCTGACAGTGACAAGGTGGTTGTGTGTATGTCCTGCATGTTGGACTGTATCACATTCCAGGTGGACAGCACTGCTGTGTGGTGCTTGAGTATTTTGATAATAAAGAGTGTTGGTGTCTGCTTGTATGTTTGTTTAGATGTGTACAGATGTTTACCTACCAATGATACCATATGACAATACTGGTTGGCTTTTGAAGTTGAAACCACTGTATTAACTTACCTCACCTTAACTTATACTTTAGTTGCCTTGACTTTAAAAGTTACTTTAACTTAGCTTACTTTAACTTATCTTGGCTTTAACTTTTCTTAACTTTAACGTGTCTTAACTTTAATTTTACTTTAACTTATATTAACTTTTACTTTAACTTATCTAATCTGAACTTAGCTTACTTTTTTAATCTTAGCTTTAACTTTTTTTAACTTTAATTTCACTTTACCTTATAATTATTAACGTATGCTTTAACTTATCTTACCTGAACTTAGCTTTAACTTATCTTAACTTTAACTTATATTAACTTACTTTAAGGTGCCTTACTGTTGCTGATCTTATTTACCTTTGAGATAGCGCAGTTGCTTTCTATTACTTACAGTGGTGGTATGTTTTTGCCAGATATGTGCGTTTGACATAGCATGTGTAGAAAAAGGTCCGGTCTTTCGAGTTCCAATAACTGTGATCATACCCAAATGGTAAGTGGCTCTGTTCGCTCTCAATACTGGGACTTCTACAAACTCGAATGTTTTTCTATTGTTAGATAATCTTATGATATTTTAATACAGTTTCACTTGAGACTTTCCATTGATCTCTTTTTGTGTGCTGCTATTTATATTTCAGTGTGATCGTGCGTACGTTGGAGATTTATTTAGCGATGATAATTGTAATATCTTTTGCTTGTATGCGAGCAGTTTTATAGCATGACACTCTAATTCAGTGGTTCCCAAAGTGGTGGTCCGCGGACCGGTGCCGGTCCGCGGAGGTGTGATCGCCGGTCCGCCGAGATCTAGAGTTAAAAATAAATAAATAAACAGTAATTATTAGTTTATGTGTTTGAAATTGTGAAATTATTCGAATTGTTGTCCAAAATTCATTCAAATTTTTGTCTTAATACTTAAAAATTTGAAATAAATCAACGCGCCTTATTTTAACTTGCCAGATGGCGAATTCAAACAATTTAATTTTTTTATAAATTTACTATAGGGGCCTACATCGACGACTGCAGTCAGTTTCGAGCTTATTTATGTTGATCTATCTTGAGCAATAACCTAGTCCTAGTAAACGCTGTATGCCGAATAAAGAAATTATTGTCTAACATAGTATAAAACTTTTAGTTTAAAACTTTAAATATAAACAAATGTCTTTGAATGAAACAAATGAGCAAACGTCAGCAAATAAATCTGGGGGAAAAGCAAACGCAGATGGTTAAAAGCACCAAGGTTAAATTTAGTGTTTGCGCATTGAAAGCATCTTTCCTTGCATCTCTGCGCATCGCAAAGGCCATTATTTTTATTATTAAACTGTCATTTATGTATGGCGCACTTAAGCAAAAAATGAATCTTGCACAGTGTTTAACAGCACATTCTACTCATAATAAATCTAAACAAAGGACATGTAAATGTAGGCCAATTGCAAATAGCCTTAATTATGTTTTGGTCTTTTTTATAATTTAGGTCGCTTTTGTTTGCCATGTAGGCCTATATATAGGCCTAAGTTAGCGGTCCGCGAGTATCGCCAAAAATTATTGCCGGTCCGCGGCCTACTGAAGTTTGGGAACCACTGCTCTAATTGACAATTGACCAGGATGCTTTTAGGTATCTAATATATATAGAGATGTTGAGATTATGGTAACATTCTTTTGACCTAGGGCATGCACATTTTATCTTGATGTGTCTGTGTTGCTCCAGAAAACGATATTTGATTTATTTTCGTTTGTTTTATTTCTTCTCAATTCTTCTTCATCTAGTGTCGAAGACAACACTCGTTACGCCGTGTCTTACAAAAACATGACATTTCGACCGGGAGAGATCAACCGTAGTTTCATCCACGTACCTCACGGAGCAACCTGGGCGGGTAGGCCAACCGATCTGGTTTTTCTAGCATGTAGTTGTGCCTTACATACTTTTCATTCAAAAATTTCTATAGCACCACTTCATGGTGACTACTCTGTAGCACTCCCGACTCTAGCACAGCAAAAAAGCACAGTGAATGAAAAAAATGCTTTCGTAAGAGTCCAAGGAGGTATAGTTGCAGTTTGTGCAAATGGAACCAAGAGCACCCCCTTCTGTGCAGAATTGAGGAGCGGGTGACCTTGGATACCTGTGGAGCATCAGAGCTCTTGCAGGTGGTCATTGCCGAACCTGAGCATCGATCCTATTCTTATGTTAAAGTGTATATAAATATAATTTGTATATGTTCTAGATATGAACATTTTAGATAGTGGTTAGTCCATCAGGAGTCAATTCTATGTGTGTGTGATCCTTGCAATACAATTGTATTGTTACGATGTCATTGTAGTTCTGAGTCTGCAATCTTCTGTGATGGAGAACAGCCCTCGCTTCATTGTTCACTGCATTCAACTCGCACCCGAAAAGTCTTTCAAGTCTCTGCAATTCGACAAATACATCTCGATTCCAGAGCTCGTTTCATCGAGTCTCACGTTCTCTGTGCTGGTAAGTAAGCAG
Source organism: Lumbricus terrestris (assembly GCA_949752735.1). Lineage (NCBI taxonomy): Eukaryota > Metazoa > Annelida > Clitellata > Crassiclitellata > Lumbricidae > Lumbricus > Lumbricus terrestris. The sequence goes on from OX457036.1 coordinate 95,806,879, forward strand.
ATCTTCAGAATCTCGAACATCTGCTCACAGTCACTCACGCATATTTGCATGCACATTTGCACACGCGCATACACATGCACAGTTGCATGTACACTTGCACATATGCACTGTATTTTGCACACATGCACACACATACGGTGTACTAAAGACAAATGCGCAGCCAGTGCAATTCATTGATAAATTGTTAACTGAAGGATTTCTGCCCTATATTGCTCCTTTCAGTTTCTTAAGTAATTTATATATCTGTAGCAGTTGATTGAACTGGCATTTCTGTGTTTTCTTATATTAACACTTCTGGGTAAGTTTCTTATATTAGCGTTTCTGTGTGTTTCTTATATTAACATTTCTGTGTAACTTTCTTAGGGCGGTCGAACGCTGGAGGTTGGAATTGGGAAATGGTGGCAATCGACAAACGAAGCGTCCATTGACGTCACACTCACATTCCACGGACTTCTACCAGATTCGAAAAATGTCACAATGGTCAGTTATTAGAACAGTTATTATTATTAGAACCGTCACATTTATTCATTCATTCATTATATAGCACCTCTTCAAGGCGACTGCTCAGAGGTGCTCCCGACTCCAGTACAGCTAATAAGGACACTTTTGAGATGTGCGTAGGAAGTCAGAGTGGACCCTGGAGAACAAGGGCATTGACAGAGGGAGCCGATTCCAAAGATTTTTTTTAATGCTCCGAAGTATTTAGGGACTTTATTATTATTATTACTATTATTATTATTATTGATGATTATCGGTTCTTTTAAAGTTTTTCTTGAAGCAGTTAACGTTAAGTGTTGTTGTGTTGATAAACTTGTAGCACGCAGGAGATGGAGTTTGTCGGTTGAACGTTCAAAGTCTCGTTCAGCACGAAGATGTTCTACCTTCCATCTGCCTCCGTAACCACGTTCAACCTCTCAGGTCAGCAATTCTAACCAGTATGGCAAGATTCACTTCCCATTACAAACTAAAAGCCATTCTGTTGTCAATTTAAGCTTATTTAAAATGTGCTTGTTATGGAACTTTTAGCATTGACGCTGTCAGTGGACAGAACTTGTGCAAAGCATCCTATAAGTAGCATGCTGCCGACGATGCTATATGAATTATTGTATTACAATTAAATTCGTTTCAAATTACTCTGAAGACATGCCTAACAAGAGAGGGGCAGAGGGCAAATACCCAGGAGTCAACGACTTTTATGACCCAGGCTGGGTAGTTATATAAACAAAGTTTATGATTTGTACTTTTTTAGATAATTTATTCCTGACACAATCACTTAACTCCATTTCAAATTGCATCTGTTCACTCTCTGACACATTCTATATAAGCACTTGCAATTGTTCTTTTTGGTCTTGTTGGAGTCAGAAGCACACTGGAATAGTTTCCTTGAAGAGTTGCTATTTGAATACTTGAATGAATGAATCGGTTCACACTTCAAATTCATTATTGTACATACAAAGATCATGTTGTAGGTCTTACCCACACCTTTTTATTTCAATTTGTTTCTCAAAGAATTCTTCTCATAAAGCCTAAAGATCGTTTAGGGACCTTGCTCTGCCCGAGGGGCGTGGAATTCTCTCATCGATCGTGTCTGAAATCACAGTGAAGTCTTCATTTACATTACGTTGCATTTACAGTCTTCATTTACGTTACGTTGCATTTGCAGGCCACATGACAGCAAAGTCCGGTTGCTAGTGTCCGGACGGGACACGTTACCCGACAGTCGCCAGATCAGTTCCATCGAATTGACGTACTGCTTCAGCAAATCGAAGGCTGGCGAAATCACCATCGACTTCTCGCTGCTTAGTTCACTGCTGTACGAAAGCGAATATGAGTCGCAACTGTGGATGCTCTACAACTGCCACAAGGAGCTTTTACGATGTGGTGACGCGTACGTCACGCAGGTAAGCTCGTTACGATAGTACAGGTAACTTGGTGAGGTGAAACGGTATGATTGCAGATCTAGATAATGTGTTTCTGTTTTTGAGTCCGTTTTTATCCAGGTTCAGTAAATAAATGGACTGAATTAATCCGGACTTTAATTTTTTCCTTTTTTTTGTCCAATGGTATTTTAAAGCGTGGCTGTATTGAGACAACATCTGGAAAACAATGGTGTAAAACAGAGGGGCAGCCAAAGCAGTTTGGAAAGTTCAAGTCTTAAGTTGAGAACGAAAGGACTGAGCTAGTGGCTGTGGTGTTTAGACTGCAATGGCTCACTTTATCATTGTAGTCTGGTTTAACCGTACATGTGTTATTGCATTCTGTTACGTTTATTCGCTTAATGCATTGCTCTTGCACTTTGCTTTTCATCGTGTCTTTTATTGTCCTGTCGTGCATTTTCCTATCCAGTAGTCCTATATCTCATTGTTTTTTCTCACTTTCCTATTTCATTGTCCTATATCTCATTTTCTATCTGTCATTATCCTATCTGTCATTGTCCTATATCTCATTGTCCTATCATTGTCATATATATCGTTGTCCTATCTCTAATTGTCCTGTATCACATTCTATCACATTGTCCTGTATCATTGTCCTATATCATTGTCCTGATCTCAATGTCCTCATTTTATATAGATGTTGTTTTACTCTCATTTTATGCAATGCTTTATTTACTTATTAGTACACAGTTAGAGTCGAGAAAGGTGACTACACCGTCCGACTACAAGTGCGTCACGAGAGACGAGAGATGCTGGAGAAACTGAAGGATGCGTTTCTCTTGGTGCATCATAAGCTTCCGAATCTGATCGTGCTTGACGTCTACGCCACACATCAGAACGCCCTGACAGGGGTCAAGAAGTTCATGTCACTTGGTCTTCCGAAGGGTCACATCTGTCCTGTGTATATCACAGCACTGGCTGAGGAGAAGTAAGTGTCATGGTGTTCAGAATACGTTTATAGTGCTATGTTAACAAACAATGTTTTTATTGCTGTGGTAATAAACAATGTTTCTATTGCTATGGTAATGAATATGCTTGCTGTGCTATGTTAACGAACACATTTTATAGTGCTATGATGTGAACTTGTTTATTGTGCTATTGCTCAAGGCATTTGTTGATTGTAGCTTTTGATTAAAGTTCTTTGTGCCCTTTAAAGTACATGGTCATTTGATTAAATGGGTTGTTTGATTGATTGTAGAGTCGTTTGATTCATTGTAGAGTTGTTTGATTGATTGTAGAGTTGTTCAATTGATTGTAGAGTTGTTCAATTGATTGTAGAGTTGTTCAATTGATTGTAGAGTTGTTTGATTGATTGTAGAGTTGTTCAATTGATTGTAGAGTTGTTCAATTGATTGTAGAGTTGTTCAATTGATTGTAGAGTTGTTCAATTGATTGTAGAGTTGTTCAATTGATTGTAGAGTTGTTCAATTGATTGTAGAGTTGTTCAATTGATTGTAGAGTTGTTCAATTGATTGTAGAGTTGTTCAATTGATTGTAGAGTTGTTTAAATGATTGTAGAGTTGTTGGATTGATTGTAGAGTTGTTGGATTGATTGTAGAGTTGTTGGATTGATTGTAGAGTTGTTTGATTGATTGTAGAGTTGTTCGATTGATTGTAGAGTTGTTTGATTGATTGTAGAGTTGTTCAATTGATTGTAGAGTTGTTCAATTGATTGTAGAGTTGTTCAATTGATTGTAGAGTTGTTCAATTGATTGTAGAGTTGTTCAATTGATTGTAGAGTTGTTCAATTGATTGTAGAGTTGTTCAATTGATTGTAGAGTTGTTTAAATGATTGTAGAGTTGTTAGATTGATTGTAGAGTTGTTGGATTGATTGTAGAGTTGTTGGATTGATTGTAGAGTTGTTTGATTGATTGTAGAATTGTTTGATTGATTGTAGAGTTGTTTGATTGATTGTAGAGTTGTTCAATTGATTGTAGAGTTGTTCAATTGATTGTAGAGTTGTTCAATTGATTGTAGAGTTGTTGGATTGATTGTAGAGTTGTTCAATTGATTGTAGAGTTGTTCAATTGATTGTAGAGTTGTTCAATTGATTGTAGAGTTGTTCAATTGATTGTAGAGTTGTTCAATTGATTGTAGAGTTGTTTAAATGATTGTAGAGTTGTTGGATTGATTGTAGAGTTGTTGGATTGATTGTAGAGTTGTTCAATTGATTGTAGAGTTGTTTGATTGATTGTAGAATTGTTTGATTGATTGTAGAGTTGTTTGATTGATTGTAGAGTTGTTCAATTGATTGTAGAGTTGTTCAATTGATTGTAGAGTTGTTCAATTGATTGTAGAGTTGTTCAATTGATTGTAGAGTTGTTGGATTGATTGTAGAGTTGTTCAATTGATTGTAGAGTTGTTCAATTGATTGTAGAGTTGTTCAATTGATTGTAGAGTTGTTCAATTGATTGTAGAGTTGTTCAATTGATTGTAGAGTTGTTCAATTGATTGTAGAGTTGTTTAATTGATTGTAGAGTTGTTGGATTGATTGTAGAGTTGTTGGATTGATTGTAGAGTTGTTTGATTGATTGTAGAGTTGTTCAATTGATTGTAGAGTTGTTGGATTGATTGTAGAGTTGTTCAATTGATTGTAGAGTTGTTTTATTGATTGTAGAGTTGTTCAATTGATTGTAGAGTTGTTGGATTGATTGTAGAGTTGTTCAATTGATTGTAGAGTTGTTCAATTGATTGTAGAGTTGTTCAATTGATTGTAGAGTTGTTCAATTGATTGTAGAGTTGTTCAATTGATTGTAGAGTTGTTCAATTGATTGTAGAGTTGTTCAATTGATTGTAGAGTTGTTTGATTGATTGTAGAGTTGTTCAATTGATTGTAGAGTTGTTCAATTGATTGTAGAGTTGTTCGATTGATTGTAGAGTTGTTCAATTGATTGTAGAGTTGTTGGATTGATTGTAGAGTTGTTCAATTGATTGTAGAGTTGTTGGATTGATTGTAGAGTTGTTTGATTGATTGTAGAGTTGTTCAATTGATTGTAGAGTTGTTCAATTGATTGTAGAGTTGTTCAATTGATTGTAGAGTTGTTCAATTGATTGTAGAGTTGTTCAATTGATTGTAGAGTTGTTTAAATGATTGTAGAGTTGTTGGATTGATTGTAGAGTTGTTGGATTGATTGTAGAGTTGTTGGATTGATTGTGGAGTTGTTGGATTGATTGTAGAGTTGTTCAATTGATTGTAGAGTTGTTGGATTGATTGTAGAGTTGTTCAATTGATTGTAGAGTTGTTGGATTGATTGTAGAGTTGTTTGATTGATTGTAGAGTTGTTCAATTGATTGTAGAGTTGTTGGATTGATTGTAGAGTTGTTCAATTGATTGTAGAGTTGTTCAATTGATTGTAGAGTTGTTCAATTGATTGTAGAGTTGTTCAATTGATTGTAGAGTTGTTGGATTGATTGTAGAGTTGTTCAATTGATTGTAGAGTTGTTCAATTGATTGTAGAGTTGTTTGATTGATTGTAGAGTTGTTCAATTGATTGTAGAGTTGTTCAATTGATTGTAGAGTTGTTCAATTGATTGTAGAGTTGTTCAATTGATTGTAGAGTTGTTTGATTGATTGTAGAGTTGTTCAATTGATTGTAGAGTTGTTCAATTGATTGTAGAGTTGTTTGATTGATTGTAGAGTTGTTTGATTGATTGTAGAGTTGTTTGATTGATTCTAGAGTTGTTCAATTGATTGTAGAGTTGTTTAATTGATTGTAGAGTTGTTGGATTGATTGTAGAGTTGTTGGATTGATTGTAGAGTTGTTTAAATGATTGTAGAGTTGTTCAATTGATTGTAGAGTTGTTCAATTGATTGTAGATTACCGAAGAGCGTTTCAAGCGGTCATTATCTCACTGGAACGATGTCATTTTCAAAGGATGAGGCAGCGAAGAAAATTGTAAGCCACTCTTATTTGGACGAGATGCTTCAATTTTTGTGTAATTAGCAAGTCTCAAGAGTTGATACGTGAATCTAGACGTCTGTGTTATGATTCGCATCATTTCAGTTGCGACTGTCACCTTCATTGTCATGTGTGCAACAGTACTGCATATTAACATGTTTTGACATAAAAAATGGCGCTAATTATTTTTGGAAGTAGAATAATTTGATCAGTTGTTAGTTATTAAACTTGTGATTGACTTTATGATTGATCAGTCATTTATTTGATCAGTCATTTGACTGATCAGTCATTTGATTTATCAGTCATTTGATTGATCAGTCATGTAATTGGTCGGTCATTTGATTGATCATTCATTTGATTGATCAGTCATTTGATTGATCAGTCATTTGATTGAGCAGTCATTTGATTGAGCAGTCATTTGATTGATCAGTTTAGGATTTAACTGTTTTGATTGATCTTGTTAGTGTCCTGACAGTGTAGCACCATTTTAGTGTCTCATTGGATTGAATTATATTTTTTGATCGATTGATTGATTCGATTGATTCGATTGTCTTTGTGATGATGATGATATCCATAGGAAGGATTTACGTTCCGCTATGCAATCGGTGATTCGCCAAAGAAATCCAAGAATGGAGCAGCGTGTGGCAACTGTAACAATAGCAACAACAACAATAGCAGTAGCAGCAGCAGCAGCAGTGCCACCAGCAGCAGTGACCTCTCTTCATCCAAGTCAGAAAAGACAAAAGATGTTCTACATGAGGAAGCGATTCGAGACTTAAAGATCTCATGGATTTCAAAGTAAGATGCGTTTGAATTTATCAGAAAAGAATCGGAACATCTCTAAGATGAACTCAGAACTTGCAATTTCTATGTCACTTTCAAGCACATGGATATTTCGATATCTTTACTGCATCTTCCTGTGGTGGCTAACTATACACACCTCAGATCTACTTAAATTTCATTGTTGTCTTGCTCACATGGCAGTGGTCAGCAATGGACTTTGTTTCCTGGCCTGGAGCATTTTTTATCCAGCTAAAAAATGTACTTTTTGCTTTACTAGAGTCTGGAACGATTTCAAAGAGGTGCTATGGGAATTTACGAACGAATGAAGCATCCTGTAGTCATCAAATTGTAGCTTTTTAGTGTTTTGTCTAAAAGATTTAATGAATGAACATATGTATACGAGTTTTATTGATAGATATTGAAATAGGATGCAGTCGGAACTAATTAGAATTTTGCGAAACTGAACGTTGAAGATGAGCTGTAAAAGAAAACTGATTGTGAGAAGTTGCGTTGCTTTTGTTTGAATTGCAGATTTGACGAGGAAGAAAGCCGTTCGTTGTACGACGAACTCTGCAAACAATTTGACACTCATCTCCCCGTTCACACGGCCAGACTACATGCCCTCGACGATGACAAGGTTGGCGGCAGAGGTTTAAATTAGTTTTCAATCATTCGTTTATTCTACCATATTGTCGTACTGAGAATAAGTAATCTGTTGGTCACAAAAGTTTAAAAGCAACCCAGAAGAAACAGCGGCATCCCAATAGTTATTGCCACGTATGATACATACTATATAGTCTGGTGCTGGATTGTAATTGTAATCGTACATTTATATAGCGCCACTTCAAGAGAACTCCTCAGAGGCGCTGGATGACTCTGAGGTTTCTTCATATTTCATGTAACTTAATGAATATGCAAATATTAATTTAATATCCTAGTGTAAAACATTGAACCTTAACTAAAAAAAGCGCTCATTCGTATACTAAGCATCTTAATACATATGCAATTATAAACATCTTACTATGAAATATTAAACTTTCAATAAGAGAATACCGTCATTAGGAATTGCTAGGTGAAGAAGAAGGAAATAGCGGATTAGATTTGTGATGTGAATTCATTAAATGCTGAACATACGGTGAATCTCTTCCATATCCGATTCATGTTTTGCTGAACAGGAGCGACTGACGAGATTGGTCGAGGTTCAGGAGGCAGCGAGAAGAGTTATCGAGCGAATCGATGTGAACAGCTTGATCGCTTATTACGGAATGAAGACAGACCTACAGCCAGATGCAGCAGCCGTTAAATCGTACGAAATATTCATTCTATCGATATATATAATATATATAACATATATATATATATATATAATGCCCCCTTCAAGAAAGCTACTCAGGAGCATTTAGAAACCTTTATGAAACACCCGTGTTTTTAACTTTATGCTTTGCATTTTTCAAGCCCTTGCTAAAGAACTTGACCATGACCATGGTGTTTTGCCCCTCCTGCAAATATATCTGTGGGCGACCGTGTCGGTGCTGTTTCATGGGCGAGGTGGAACAGTTCTGAACTTTGGAAGGGGGCCATCCATCAAATACAGTTGTCTTGTTTTATATAAAAGACAATTGTATTTATCACCTACAGTTGTATTGTACTGTAGCAGGTGCAGTTGTATCATAATTGTACTAAATACTTATGTTATATTTTATCAAATAGCATATTGTTGTTTGTGTTACAGTCAGATGGATAAGATGAAGATTGCGTTGATCGATGCGTACATTCGATTGGGATGCGCGCTGGTTGATATGGTCCGAAACGATACGAATGAAGCGAGTTCCAGCACAAATTTACCTGTCATCCAAGAAGTTGATCAAACGTTCGTTGAGCTTCAGAAGTGGACAGACATCACTGACACTAAGGTACGAATCTTATCAAAATCAAGGTAATACACTTCGCTAAGAGTCTATCATATCATATTTATATATAGATCTATGTAGCACCACTCCCAGAATGAGCCAGAAAAACATTGTCGGTGACTGGCCAGAAATGAAGCCTTAGACACAACTGGGTCATACACAGGAATTGGCTTAACTTTTAGTCTGGTTCAGAACTAGGGATTCTTAGGGCACTTTCTACAAAAACTTGCAAACTTATTTATTTGTCCATAGATTTGGTTGGGAGTGATTCTTCGAGTAGTTGAGGAGCAATATTCAGTCATTCGTTCAAGTATTTATATAGCACCTCTTCAAGGAAACTACTCAGAGGTGCTCCTGACTGGAACACGGTGAAAAAGAAAAGTTTTCTAGTGCTTATCAGAATGTGTCAGAGAGTGACCTACCTATAGAACGGGCGCATCTCAAGAGGGAGGCTGAGCACAGGGATCAACTAGTTCGAGTACCCGACACAAGCTGGCACAGATCAAGTAACCTGTGAGTTAGAGCAGGACCTAGCTGACATCACCATACACACCAAGAAAGCAACCCTGTATTCTATACGCTGAAGTACAGGAAGCCAGCACAGAACTTCCATCATGTAATATGAATGCTTTGCATGGTTGATCGAGTGAAGACTCTCTTGCCTGTCTGTGTAGTAAATCTGCAGAAAGCTTGTGAATGATCTTATGCAACTGGGCAATGGGTATTGGTTAGTACACACATCAGTGCCACAATATAAGTTTTTTACACTGTAATGTGGATATGATTTGTCAAATGCTGGAGAGGTGTAGACTGTCCAACTGTGTGCCCTATGTCTTGAGTAGTAAAGTCTCTTCTAAGCATTGATGTAACAACCTGTACGTGTGTGTGTGTGTGTACATTTGTGCGTTTCTGTAGGCATATCAGTTCTTCGTGAGACACGCTCTTATTCACCAGCACTACGGACGCGTCTTGAAGCTGATGTTCAAGCAAGCCGAAGAGAAACCGACGAAGGACCTCGACACAAAGATTTGTGAAGTACGACTTATCTAGAATCTGCCACAAAATGATCATTATTAATAATTATTTTTAAAAACTCTTCTATTGAGTTGGTGTCTAGTGCACAATGCATCAACAAATGGTGCTCCAAAATCGAAAGGATCATTCCATAAGACAGATATCCATTGTCTGGTGGATAAGCTGTTTGAAAGGAAGAAGTAAGGACCAAGTTGAGAATGGATGACACAAGTGACTGGACAGAGCGGACGGACACATTATGACATGCAAAGTGATTATCTGATAACTTCTATGGTGCCGTGCTGTTACTAGGCACAGAGCATCAATTGATGACCCCCCTTCAACTGAATGCCTGGAAGAGTCCTGAATCTTCTGCTAGAAACCCACATTGTGTTGGGTGTTACAGATGAAACATTTCATCTAAACTTAAAACACACATTTGTGGAACCATTAGATAATGATGTTCTTTTTGAGAGCAACACAAGAAGCTCTGTATATTATGTTAATAGAAAGTTGTTATAAATGAATTTACGAGCGAATGAATGTGGGAATAATTGAACGAAGGAATTTCTATGATCAATTAAATTTATGTTTTCTTTAGGTGTTTGGTCTTCTCGATTGGACGCACTGTGAGCAGCATTTCCAGCGCTGGCTGCTCGTCAGATATCCTCCCAACTTTCAGCTGTTTTGATTGCGACATAATCGATTATTATAATCGGATGACTTGAGAGACGACCGTCTGGACCGGTTTGGTTCTTCAGATAGAAAAATCTAAGTTTTTACTAAGTATTTTGGATATTTTAGGTCTTTGCCTTTCTGTTTTGGAGAATGTAAAGCTGGATTTCTCTTAATGACCTGTATGATGTCTGCTTCAATCTTTTAAATGTATTTTATGGATTTTTGTGAAAGGATTGCTGGTTTTTTGCAATTGTTAACGAGTTTTTAGCCAGTGAAAATTTCCGCTGGCTGGTTTGGGTCCGTGTTGTTTCGAAAACATTGTTTCTGGTTTGCTTTTACCCTAATTGTAGAAGATGGGTGAAGAGCATTTTCAAATTGTATCATCCTTTGTAGATAAATTGTAATTAGAAAGCAGGTGATCTTGTATCCATCTAACACGCTCGATATATATCTCTGAGCAAGAGCTGTGGTTGAAAAACAACTTCATTTGTTATATTTCAGTTCATAGGTTTTTTTAGTACGGCATCCAAGTGGGTCACTGCTTTCATCAAGGAATTTATGATCTAATGTTGTGCCAAAGAAATTTGGTGTCTGTGTGTCTATAGTATTATACCGCTCTGAACGTAGAAATTTCTTTTAAAGAAGCCTTTGGACCTCTTCAATTTCTCTATTACAGCAACTCCAATACTAGCACAGAGACCAATGCAGTTTGTAGGTAAATCGTTATAGAAGTTTGATGTTTTAAAGAAATTCTTTTAAGCCAGTAGCAATTTGCACAACTTTTAAGCATATCTGTTATTCATAAAAGTGATCTAAGTTGTCCATAGATAGCTAAAGAAATGTGTTAATCACCTAACTGAACTTTATGTTCATGGAAGTAACTGGGACATTAATATCTAATTGAAATGAAGAACATGGGTATTTTTGTTGAGATATCGAACTGTAAATTTCTCAGTTTTTAACTGTTTATCATTAGTGCTTCGGTGCAAAAGAAATTTAATATATTAAAAGCTAAAAAGTGGTAGTTTAAAAAAGTAGGTGTCAATTTTCCAGGGAGGGGCAAGTTCCTCCTCTTGCCCCTCTGTGCGGGTGCCTACGAGTGGAGAGTATGGGTGTGATCCCCCATTAAGACGATTCCTATGTGGTGACACGGTGAAGTCATTTACTCACAATTGCTCAACACCACTGATTAATAAATGTATAATAATATATATGCAAGACCAGGTCATTTGTCTGCTTGCTTATCAGGTTTTCTGTAAGAAAGTGTCAGTGTCATATCATGGACTGGTTTCAGGATTTTATTAGTGGTTCTTTGGCCATAAACCGAAGTTCTGCGGTCTCGGTCATGATGTCTTCAACAAATATTAGAATGATGTTGGTTCAAAAATGCTTGCCGACGGTTAATAAACTGCTGCACGCCCTCTTGCCTTTACTTTTATATGTTTTCCAATCCTCGTTTCGTTTGTTTTAGTTTCTGGATTTTGAGTTTGATTGGTTTGTGTTGTCTTGTTTTTTCAAACGGGTAAGTTTTGGTTAACTACTGACTTGAGATCTTGCTGGTTTCCAAGGAAAATTGCTTGACAGCAGATGACTGTTTTTTTTAGAATGTTTCTGCGTTTTTACAGTTACAGCATGCTCAGATCATAGATTAATACCGTACTGTTGACGTCAGCCTGCACATGTAGCTTTCTCATGTGTAGTACAAGTAAAGCAACATTGCAGACTTTTATTTGTTTTCAAACGTATGATTTTCACTAGGAACACAAACTTGCAGTACTTAATGTATATTTTTACACCAGTACACAGTAGTTGTCAAAAACAACAATACTCTGAGAGACTAAAATGGTCTGATTTCTGTCCATATCTTTTTATTATTCTTTAAGAGTGACGATCCCGATTTATGCTATGATACATGCATACACTGCACACCTTGTTGTGTCAAGTCCCTGTTTTTGTTCGCATTTCTTTGTGCTTCTAGCTAGTCTTTATATCATCCTGTTGTTGCTTTCTTGGTTCTCTAACCACTTTAAAGAATTCATATAGTCTGTTGTGCTAGAAGATTAGGAAAATTTTTGCTTCAAACTGCATGTAAGAATACGAACAATCCTTCTGAATTATGTTTTACTTTTCGGACATAATATGCTGCATCATTACTGTTATTGACAATTTCAATTGCATATAATTTTTGGGACTTGGTAGCACTTCGCTAGTGTTCCACAGTATTTATTATTTCACTGTCTTTAGAATTACCTGATATAATCACAATATTTTTTTAGTCTAACACATTAGTTTTTACTATCAATGTTAGTAGTAGTCTTATGTTATTATTATTATTAATACTATTATCATTCTTAAGTAATAGTAGTTTGCTTGTTATTTTTCGCTCACTTGCATTGACACTCACTTTATTGATATTAGCAATGCATTGTACTTCTCTGTTATAACACCTGCAATTTTGGAGTGCTACTTTCATGTCATCAGCTCTGTACTTTTGTCACGAGTTAACTTCAAATGTTAAGCTAAATTAGAGTACTGGCAGACTCAGTTGAAATATTAATACGCTGAATTTTGTCGTCTTAACAAACGTTGTGATTTCCAGAACTTTGTGTTAGTGTTTTTTTGCAATTTATGGACGTGAAAGCGTCTTTTTGCGTGGTCCACTTCGCTCGTTTGACCTGTGACTTGATGTTCGTCTTTTCCTTAGCTTTTGTTCAACCTCTCGCTATCTATCAGTGTGCATTTGTTGTATTTAATGTTTATCTATCCGAGTTAAAGTAACATATATTTACAGCACTTAATCCCAGTTAAAGGAGACTTCTGTTTGGTTCCTGACAGAATCTGCACTCTGTAACATGGTAGGCCTACACTAATATTATCCGTTTATTTAATTTGGAACTATTTTACGCATTCAAAAGCTATGTACGGTCTGAGCGACAAATAGTATTTATGTCTATGCGGAATAAATTTTATTCAGCTCAAGTTTTGACTTCATATTTATTTATTTTTAAAACTCTTTCAACTCAAGTTCATTACGAGTACGACCCAAGAACAGTGCAAAGTCTGGAACAATCTGCTTCATGAAAAAAAGTCGGTAATCCTTCAGTTTAGGAAGTTTAATTATTTCACGCTTATTAACACGCTATATCATATATGTATTGGTGTTCTAAATGTGTAGTCTATTGTTTGTCACAACCTGTCGTCGTAATTTTTTGGAATTAAGTGTCATGCCTTAAATTGGAGCTGGATTGATTAAAATGTCTTGCCTTAAATTGGAAAGAAACGCAAGCTGGATTAAGGTATTTATATCTCTGAAATGGAAGCTGGTAAGATATCTTTACATGTGAAGTGGAAGCTGGATGAAGAAGGTTCCTTATAGGTGAAATAGAAGCTGGATTGACGAAGATAACGTTTGAGAAATGGAAGCCGGATTAATGATAAAACGCTTCATCCAGCTTCTGATTAAGATCTAAAAGCTTTTTATCATCCATCCAGCTACAACTTTGCCAAAAAAATTCATCCATCTAGCTCCCAGTTAAGGAAGAACATTCTCATCCATCCACCTCCAATTTAATCAAAAATATTCTCATGAATCCAGCTCCAATTTAAGACATTTTCATCCATCCAGCTCCAATTTAAGCAAGGACATTTTAATCAATCTGAAGTTTTCTTACAGACAGTTTCAGACAATTATCCCATGTGATTTTCAGCTGAAATAATTAAACTTCCTAAACTGAAGGATTACCAAAAAGTCTAGCGCTCTAGCCTATCCGGCGGTCTTTCTAGTTCCAGATTGTTGAACAAACAATATTCTTTTTTTAAAGCACGTTATAGTGCAAAAACCAAATGGGGGGAACTAGATCTTGATTAGAAAAGCCTAGATAAGAGTGAAAAACCTAGATCTAGGTGTAAAAAGCTATGAGTGGCTTCTCCAATGACAATGTCATCTTACATTTACTATTATGATGTCTATGGGCATCCCTCATGAACATAATAATTATTTCTATATAAATACACATAATTATATACAGTAATAGAAGGCTCTGCATATATATATATATATATATATATATATATATATATATATATATATATATATATATATATATATATATATATGTAATATTTCTATGGCATGCCGCATCCGTGACAGCGAAGTTTGTGCAGCCTTCCTATAATCCTATATATATATTCGTTTAATCAGAAAACAGGTTGACAAGCCGCAACACAGTTACAAGATGAACAGAAAAAAATAGTTATACATGAAAAATAAGGGGGGAAATATAAAAAAATGTTTGTACATTGTTCAAGAGTTGCATTATTTATTAATTTTAAACTAATCGCTTATTTTTATCATTTGCTTTAAGCTATTGTAAAGTACTCTAGGTATGAAGTTTTTATCATCTTTAGTTGGCAATTCAAAGTTATGAGATCTCGGGCGCAGACGGCAGCGACGCTTGGTCATGATTCATAATGGTTAGGTTCGTGCCATGGTTCGTGCAGCTTTCCAGTGGGTAATGGATGTGACGAAATCCGTGCAGCTTTCCTGTGGACTACAGATATGATGAATTTCGTGCAACGTTCCTGTGGACCATAGATATATGGATATAGTTTGGTTCATGCAGCTGGTCCCGATGAAAGTGACCAGGCCTTCCGTTTCTTGTCTCGTAGACCTGCTATATCTTGAAGGTCTGTCATGTGTTCCTGTATCTGTCAACAAAATCATAAGCGACATTATAGGCATAGGCCTAATAGAGTAAAAAATACTGGCCTGAAAATCCACAGCACACTGCAGGATAGGAGTCCCAAGTTCAATGAAGCAGTAGGCTTACCGTACTTAAACTGGCCGTACCGAAGACAAAGTAGGCTAGACCTATTATAGGCTACAGGCCTTCCTTTAAGTTTCTATTACAGGGTGGCCCAGCATAAATGTCCCGACTTTGCACGCGTAGAACTTCGCCAATTTTTAATATTTTTTATGCTTATTGCATCAAATTAAAGGTATTTCTATCTAGTATTTCCACTGAAAAAATTAAACTGATACTAGTTTAGGTTTTAATTTTATGGTCGGAACAGCAGTCTTAGAAGCACTGCATAACGTTTTGGAAAAGATAATACAGGCCTAAAGTTAAAGTAATTCGTCGACGAGAAGTTCAACGAGCTCTCCAACTCTTATGCAAAGAAACGGCTGGCAGCGTGCAAGCGTCTGAAGCAGCGCATGGCAGTGCACGGGTGTTGGCAAAATTGAAAGGACGTGGTTTGCGAAGAGAAGATATTCATGGTAGGGACCCTGAAAACACCCAAAATGATCGTGTCTACGCGTGTTTTAGCAAAACACGATAGAATTTCCCGGGGAAACGGCGTCATATTGCGTCAGTAATGGCAAAAATTGGTAGCTAGCGCTGTTAAGAGCATATAATTAGAACCTGAGTCAGCACCAGTTTGACTCTTTTAGAGCTAATACTAGAGTGAAATACCTTTAATTTGATGCATTAACTATAAATAAATGTTAAAAATTGGCGAAGTTATACGCGTGCAAAGTCGGGACATTTATGCTGGACCACCCTGTACATAATGGCGAGAGGAACAACAGTTACTAGTCAGACACAAGATTATTTGTCTGATCAGTAGACCATCACCCCTCTCCATTGACCGCTATAGTCCTAGGGCCTACTCGTATCGTTGTAATCGAAATTTCCAAACTTCTAAAGCGCTCCTCGAAGCCAAGCGCGGGGCACTAGCTTATTCACGAGCGCTGCTGCTTACCTTTTCTAGTTTCTGTCGAGTGTCCAGTCGTTCCGTGACGTTTCCTTGTTCGCTGGCTAATTCTGCAGACGCATATCCCTCTTGCCTTTCTCGTTTGACCTTTTCCAGCAGGTAGTAAAGGTTATTGATCACCCTGAATAGATGTACATTAGTGTGGCCCAAACTTACATGGGAAAAATATTTTTTCAAAATATGCTGCTCCACAAGGCTGCCCTTGTTCCACTTGACTAGAAGACTCTGAGTTGAAAAAATTGAAGAGATTTGAGCATGTTTAGAGGTACCAATTTTCGAGAACTTTTATATAGGACTCACGTAAAATGTGCATCCGAAATTTTAGCAGCTAGGGCCTACATTATGAATTGACAGCAGCATTCATGTACTCCAAGTTACCATCTTTCTAAATCATAATCAAGATGTCAACTGTATTTAAATAAATAAAGAATTATAAGTTTATACACAAATATAAGCATGTTTCAAGTTCTTTAAGCTTGTTTCAAGTTCTTTGTGTTAGAAAACAGTTGCTGAATTGGAAGCAATTTCAAAATTTTTCCTGCCAGCTAATAAACTAAAGGTTTTTTACTCCCAATTTTCTTCAAATATAATTGGATTGTACACTTCTAAATGCTCTGTATACTGCTGATTTATATAAATGAAGTGTTTTGCAGTAATTTGTTAAGCACTTCTTGCATATGATATAAAATTAATGCTGGTCTCTTGACTCTGTGTAATAATGGCTCATGCTATATGACAGAAGCTGTAGCTACCCATGGCATCATCCAGAAGCTCCCAATATTGCTGGCTTTGTGGCTGCTAAAGATCATTCTTTATAGACAGTCACAAAGCATGGGCGAAATCCAGAAGAATTTAATATTTCATAAAGATAATGGACTAACAATTGGTTAGGTCATGAAAGTAATAATGGGTGCTATACCTAGGTAATCAGTCTTTATTCTTTGAAGCATCTACGAATGACATTCCCACAGAGAAAATCTAGAGCTGTTGTTTACATGGACATAGGGCCCACGTAATGTTGATCCCAAGAAAAACTATATACGTAACATTTCCATCCCTCCTGAAAGATTTGACAGGTCTTGTTGGCACAGGGATATTGTTGAAATGAAACATTTCCTGGCAGCAGAGCATTGATGTGCGGAAAAGGTCATCACCTTTAAAAGTATGAAATTGATCATGTTTGTGGCAATTTTTAAGGAAAGAAACAGGTCATCACATTTTAAAGTAGCCTACGGAATTTACTTTGTTGTTTGAACATTTCTACCCGAAAGACTTAAAAAGTTCCTCAGGGATCTAGATGAAGCACTGCATGGTAGTAATTACCATTTGACCTAAACCAGACTTAAATCGATTTCTTTGCAAATTTTCGTGTCTTACACAGTATTAAAGTAAGTCTCTGCTTTAAAATGACAAACTTTATTGCACTATCATTTTTCTGTCTCTAGGTTGAGTCAAAATATGATTCAGCTGTTCAAATTTCAAATTTGAGAAAAATGCATCTAAAGTTTGCATAATTATTGGAATGCAAAATTCTTTAGTAACTATTTTCAGAATTGAGTTTAATTAAAAAAATGATAAACAGCCTGCGTAATTGGCTAGGTGACAGTCAGGTTTGTTTAAATCACAGGCCTACCCCATTGCCATGCAGCCGTGCTAGCCTTATGCCAAGTTTGACTATTGATGCTGGGAATATTGCAAATTTTAGGAAAGTCGTTTAATTATTAAAACAATAGCCACTAAAAACAAAGACCTTATAGTCTAATATCTTTGCTAAATATATCTAAATATCTTTAAAAATTAAATTGTTTACAAATTATTGTTTTAATGAAACTAAAACAGTAATTATTTGCAATTTCATACCACAAAATGAAAAAAATGAGTTTTATCACATGTTGGCCATTATCCAAGAGGCATGTGTTGTGACATAGGTCTAGTTTGGGGCTATCATGAAATGCCTGGACAGGAAATCCTTCGACCATACACCACATTCTAATGGAGGTGTATGTCACAAGGAGATGTCTTTAAAACTGTTTGCATCTACTTATCACTCAGAGTCAAGAATTAGCCAAAGTCTGCCTATCAAGGTTAAATCAAAATTTCTAAGAACGATTGAGAACATCTACAGTGCTTCATGTTATATTTCATATTTCAATTTCTGTAAGACTAATTGATTGTACATTGGCCTAATAGCTTTAATAGACCGATTTAATAGACACATTTGTGATGATAATTGCACGGCTCCTTGGAGTACTGTCGAAAAGCGATTTTTTTTAATTTTTCGATGCCTAATTAAAATGTTGCAGAAAATTGGTACCAGTAAACATTGTTCAATTTTGTTCAAACTTGGCAAATAAATCACTAATAGCATATGGAACAAGAGCAGCCTTGTGGAGAATTAAATTTCCAAACATTTTAATTGTGGGCCACCCTAATGTACATAGTTACATGTAGCTGTTAAAGTCAATGTCCATCGTGGCCTGTGGCTCACACATAGGCCATTATATAAATAGAAGCTGGATGTAGGCCTATAATAATATTATGTATGTATGTATGTATGTATGTATGTATGTATGTATGTATGTATGTATGTATGTATGTATGTATGTATGTATGTATGTGTATATATATATATATACATATATATATATATATATATATATATAGGCTATATAATAATAATCGTAATCTATTGCTGTTGCGTTTTAACTTTTTAACGTATTCGCCATTGCATATAGGGTTTTAGCGTTGATTGCATAGAATTGTCGGATTGATTAAAAAATCTTGCTAAAATTAATAGAAGTCGGATTGATTAGAATATTAATTTTTTACTTAAATAGAAGTTGGATCGATGAAATGATTTACTGAAATTGGAGCTGGATTGGTGAAAAATGATCGCTATTTAATGGAGGTTAAGCTTGAATTTATAAAAAAAATTGTTTATAGCCTACAACTAAAATTAATAGAAGCTGGATCGATTAATGTAATTCTTACCAATTAAAGGGAAAGCAAGATTTACGAAAGGAATTCATGCCAATGTAGAAGTCGGATTGATGAAAAAATTATACTGCACCGGGCAAATAGTTAAATATAAAGCCATGGATAAATTATAGTTGCGTTTAGGCCCTACATGATGATTTTTCCGAGTTGAAGTTTTTTATTTGCAGCTGCTGAACTGGCATTCCACCATTTTGTTTCCTTCTGTTCCGAAGCGAATCGTTTTTCGTCCAGTTTTGTCTGAAGCTGAGACAACTGCATACCACATCGCAGAATCTCGATTTCTTTCTCCTATTTCAAGTTCAACGACATATTTTGTAGGCCTGCTAGTGATCATAGGACTTTGTATTTGTAGCCTATATGGCTCATGGGTTTTAAACTGACACCGAAGAATGGGAGAGTCAGTCAGAAATATGTCACTTTATAACTTCCAGAAATTGGTTAATTACCTCGTAATTGCAGAAGGAGATAGTAGGCTACGTATACTTGTATAGATTGTGGAATTAAATAATGACTTAGAACAAAATAGTATACGCCCTATTCTTACTTAGGCCTACATTCGCATAGGCCTGTAATTTATCTAGAGTTGTACGTACGATAAAGATCAAGACAGTTGTGCTTGGAAGAATGGAGGGATCTAACAAGGAATGGCTGGACAACATAATTATCAGAATGGTGTGGAGCACCGCTACAGGACCTAACACACGACGCCTTGGAGAGACAAACCTGGTGTGGAATAACGAGAACGACATCGAGCACCTACGGGCATTGGACCAAGTTATCGGTTGTTGATGATGATGATGATGATGATGACGACGACGACGACGATGATATGATGATATGATGATATGATGATGATGATGATGATGATGATGATGATGATGATGATGATGATGATGATGATGATGATGATGATGATGATGATGATTGATGATGATGATGATGATGATGATGATGATGATGATGATGATGATGATGATGATGATGATGATTGTGAGCTAATTTTGTATAGTCTATGTGGTCAGTTAATGTTTAGGCGTACGACTAGACCAGCTCAAGGTCAGCGTCTAGACAGTTAGGCCTGCAGGTGACAGACTGGCGGGAAAGTTGGCGCGGCTCGGCCGACCGTCGCTGGAGAGCGAGAGAGAGAGAGAGCGAGGCAGACAGACAGACGGACAGATAGACGGAGAGAGGCAGATAGAAGGACAGAGCGGCAAGGGGAAGAGTGTACGCCCAGACAGTGATAGAAGTTGTAGAGGAAGGAGTTGGTAGAAGAGAATAGAAGACGTTTTAGAGAACAGTGGAGTTAGATAATAATAGTTGCGTTGCTGTCGTAGAATTCAAACGTTTGTCGTCGTTGATCCATTGTTGTGTTATTTGCGTTGTTATGAACGAAGAAGAAAATACAAGAAAGAGAGCTTTGTTGTAATTGAACAAGTTAAGAACTTTAGAAACTTATACACTAGCTTTAGATACCGAAATACAGTGACTAGGTTAGGCCTAGGCTGCGCTACTGAACACTGAAGAAAAAGGAAGAAAACTTTGAAGGTCAATTGAAGGTTGACATTTTGGTGGCAGCGGTGGGATACTGAATTCAAGCAAAGGACGTTGGGATAGCGAACTCATTTGGAGGAATATTTTCAGTTGGAGGAATATTTTCAATTGGCGGAATATTTTCAATCGGAGGAATATTTTCAATTGGAGGAATATTTTCAATTGGAGGAATATTTTCAGTTGGAGGAATATTTTCAATTGGCGGAATATTTTCAATCGGAGGAATATTTTCAATTGGAGGAATATTTTCAATTGGAGGAATATTTTCAGTTGGAGGAATATTTTCAATTGGCGGAATATTTTCAATTGGAGGAATATTTTCAGTCGGAGGAATATTTACGATTGGAGACGCATTTCGGAGTCTGGTGAGAAGATACAACGGGCATACGAATAACATTACGACAACGCAACGCCAGAGAGAGGTATACAAAACTTGCTTGTTTACCCAAGGAGCCATAAGAATTAAAGTCAGCCAATCACAGATATTCATAGCCATTCCCGTGATTTCTTCACGGTAATCACTGAAGTAAAGAAGAAAGATGGAGAAACTTACAGAACAAAAGCAAGCCAGTATAAAGAAGATGTCTTCTGATCGATTAATAAAGTTATTAATTGAAGAGGGTCTAGACGTAGAAGAAGTCGAAGAGATGTCTAGAGAAAATTTGATGGGAGCTTTAGCAGAGGTTTGGCTTAAAAAGGAAGCTGAAGAGAAAGGTGCTGTGGGTGGCGCTGAGGAGAAACCAATTGAAAAACCACCGGCACCGATGTCTATGGAGGCGTTGATGCAATTTATGATGATGAGAGAGGAGCAACGCAGACAAGAAGAGAAAGCGAAAGAGGAGCAACGCAGACAAGAAGAAAAAGAACGGAGACAAGAGGAGAAAGAGAAAGAGGAGCAACGCAGACGAGAGGAGAAAGAACAAAAACAAGAAGAGAAAGAGAAAGAGGAGAAACGGAGACAAGAAGAGAAAGAACGGAGACAAGAAGAGATTGAACGAACAGAAAAGCTTCGACTAGAGGAAAAAGCAAGAGCAGAACAAGCAGAAAGGATGAGACAAGAAGAGATACAGATGCAGAAGCAGCAGTTCCAGCTTCAGCTAGAACAACTGAAAAGAGATCGTGACCAAGCTGAACGAAGAAGAATGGAATTGATGATAGAATACGAGAGAGCAAGGAAAAGTGATGAAGAAATACGAAAACAACAGATGGAAGAGCAAAAGATTCGTGAGGAAGACAAAGAAGCCATGCGTTTGGCAGAATTACAAAGAGCCGAAGAGATTCGACAGGAAGAATTGAAAATGGAGAAAGAAAATTTGGAAAAAGCGGAAAGAGAAAGGGAAGAACAATTAGAATTAGAACAAAAGAAACTCGCTCTTAAGGAAGCTCAGCTCCGAGAAATGGCTATAGAAAAGGAGGAACGCAGAAGACAGTTAGAATTGTTGCAGCAAAAGATAGAACAAGAAGAACTGCGTAGGGTAGAAGATCAAAATAGACTGAGGGAACGAAATGAAGACGAAAGAAGAAGCCGTGAAGAGTCAGAACGAAACAGGATCAGAGAAAGTGAGACAATGGTGTCCAAGATTAAAAGGATAGGTGATGCAATGAAACACGTATTACCTAAGATGCCATATGATATGATGGAGGTACCATTATATTTTGAGACAGTTGAGAATGCATTCAACAGTTTTACGGTGGAAAAGCAGTTTTGGGTCAAATTGCTGTTGCCACTAATGACGCCAAGAGCAAGAACGGTGTTGAACCGATTGTCTTTCGCTGATCTAGACGATTACGACATAGTGAAAGAACATTTACTGAAAGAATTCAAATTGACAGCGAGAGAATATCGATCACGATTTGGAGATGCGAGGAAAACGGCAGAAGAAACATACACGATGTTTACAGCAAGATTGAAGAATCTGTTGAACTATTATGTCAGAAGTAGGCGAGTGGGCAAAAGCTACGAGAAGTTATTTGATCTATTGGTGGCGGATAAATTGAAAGAATGTCTACCACCGGGTCCACTACAGTTCGTACTAGCAAAAGAGGGTACTGAATGCTTTGAAGCTAGTAATGTTGCAGAACTCGCAGACGTACACGTGAACAATCGAATTGGTCTAATGTTTCAAGACAAACCGAAATATGAAGCATGGGGAAATAGTTCGAAGCAACCCAGGTGGAATAGTAATAACAAAGAAACAGGAAACCAAGCCAGAAATAACGAAGCAAGGAATGATGGTGCTCCTGGAAGACAGTTTGGTCAAGATAGAAGAGAAGCAACGGGTGACAGACAAATGTACAGTCGAATTCCAGTGATGGGACGCCAAAGAGAAAACAATACAGCGTACAATTACAGGCGGGAGAGCACTGAACAGAGAGGGATTGTTAAGAAACGTTGCCATAATTGTCAGTCAGACCGACATCTGATAAAGGATTGCAAAGTACCACCAAGAATGACGAATCTGAGAAATAGATTTACTCGAAGTGCAGAAAATCTCAGAGTAAATCAGATACAAGTAATGAATGCACCGAATCAGTCTGAAGAACAAGACAACCGCGAAACGGAAGTGAAGTCAGTGATGAAGTGCACGCCTCAATTTGCTATACAGAGAGAAATAGTAAATTCTGCTCCAATTAAAGATACTGGTCGAGAAACAGAAAGCAAAGATGAGTGTCAACGTACGAAGAAGTCTTTACTACAGCATGTCAATGTAGAGATACGTGGAAATGATGACAGTTGTCATCCCGTGCAAGTCAGAGCGCTGATTGACTCTGGTACTGAGATTCCAGTAATCAATGAGGAATTGTTGAAAGGAGCGACAGTGGAAGAAATTGGCAGAGTACATTTGCAATGTGTGGCTGGAGAACCCATTCCAGCTAAGTTGGTGAAAATCGAAGTGCGGATGAGTTGTCATAACGAAGGAGGAGATTTGAAAGACAAGGGAGTAAATATCGCGCCATATTTAACCTTGGTGTGTGCCAGCATTCCGGCAGTCTTGTGCAAAGATAACAAAGAAAAGTTCTTGCTGCATCCAGAGATAATCGCAGAACTGAAAGAGGTTCCACCAGTGAGTGTATTACAAGGAGAATTGCAAGCGAATGTGACTACAAGAGCACAGAGTCGGAGAAGAGAAGTGGAAGAAGGAGAAGAGGAAAAGTCAAATGAAAGTTTGCTAGATGAGGACACAGAAAGCGATGATGAACAAAGCGTTCAAGAAGAAGAAGAAGGAATAACATCCGGAAACAATGAAATTGAAGAAGAGATGGTTGCATGTGAACGTGATAATGATGATGATTCTGAGAGTGATGGTGAAATAGACACGAGTATGAGGGATTTGTTTGCCGAAAATACGAGTGATGAAAGACAATTGGCAGACGCAAAGAAATTTGAAGAGCAGCAGAGAAATGACGAGACACTGAGGTCGTGGTGGAAGATAGCTGAAGACAAAGGATCTGAGTTTAGTGTGGTGAATGGGTTGATGTATAAGAAGCATCAAATGTTGGACCAGTTGGTGTATCAGTTGGTGTTGCCGAAGGAAAGAAGAATTCAGGTGATGGAATTGGCACATGAGTCAGTATTTGGCGGACACTTGGGAGAAGAGAAGACAAGGGAACGTATCAAGTTGTCCTTTGTGTGGCCAAGAATGCGTAGAGATGTGGTGAAGTTCTGCAAGTCCTGTGAGAAGTGTCAGTTGAAAGCACGAAGTTTGGTGATGGATCGAGTGCCGATTACACCAATACCAAGAGAGGATGTACCGTTCAGAAGAATGACCATGGACGTCGTAGGACCAATCGAACCGACTTCAGCAGCAGGGCATAAGTATTGTTTGTGCATCGTGGACTCATGTACAAGATGGCCGACAATATTCTTGATGAAGTCATTGACCGCTAAGGCTGTATGCGAAGCTTTGATGAAGCTGTTCATGGATGTGGGAGTTCCGTCAGTGATAACGAGCGATAGAGGGACGAATTTTACAGCCAGTCTAACAAGAGAATTTCTGAAACTGATGGGATGTTGTCCTCGATTCGATTCGCCAGGACATCCAGAAGCGGCAGGATTGGTGGAGAGATGGAATCAAACGTTCAAGAAAATGATTCATCATGTCGTTGTGGAAAATCCGAGACAGTGGCATAAAATTATTCCATTTACAGTCTGGGCATTGAGAGAAGTGCCTAATGCAACTACAGGAGTGGCACCGTATTTGCTGGTCTATGGAAAGTTGCCGAGAGGGCCACTCACCATCCTTAAAGAAAGCTGGACCAAAGAAATAAATCTACCACCGAACATTGGAGTGCAACCGGCAAAGTACCTGAAGAATTTAAGAGCAGACATGGAAAAGGCCTTGACATTCGCCGAGAGCTGTGCTGAAGAAAAGCAAAAACAGTACGCCAGTCAATACAACAAAAGAGCAAAAGATAAAGAATTCGAGCCAGGAGAGAACGTCATCGTGCTGTATCCAACGTCAACCAATAAATTGATCTCCCGATGGCATGGTCCATGCACGGTCCTGCAAAGAAGATCCAAATATTCGTATCTGGTGGACATGAACGAAAACGGTCGACGGATTATTCATGCTAACAAGATGAGGAAGTTTATTACGAGAACATTGTCTTGTGGTCTGATCGTGGAAGAGGATGACGAATTTGGATCAGTGGTAGAAATACCGCTGAAGGAAGACTATTCAGAGACAAAACAGAAGTCACTTCAATTGGATTACGAACAAATTGGACATCTGACCAGCGAACAGCAGAAACAATTACTTGATGTACTGAATCGATATGCAGACAGATTTTCAGACCAACCTGGACTATGTACATTAGTAGAACACGAAGTGGTGCTGAGACCAGATTTTCGAGAAAAAGAATTCGTGGCATATCGAATACCATTAATATACCGAGCAGAAGTGGAAAAACAAATACAAGAGATGCTGAAAGAAAACATTATTCAACCATCGTCAAGCAGAATGGCAAGTCCACTTGTCATTGTCAAAAAGAAGAATGGATCCTTGAGATTGGCTTGTGACTACAGATACATTAACTCTTTTACTGAAAATTGCCGATATCCTATGCCAATCGTCAACGATGTCTTGAGGAAAGTTGGAAAATCCAAGTTCATTTCTGTTATGGACTGTCGCAGTGCATATTGGACTTGTCCTGTGAAAAAGAGTGACCAATGGAAGACTGCGTTTGTTACACATAATGGACTGTATGAATTTACGCGTGTTCCGTTTGGAATGATTAACTCTGGACGGACTTTTGTAAAAGCGATAAATATGATCTTGCAACCGATTCATGATTTTACTGAACCGTATGTTGATGACATTGCAGTGCATTCTAATGATTGGGACATTCATTTAAGACATTTGGAATTATTTTTGAAACAAATAAGACTGCATAATGTAACATTGAACTTGAAGAAATGTGTGTTTGGTAAGAGTGAGGTGAAGTTCATCGGTCACCTCATAGGATCAGGGAAGAAGATGATGAATCCAGACAGGATTGACAGTTTAATTAATTTGAAGAAACCTGAAACCAGGAAGGAAGTGAAGCAAGTCTTAGGATTTTTTGGGTTTTACAGACAGTTTATTTGTAATTTTGCTGAAATTGCTAAACCATTGACAGACTTGACCAGCAAGAAAGTACCTGATAACATTGTTTGGACTGATGCACATCAGAAATCTTTTGATTCCCTTAAACAGATTGTCTTATCAAATGTGATTCTTTATATGTTTGAGGTTGGGAAACCATTTAATTTGTACTGTGATAGCAGTGATTTTGCTGTGGGAGCTGTACTATCTCAGGTGGACGAGGAAGGGATTGAACGTCCTGTTTCATTTATCAGTCAGAAGCTGACAGATACTCAGAGGAGGTGGGCGACGATTGAGAAGGAAGCCTATGCAATCATATGGGCTTTAAACAAGTTGAAAGAAATTCTTATTGGTTCTAAAATCAATGTGTTTACAGACCATAATCCTTTAGTTTATTTGACTGAATCAATGTCGAAATCTGCTAAATTAGTCAGATGGTCTTTATCATTGCAAAATTTTGACATTCTGTTGAACTATAAGAAAGGTAAATTGAATGTAGTAGCTGATTGTCTATCTAGATTGTAGTGTAAGATATTTTATGATGTATTATGCTATGGACTATTTGCATTGTTTAGTTAAGGTACGTTCGCTAATTTTTATAGATAATTAGCTCTCTTTAAAAGAAAGGAGGGAGGTAATGTGAGCTAATTTTGTATAGTCTATGTGGTCAGTTAATGTTTAGGCGTACGACTAGACCAGCTCAAGGTCAGCGTCTAGACAGTTAGGCCTGCAGGTGACAGACTGGCGGGAAAGTTGGCGCGGCTCGGCCGACCGTCGCTGGAGAGCGAGAGAGAGAGAGAGCGAGGCAGACAGACAGACGGACAGATAGACGGAGAGAGGCAGATAGAAGGACAGAGCGGCAAGGGGAAGAGTGTACGCCCAGACAGTGATAGAAGTTGTAGAGGAAGGAGTTGGTAGAAGAGAATAGAAGACGTTTTAGAGAACAGTGGAGTTAGATAATAATAGTTGCGTTGCTGTCGTAGAATTCAAACGTTTGTCGTCGTTGATCCATTGTTGTGTTATTTGCGTTGTTATGAACGAAGAAGAAAATACAAGAAAGAGAGCTTTGTTGTAATTGAACAAGTTAAGAACTTTAGAAACTTATACACTAGCTTTAGATACCGAAATACAGTGACTAGGTTAGGCCTAGGCTGCGCTACTGAACACTGAAGAAAAAGGAAGAAAACTTTGAAGGTCAATTGAAGGTTGACAATGATGATGATGATGATGATGATGATGATGATGATGATGATGATGATGATGATGTAGGCCTACGTACGTGATAGCCACACACGAAAGATAGACGAAGTCTGTAAATTATCGCACAACCGGGCACATAACAAATATTATATTAAAATGATGAAAATATTGATTGATACCTCGACGAACTGTACAAAAAGCTGTCTGATCTCTTTGAGATTTTCCTGCGACTTCGTATGAGATTCCAGTAAACTCTACGAACGAAAAAAGCATATGCACCGACAGGTAGGCTATGTATACCTCATAGCACAAAATGTGGGATTCAGTCTTCTTTGCACGGTCAGATAATAATTGGTGAATCACTTTGGTCACATGATGAAGCCAATGAGGAAAAGTGGAAACTGTTTGGAAAAAGAGATAATGTAGGGCACAACAGCTGGATCGAGAGCACGTGGAAGACCACGAACACATCGAACAGCCTGGATTTCAATACATCATGTCTTGGACAGGTTTGACTATGATTGAACTACTGAGGACGACAGAGGAAAGACACATTTGGAGACAGACAGTTCATAGCGCTGCCAACCCTAGGATCGAAGACGGCTAAAGAAAAGACAATTAATTGGTGAATAAAAAGACTTTCGCAAAGTTTCGTTGCAAACATGGGCGTCCGCAGCGGGGCGCAAGGGGGCGCACTTGCGCCCCCCTGGATTTTTCGCATATTTGAAGATAACTTTAGATTATTTGGTTCTGATTATTAGGCTACAATGCGATTTCAACGTGATTATCGGTGCGTTCTACAAGTTTCTTTGAACGCATAACTTCTAGTCTAATTCAGTGGCGGCGCCAGGATTTCAGTTTCGGGGGGGCTGAAGCCTCGACCGAAATCTCATAAAAAATTTCCATTTTCGCCGCCAACATTTCTGACGACCTTTTTTTTTTAGTCGACAGCCCAAAATCGTGGATATTTCACTGTAAAAAATTTCGGATGGCCCTTTTTTAGGGGGGGCTGAGCCTCTTGTAGGGGGGGGGGACTTAGCCCCCAGCCCCCCTCTAGCGCCGCCACTGGTCTAATTCTTTGCAAGTAGGCTATGTATAGCCTGGGTTCCGTGAGAGAGGATCGAGAGGAGGCCAGCGCAGAAGGAGCGAGTGACGAAGGTGGAGTGATCGGTTTCTTTCGAAAACCTATTTTAGCCTCTGTGACAATTGTACAAAAGTCCGCGCCCCCCTAGAAAAATTCCTGCGGACGCCCATGGTTGCAAAAGTTGCTATTCAAATCTTTGAGCCTCTTTCAGCGCATTAGAGTAGGCCTATACTGTTGTAGTCTTACATTAAAAAACCCACATCGTCGGGAAGCCATGCATGGAGTCCTGAAAGACTTACCCCTCATGTTTAACCGAATCCATCGTATCAAAACTAGAACCAAAATCTCGTCTTTGAACTTGATGTAGCAATCTAATTAGCGCTATACAAATGAGCATGGAGCTACACAATGATATCAAGACAAATGTGACAACTTAATCAGAACAAAAGTCGATTGAAGCAAATTATGGAAAATTGAATGAGTTGAGTCGGCGTAGGCCTTTGCAACAAGACAGGACATTTTCATTAAGCAGTAGGCCCTACGTTTTACACAAAATATGCAGTTACAATGGCGGCGCCAGGATTTCAATTTTGGGGGCTGAAGCCAATGGGCGGAGACTTGGTCTAGAAGTCAAGGGGGACGAATCGCGGAGGAAACTTCATTTTCATTCGCCAAAATTTCTGACAACCTTTTTAGTCATTTTGGTCGAAATCTCATGGAAATATTTAATTTTTCTCTGTCAAAAAAAACCTGATGACCTTTTTAGGGGCTTAGCCCCTATAGCTCCTTGGCGCCGCCATTGTGCAGTTATACAGTTGTATCATAGAATAGAAAGCGTATCTATTCTGTGGTTGTTTGAAAGCACTTCTATTGCAAAATGGTCAATTGTCATCAATATGGAGTAATTTACATTAGAGGATGGGAAAGGAAATAAAGAGTTGTGCAGTTTTTAAGATTCATTCGAAAAGAACCCCCAACACAAGGGTGTTTTTTATATAATTATGCCTACCTCTCTAGTGGAGCTCAGGGTGTGGTAGCGACCGGTTATGTCACGTATTTCTTGGAAATCATCTGAATTCTCGACTACACGCGCGAGAAATTCGCTATAGATCGTGTGTCCAGCGACCTGTCTCCGTAGTTGCTCTTTGCGACGCTGAAGGGTCACTATCTCCTTAATTAGTCTGTTAATTAAATCAAAACATGTGCAGCCAGAATCATTATATGCTACTATTATAATACAATGTCATCAGGGGTATATATAATCAGAACTTTTCAGGCGAGTAGGCCTACACGCTGCCGGTGTCATGAAACGGAGCATCCCCCCTGAAAGCTATCCGGGGGGATGAATTAATCTATCCCCCCGGATGGAAATAACCGGTCTATACTATCCGGGAGGATAGACCATTTTATCCCCTTTTTTGAAAAATGCGTATAATAAAAAAAACTATGCTGCAATCAAAATTTTAAGTGACTCTAATTGTTTTAAGTGTCCTAAGCAATGCTCAGATAAAGGTAACTCGAATTTATTTTGTGACTCTGAGTGTTCTTAAGTGTTTTAAATGTTTTAAGTGCTCTAAAAACAGGGCAAAACAAATTATCTAGTAGGAATAAACATACCTGTTAGTGGCATTGTTCAAAACAAAGCAGTTGACAATTAATTTGCCAAAAAAATACACGCGGAAGCGGTTTTTTCGACTTTTTTTAATTTGGGGGGATACAATTAATACGGGGGATACTCTATTTCGTGACACCGGCGGAAAAAATCGACTTTTTGGGTGAGAAATTCTGACGACCCTTTTTTAGTCATCGGGTAGTTTCTGACGATTTTTCGCCCTAAAAACCTTATAGATTTAATTACGGCGTCAAACACTCAACTGTTACGAATTTTTCCTTCATAAATCGCGATAAATGAATTGAATTTTTAACGATTTTTTTCATGCGTATACCCACACGCTCTTTGTGAAGTGAGTATAGGCCTACGCTGTATAGCATACCCGCGTATGCCCTCGTTTTCGGAGGTGAGAGTACGATGCCATTTTCACCCGAAGGTGAGTAGGCCTATAGGCCTACGCTGCATATCGCGTATACCCTTTAGTGAGGGAGGAGAGGAAAGGATGAAGGGAAGATGAGAGGGAGTGAGGTGAGGGCATCCCTGGGCATCATGGAGTGGAGGGGAGGGAGGGAGCAGGGGCGGCGCCAGGATTTCAGTTTTGGGAGCTGAACTTCCGCGAAAAATTTCCATTTCCAGCCGTCAAAATTTCTGACCATTTTTTAGTCATTTGGTCGAAATCTCAGGAAAATATTCCGTTTTCAGCCGCCAAAATTTCTGACCTTTTTTAGTCATTCGGCCGAAATCTCTGCATATGCTTTTCAATTTTAGGGGGATGAGCAAGGAAATTTTCATTTTTACATGGGAACAAGAATGGATGGCCTTTGGGGGGTTTAGCCCCTCCTAGCGCCGCTACTGGGAGCTAGGGAGGGAGCGAATGGGATGAAGTGAGGGTGGGGAAGTAGGGCATTGGGCGGGAAAGGAGCGAATCCTAAAATTTCCGGGCAACGCCGGGTACCCCAGCTAGTTATTAATAAAGTTAGCCTACCTTATCCGCCTCGTTTTATCTGACCTTATCTTATCTTATCGTATAGGCTACGCCCTTGCCTAACCAGTCGGGGGTTCTTTTAACATGCCCGAAATCTTTCACAATCAAATCTTTTTCAGATAATGTTAGTCAAAATGAACCCAGGCAACGATTATGCACACTCCACTTGAGATAAAGAGCACAATAAATCAAGACCAAGGATTTGACCAGCAGAGCAAGACCGCCGCTTTCTCGGAGCACTGAGCCGCTTTCTCGGAACACTGATGTTTGTAATTGAACTAGTCTCGCTCAACTTGATGTCTTCGTATGAGCATTAGGCATGCTCATGTATAGGCGCAGTACGTAGGCCTACTGTCAAGTGTGTCATAATTAAGGCTTTACGCTTATGGAGAGTATGAAGATCGGTGTTGTCGCTTCGGTAGACCTATAGCCTACCTGTCTTTTTCTGCATCTTTCAATTGAGAAAATTCTTTCGCATCGTCTGCTTTCTTCAGCGCTTGAGTCCGCTTCGATTCATTGTCCTAAAACAAGCAATGCCAGGATTGGGGAACTCACTACGTTGTATTATTCACGCTGCAATAATTAATAGGCCTATAATTATTATGGTCATTAAGACGTTTTACGGACGCTTCGAGTCTCTTGAGTTTTGACCATAGGCCTGCGCGCGAAGAAACCTTTAACAGTAGAAAGAAATCTAAAATAATAATTGTCTAATGTTGCATTAGACTTAAAAGCGTTGAATAGGCGCCATTTAAGTGAAAACCGATTCGCTTATAGTAGGCCTACTATCATACATAGGCCTACAATCATGTAACATATATTATAAATAGGGCTGCTGATTTCAATACAATAAAATACAACTGCAATTTGTTTTTGCCCTTCGTGTAGGCGACAAAGTTCGACGTGCACACACGTTTCGACGGATGATTTGAGTAATACGAAAGTGTAGGCTACGCCATAGAGGCATAGACGCTCGCTCGAGCAAGATACCAGAGTAACCTTTGCAGACAGTACCTACAATCTCAATCCCTCAGTGCAGCAGAGATGGCAGAGGAAGCGGATGAACGCCTGTTTAACGCAATACGCACTGATAAACTGCATGTACGCTACCGATTATTCCCCCTGCCTCGCCCCTCCTGTGGCCATGAGCTCCGTCCTCGGGCTCATGACTTTTCTATCCCAGAAAAAGATAATTGCAACTTTATCTCTAGAGTAGCCTACTGTTCAAAAACATTAATTTTTTTAAACCTAACAAGCCCTACAACAAACACATAAATTAATTTTTAACTTAAATCCAATATTTACTTATGTCGCTTATAAACTGAACTTAGCCTATACATAAAACCTTTATAAAATTAGTCATAGGCCTATGTAGGCTAACATGCTGCGTTCTGTCAGCCTGAAGTGTTGATTAAACGAACATTGATTGATTGATTGATTGATTGATTGATTGATTGATTATTGTATGAATGCGACCGACCTGTAGGAACTTTTCGAATTTCTTTAGATACTCCTTCATATCCAATTCTTTCTTCTCGAGCTCGGTCTGTCGTTCTTTCAGTTCATCTCTCTTCATCTTGAAAGACTTCCAAGCGACGACAGAAAATCGATTGGAAAAAATAATCAAATAATGAACAACGATTAGAAATAAAGAGACGCGATAAGAAAGTTTTAGAAAAGTCAAACAGAGAAATACATTGTCATATGCTAAATAGGTATTTAAGCCCACTGATTGAAGCTTTAACTGGAGTATAGCCTAGGCCTATTGATTGAGTTGATTCCGTGTGTAGGCCTATAGTATAAAATTAATTATCAGTCTCTTTCATGGATGATGGTTGTTCGTTGTATAGCTGCCGTATATATAGGGCTAATAGAACATTAGCAATGATTAGCCTATAGCCCTATTATAGTTAGTGTTAAAACATTGTTGGTTCGGGCGGCTACTGTTTGTGCAATGTGCAGTCGCATACAGCTTGACGACCCTAACATTTGTGACACATCTGAGAAAAATTGTGGGGAGGGAATTCCTTCACGTTCCCTCCCCAGGTTCTAAAGCGGGAATTTACGGCCCTGTACGTAGATATGAATTGCCTTTCAGCCTACATCTGGATTTATAGATGTCTTCTTAAGTTGTGACTGCGCCTCTGACTTTTTCGACTCCGATTCACGGATGTTTTGGATGGAAATTCATTTCGAAAGTTGGACCACGCTACCGACGATCGCTAATGGACGGGTCCATTGCGAACAACCCACAAGGGATGCCAGGTTGCCATACAACCTCCGCCACCTTACGAATGATTGCCGTTCCCGCATGCAGGGATGGGACAAGAAAGAGAGAGATGGGACGCTGCAACTACTGTCAACATCTAGCGAGGGGCTTTATAAATTCGGTCCACCACTCAACATCGGACGAGAAACTACCGGCTGGACTCATAATAATATATGGGCGTTGGAGTTCGTCGGCGGTGACTCGATTTTGCTTTCGGGCGTCGTCTTTGCCCATAGATGACTTTATCTGTCGTAGGGACTTTCAGTAACATCGTAGACTGGAGTTTCTGATGGGCGCCGTGCCTGGCTGCCAGCTTTGTAATTGTATTTGTCTTGTATGTTGTGTCTTTGTTGGCGCCGCTGATGGCTGCCATATTTGTCTTGTATTTGTTTTTATGTATCGTGTTTTTATATGCTTGTAAATCAGAGTGCGTTTGCAGCTGATACATTAAAGAATATACTTACTTACTTACTTACAAAACGTTATTTGAACATTCTTATTGTGGCCAAGATGTGGGCAAAAATGCAGGGGATTATTTGTTTGGCCCACTCTGCAGGCATAGGCCTATATGTGTAACAATGGAACTACTCATCATGTCGTACTCATCATTACGGTCGTTATTATTATCATCATCGTCGTCGTCATCATCATCATCATTGTCATCATCATCATCATCACCGATTTCTGCCTCCAGCCATCTGGCGGCTATGGGTACAAGTAAATGGTCTCCGCTTTAGATCATCATCTCATTGGCTTCTTATAATTAATGGTTACCTCTTTTTTCCTATCGAAGTTGATGTCGACATCTCTGAGTTCATGTCGGAGAGTGAGCAGACGAGTGCCAGGCGTCAGTTCGTGAAGCAACGATTCTCTCGTCGACTCATTAGCGTGCCTTAATTTACACAACACACAACCAAACAAACCATTCATGCATAGCCACAGCTATAATATTATTTGATTGTCCAATTCACTCACTCATTCTATGGATTTATATAGCGCCCCTTAAAGAAAACTACTCAGAGGCGCTCCGGCCCAGCCACATCGAAAGAAAAAGACGAGATTTATTGAAGATATTGTGTCCATCCTATGTCCATCTATCCCTCCATCCATACATCCATGCATCCATCCATGCGTAACATACATACACACATACATACATACATGCATACATCCATCCATACGTAACATACTGTGGAGGTTTGGCGGGAGGAATTAATTTTTTTTGCTGTGTGTGTGTTTTCTGCCTGCTCGAGTCGAACCTGCCTCTCCGAGCCGCTCGTTGCCTCTTCGAGCTGCCCGCTCGAACCTGCCCCTTCGAGCCGCCGTTGCCTGCTCGGGCCGTCTACAGCCTCTCGAGACGCCCGTGCCTCTCCGAGCTGCCTGTTGCCCGATCGAACCTGCCCCTCCGAGCCGCCTGTTTGCCTGCTCGAGTCGAACCTGCCCGTCCGAGCCGTTCGCTGCCTCTTCGAGCTGCCCGCTCGAACCTGCCCCTTCGAGCCGCCTGTTTGCCCGCTCGAACCTGCCCCTTCGAGCCGCCGTTGCCTGCTCGGGCCGTCTACAGCCTCTCGAGACGCCCGTGCCTCTCCGAGCTGCCTGTTGCCCGATCGAACCTGCCCCTCCGAGCCGCCTGTTTGCCTGCTCGAGTCGAACCTGCCCCTCCGAGCCGTTCGCTGCCTCTTCGAGCTGCCCGCTCGAACCTGCCCCTCCGAGCCGCCTGTCTGCCTGTTCGGGTCGCCTACGGTCCCTCCGAGCAGCTAGCAGCCTCTTCGAGCTGCTCGCCAGAACCAGCCTCTTCAGGACGCTCGCTGCTGAATCGAACCTGTTCGTCAGGGCTGCCTGCCTGCTCCTCCGAACCGGGCTGGAGGCCTATAAAAGAAGAAAGAAAAAAAGGCCGTGAGTGGCAGAAAGTCAGTCGTTGAGAGTCAACCCGTCAGGAGTCAGTCAGCGAAACGAGAAAGGAAGTTCGTCGTCAGTCGTCAGAAGCCCGAGTCCGAGAAAAGTCATCTCGTCGATCAGACAATCGGAAGTTAGTTCGTCGTTTAAGTTGCGATTGAAGTTGCGATTGAATTCAGGACAGTTCGTCGAATAAGTTGCGATTGACAACTACCGAGACATCCGGTAATGGTGTATTTTAGTGTCGCTACTTAAGCTAGCATGTTCATCCGCTTCCACTCCTGTTGAGTGTTGTGTGTGTTTTCATCCTTTAATTGGTCAGCATAAGGCAGCCACTTGTTCGCTTTGTGAACAGAACTATCATTTATCTTGCCTTTCTCTTACATCAAGTTGTTCAATCAGTTCCTCCTCATGGTATTGTCCCAATTGCCTAAGGACCCTCTTTCCATTTAATCATATAATTAATGATGATGAATTTGCCCAATGTACGAGAGACTTACCTAAGGTTAATGACTCTATTTATGCCATGAATAATGGTCCTAGACTTGAAGTTTTTGCAGATGTTCAAGAAAATCGTCCTTTGACTCTTAATTATGATCTGGACCCTGATGATAACTTTTTTATCAACCGACCTAAGATCTCCAAGTACAGCACTCCTTCTGATTTATCAACTATTTGTGCTTCCAACGAATTTCTTACCTCCATTATGCATATCAATTGCAGAAGCATCATATCCAAAACATCAGTCATCACTGATCTACTCCATCAACTTTCTATTGATATTCTTGCAATTACGGAGACTTGGTTGGATGAAAGCTCGATTGATTCTGTAAATATATCAGGTTATAATCTTTTGCATAGAATTCGAAAAACTGGCCAGGGAGGAGGAGGTGTTGGATTTGCAATAAAAGACCATATTAAGTTTGAGGAATTGGAAATCCCTTTGGACTGTCAATCTCATTGCTCCTATGAGGCTTTATTTGTACGCTTTCCCCAATCTGATCGGTCTTTCTTTACTATTGGAGTTATATATAGACCCCCTGGCCAGGATGTTCTTACTTTTAATGATGAATTTGCACAGCTCTTGTCCTCCCTCTCAACCAAACCGAAAGACATTTTTATTTTGGGTGACTTTAATATTGACTTGCTTAAGGTTCATAAACATAATCCGACCTCTAATTTCCTAGATGTTATGTCATCCTTCCACTTCCTACCAGCTATTACCCAACCCACACGAATTACTTGCACTTCCTCAACTCTCATTGATAATTTCTTCTCCAATAGAACCTCAAAAATTGTGGACTCTTTTATTATTGCATCTGACATATCTGATCATCTTCCAATCCTTGTAAGACTCAAACTTATCCCCACCATAGAAGCAACTATTGATTACCAAAATACTCGTAATGTCAATCCAGCATCTTGTGAGCACTTTAGAAATTTATTATCTAATATTGATTGGTCTGAAGTTAGTCACTCTTGTGCTTGCAATGATCCTGATGGATCCTATGAGCTATTCTTATCTTTGATTAAAACTGCCTATAACATAGCATTTCCTCTCAAACGTAAACTGATCAAACCACATAAGAAACTAAATCAACCATGGATGACCCCTGGTCTACTAAAGTCATGTAAATATAAGTCTAAACTACACCTAAAATTTGTCAAGAACCCTTCACCTGAAAATAAATCTAAATTCACTTCATATAGAAATAAATTTAAGACGATTCGAATCAAAGCTGAAAAGCAGTATTATGAAACCGAATTTCTAAAATATAATCATGATTTAAAAAAGACTTGGCAAATAATAAGAAATATTATTAATACAAAGGACAAGAAGATTGGTATTACAAATCTTTGCATTAATGGTGAGAGTGTGACAGACGCTAGTATCATTTCTGAGAAATTTAATAACTATTTTGCCAATGTTGCTCAAGATCTTGTCAATAAGATACCTGATTCCACGAACACGATCCATACATATCTCAACCCACCAATTCCAACATCTTTTGCCATCTATCCTACTTCCTCTACTGAACTATTATCAATTAATAATAGTCTTAAAACTTCTCATTCTTCAGGTCTTGATGAGATAGACCCAATTATTATGAGCCCTTTATTAGAACTCGTTGCTGACCCTTTGGCTGAAATCATCAACTGTTCTCTATCTACGGGCATTGTTCCATCTGCTCTAAAAATAGCCAAGGTTATACCCATATATAAACAAGGTAATAAAGAAGAGTTTGTAAATTATAGACCAATTTCTATCTTGCCTTTTTTTTCAAATTTATTGAAAAAGTTATGTATTCACGACTCTTTAATTACTTTACCAAAAAGAATATCCTACATGATTCGCAACATGGCTTCCAACCAGGTCACTCTACTTCCATGTCACTTCTCAATATCCAGGATAATATATCTTCTATAATTGATCGAGGCGAATTTGCATTGGGCATATTTATTGATATTGCAAAAGCTTTTGATTCTGTTAATCACGATATTTTAATTTCTAAATTACATAATATTGGAGTAAGGGGTATTGCCCTTGATTGGTTTAAGATCTATCTTGAAAATAGAATGCAACAGGTCTATTGCAATGGTTCTTTATCCAAAATCAATTTGATCAAATTTGGTGTCCCTCAGGGGTCTATCCTTGGACCCCTCCTTTTCCTACTTTTTATTAATGACCTTCCTAACGCCTCCCATTTACTGCGCTTTGTTCTATTCGCCGACGATACTAACATTTTTGCCTCCCACAAATCTTATGAATTACTTTTTCAATCGGTGAATCATGAGCTCTTACATGTTGTTGATTGGTTCCGAGTTAATAAGCTCTCCTTGAATCTTAGTAAAACCAACTATATCTTGTTTCGCTCGCATCGTAAATCTATCCCTGATATAAAATTAACAATTTCTATGGACAACTTCATTATACCCCAAGTAACATCAACTAAATTCTTGGGTGTCCATGTGGACCAATTTCTAACTTGGAAGGTCCATATTGAAAACATATCTAAAAAGATAGCTAAAAGTGTTGGTATCTTGACCCGTATTGCTTATATGTTACCACCTCGAATTAGACTTAACTTATATTACTCTATTATCCATCCGTATCTATCATATTGCAATATTGTTTGGGCTTCTAACTACTCTTCTAGACTTGCAAGACTAACCTCACTTCAGAACAGAGCTGCTAAAATTATTATGGGACTATCCCGCCGTTCTCATTCACATCTCCTTTTATCTAAATTAAGAATTCTTACCATTGAACAGATAAGAGTCATGCAAAGTTTAACGTCTGAACTTATGTTCAAACATATGCATAATCTTTTGCCTCATGCCTTTGCTGATTTCTTTACTCTAACCTCTGATTTAGTTCCCTATAACTTGAGATCCTCACTTAATTATAGAAGGATTATCACTAGAACTAATACTCGTTTGTTTTCAATTAAAAGTGCGGGTCCTAGGACCTGGAACAACTTACCCTTATCTATTCAGAATTCCCTCTGCTTCACCTCATTTAAACGCAAACTTAAAAGTCATTTGCTTTATGTTGTCCCCTGTTAAATCCACTGATCTCAATCTATGTTACTACTTGTATTCTTTTATTCTTAACTACTCTTCTAAATCGACACACCCAACATCACCTTCATACTTTTCTAAGGATGTAGTTAACTAGTTAAGATAATAATTAATCTTTATTACCTTAGTACTCTATAATCTGCATAACCTGTTGCTGTTTACTTGACCTTGTATTTGGGAAACCCTGTCAGTGGGACACTAGTCCCTTAGGGGTTCTTTCCTTTTGCTTTTTGCTAGTTTTTTTATATCATTTATTATGTACAAAGATGATTTGTCAATTATCACTGAGCAATAAAAACTGTGGTTATGGTTATGGTTATGGTTATTGAAGTTGCGATTGAATTCAGGACAGTTCGTCGTTGAGTAAGTTGAGTCGAAAGGCAATTACGAACTTTCAGTTAATTCGTTGCTCTCGTCGATATAAGTTAATAGACCTACGGACTTTTAGCTTAACTCGCTGCTATAGGTCGATGAAAGTTAATTTCGAACTCGTTGATTTTTAAACTCGTCGCTATCGTCAGTAAGAGACAGCTACGAACTCTTCGTCGTGAAAGACAGTTATGGACGTTTAAACAGTTGATTTCGTTGTTCGTGATTGAATGCAGTTGTCAGTTTCATCGTTAAGAAAATTGTTATGAAAACCAGAACGTCAGTCTTCTGCTAGACTAGGGAAGCCAGACCCCAAAATTTTTACGGTTTAGGGTAAGGTCATTCCTGGTAAGCCTGTCCGACCCGACGACCGCCACAATACATCCATCCATCCATCCATCCATACGTAACATACATACATACATACATACATACATACATACATACATACATACATACATACATACATACATACATACATACATACATACATACATACATACATACATACATACATACATGCATACATACATACATACATACATACATACATACATACATACATACATACATACATAAATACATACATACATACATACATACATATACATACATACATACATACATACATACATACATACATACATACATACATACATACATACATACATACATACATACATACATACATAAATACATACATACATACATACATACATATACATACATACATACATACATACATACATACATACATACATACATACATACATACATACATACATACATACATACACACATACAGCTTAACTTCTACTTATAATTAGTAAATAATAGTTTGATAGATAATAGCACATTAATTCGCTACACCCTGTTACGAATGACGTGGATTGAATGAAGAAGCAGGCCTATTATAAGATCTCTTGAGATGTGTTTGATTCAAGTGTCTCACCTTTGGAAGTGACGGTCAATGGCTGATTGCATAGTGGATATAAACAGCAGTCGGTTTTGAATCCTCCGCCAAATGGTCTGTGTGTATATAGTCCGGTTATATCATGGGGCTATAGTCAATCAGCCTTACGACCTTTATAACCCTGTGTGTGAACCACGGGTCTATAATAATTAATATACTCTATAGTCCGACATAAAATTATAGTCATGTCAGTTGTACGTGAAGCCTGCTCTGTGTTGTGACTGTTTATGGCAATGTTGGTTGATATTGGGTTGAAAGCAATCACCAGGAGCCATGGTAATATGGTTCAAACGAGTGGCAAGAAACGGAGAGAAATGCGGATGTTGGGAGGCAATTCTTGGCAATGCTCATAGTTCCACGCTATTAGGCCTCAAGCAGTCTCGTTCATAATTCATCCGAATGTAAGCGATCAATAAAACTGCCTGTTATAGTTTGCATTAGGAAGCTACATGTACAAGAGCGTAATTGGGAAGTCAACACGCAATGGTCAAATACAATATCCGATCCATGCTCGACTACAAAACTGCCTCCACTATTGCTACCAGGGGCTTCTATCCCTATATACACTTATACAGGGCGGGCGCAACTTGACCCAACGAAAAATCAGAAGGAATCAGAAATGAGGCAAAAACTCGGGAAGGGGAAGACCGGCCCGGGATGAGGTATAAGGCGAGAAATTGAATCCGGTTGTTTGGGGGTATGTCTCACGAATTCCTGATTGCAACCTCT
Source organism: Lumbricus terrestris (assembly GCA_949752735.1). Lineage (NCBI taxonomy): Eukaryota > Metazoa > Annelida > Clitellata > Crassiclitellata > Lumbricidae > Lumbricus > Lumbricus terrestris. Next base: position 95,847,702 of record OX457036.1, read on the forward strand.
GCTGTCCACTCAAAGGTCGAATACTGCAATTTCATTTTCTTCGACCCTGATTCAACCATGCAACACAACTGAAGCGTCTCCAACTCATTCAAAACTCATTAGCCAGAGCCGTCACCAGAACCCCAGACATCATCACATCACCCCAATCCTGAAATCACTCCATTGGTTAAAATCCAATGGAGTTAATCCATTTAAAAAGTCCAATTCCTATCCTACAACTCCTTACAAATACTCTTAGCCAAGATATCCTCGTGAACTCTTCACCATTCAGTCAACCACTCTACCAGATCATCCGCCTGTCTCACTCTTTCTCGAACTTCTGTCACGTCACTACTCATCTCAAGTTCTCCAACCGAACCATATCAAACACTGCATGCACTACACCTCTGTTACAGTAATGATCTCCCGCCTGAATTCCGCCATTATCCCCCTTCCTTCTCAATCCATGCAGGCTGCAGGTCACCCAAACTCCGCCACTGGTTGCACTCTGCCAGTGCCAGTCCGAAGCCTGGATAAAGGAGGAGGGCGTCGCTAATGGTCTTTGTTACCACACAGTGACGTTAAACTGCAAATGCCGCCGCCGCAGGTCACCCACCATCATCTTCCTCACGCTCCTCTATCCATCACTCCTATGGCTTTCCACTCGAAACTAATGTCTCACGTCTTTACTAACTCTTACCCCGAATCACCTGATCCGCCACCTTCCAATTCTAGACCTAAACGCCACACAACTTGACTGCTACTGTATACTAATGTATCACCTCTTATACTTTGATGACCGACCGACCACCTCCTTCGGGGCTACTCTTTGGGGCAACCTATCTGACTAGACACAGCGCTCGTGGATGAGCTGGTACCCTGCGCTCGGCTTTCGAGTGCCACTTTAGAAATTGGAGATTACGTTTACGATTACACTAATAAGCCTAGGCTAATACAATACTCATAGGACGGCTTAGGTCCCATCGGTCAAAGCACTCCTACAGCTACGCTGTAAGTCTAGGCATATACTGTAGAGTGTAGACTGTTCAGCGCTTCCATGGGTGGAGACCTAGGGGAGGGGACAGAGGGACGATTCCCCCCCCCAATGGAGGTGTTGGGGGGATGGCCCATGCATTTGTCCCCCCTCCAATCGTTGAGCGTCACGACTAAAAAAAGGTCATCAACTTTTTTGGCGGCGAAAATAGAAAATTTCGTCGAGATTTCGCCGGATGACTAAAAAAAGGTCGTGGGAAATTTTGGCCGGTGAAAGATGGAAATTTTTCGGCGACAGTCAGAGCCGTTCGTCCGCCCAAAAATCTCGCGTCTTTCCGTCCCCCAAGTCTCCGCCCAGGTCTCCGCCCATGAGCGCTTCACACCACCTAGCTTTATTACAGCTATAGTCTCTGTAGCTGCATGAGTGTTTTCCCCTCCTGGCGGTTTCACACACTTTGCTCTCCGTCCGTTAATGACTTGTCTATCTGCGTGTCTATATTTTTTTTATAACTGTCTGTCTCTTTCTGCCTCTGTCTCATTAACCTTCCACGTCTCGATTTGCTATTGCATAATATTCATTATAACACACTCGATCGTGCCATAATAATTATCCATCATTGTCGCAGCCCCAGGCCCATCATCTCATCTCGCAACTAAGCCGTCAGACCAATATGTGGCTAACCATAGGCCTATATCATGTGCGTAAAAATTCTATTTTAATATCCCACTCTCCCTGCTGCGCCTCGGACATTTTTAACCCCTCCCCAGACATTTTATTTCTACCGTAGCCTAAATAGTAGACTACAGCACAGAATAATTGCACATGGCTTTCATATTATTTATAACTAGCTGGGGTACCCGGCGTTGCCCGGGAAATTGAGGATTCTACACGCTCCCGGCCACAACCCCACCACACCACGCCCCCACCCCACACTCCACAACACCCCCACCGCACTCCGACCTCCACCGGTACGCCACCTGTGAAATTAGGGTTTGGGGACAAATCACCCCACCCCTCTCACCCTCAACCCTCCCCTTCCCCACCCCACCCTCTCCCCACCACTCCATCCCACCGACCCACCTCCTACCCTCACCTCCCCCACCCACCATCCCCCACCCCAGAACACCCCCACCGCACTCCGACCTCCACCGGTACGCCACCCGTGAAATTTGGGTTTTGGGGCAAATTTCCCCCACCCCACCCCACCCCTCCCCCACCCCACCCCTCCCCACCCCCCTCCACCCCACCACAATCCGACCTCCACCAGTACGCCACCCGTAAAATTAGGGTTTTCAGGGGAAATTCCCCCTTACCCCACCCCCTCACCCCCACCCAACCCTCACCCACCCCCACCCTCTCCCCACCTCACCCCACCACACCGACCTGCGCCAGCACGCCACCCGTGAAATTAGGATTTTCGTGAAACTTACAACAGCTGCTCTCGCCAATTATATAATGACCATGCAAGAATTTAAGGTGTTTAAGAAACTGCCGTCTTAGTGTTTTCGCCTTCCTCACCATGGCCCCCATGGTGGTAGAGATTCGCCAACCACTGAACCGGGTGGTTCTGATGGCCCTCTATCTAGGTAAAAAATTTGAGATCAATAGCTGCGTTTTATTGAAAAAAATTTGGGGGATTTCTACCCCCACCCTGGCCCCCATGGTGGTAGAGAATCGCCAACCCCTCGACTTTGTGTCTCGTGCCGAGATCTACACAGTAGTGAAGGTTAGGAGTGAAAAGCTCAAAAAATGTTGAAATGCATTCCGGACAAACAGACAGACAGACAGACAGACACACGTTACAGAATCTTCTCTTTATTTATATCTATTATTTTTTCCCAATTCTGACTCTGGAGTCTGGATATAGCCTACATCATGTGCACCTATACATGTATGATGTAGCTGTGACGCATTAGAAGCCAGAACAGACGATGTCTCATTGGCTGAGAGCTGCTACAGGTTTCGGTTTCATGTCCCTTCGATTAGCCCCAGGTTCGTCTCTTCTTGTGAACACAATAATATGAATTTATTAAAATATTACGTGACGCGATAAAAGCGCGCCGACAAAAAACGCGCCGACAAAAACACGTAGTCAAATGCGCACAATCGCAAAAGCGCACGCGACAAATGTGTGCGCAGGCCAGAGCGCCAAACTTAGACAATAATAGAAACATTTGCCAATAGATTCGAAATGAACTATAGATTTGTAACAATTTTTAAGCATAAGAAAGCACAAAGGCACACAACGGAATAGGCCTATAATTATAATCTTAACTATAATAGAAATTGTCGTGTAGGCCTATGTTCATAAAGTTCTATAGCCTTAAGTGATATCAGCCAGACTCTATAGGCAGAAACAGAAGGACTCAAAAAACATTGCCTACTGGAAGATATTTAAGTTAGAAAAACACAGAATTATTAGACACGGGAACACACAAAGTTATTTCTATTATTTTAACTGGATGTAATTTGCTGATTGGATATAATTACTTGCGTTTCATTTCCACGGCGTCGGCCGTATATCTAACTAATAATTTCAGGCCTGATCGATAGCCTACTACCCTACATGCTTTATTGATTGGTAGGCTAGTCAACAAATTACTTGGCCTACTTTTAGGCCTATAAATGTTGCGCGCTTTTGTCGCGCACTATTGGAGGATCCTGGGTGGCCGAGTGGGTTGTAGCCCGCTCGCCGCGCCGGCGACGCGGGTTCGATTCCCCGGTCGGATCTTTACATACTGCGGGTTGCTCGGTCGCAATATAAACGTGGAGTCGACGCTGATATCATCTTCGTAATGGAAAAGAGTCGTTAAACCCATACATTTCATTTTTTCGCGCACTATTGTCGAGGTGATTATCCGGACAGCCCTGTCGATGGTGGATATGCCTAGTTCAAGAGAACCGTCAGGACTAAGCCGCACCGATGGCAACAGACCAGACGGAGCCACACTGGTCCCATGGACAAGAGACAGATTCATCGCATGGGATGCAACAGCAATCCACACGTGCGCGTCGTCGTACATTCATCTGACGTCGACAGTAATATAACGGGTGGAGCGGCGGAGCAAGCTGCTGCTGATCGAAAACGCACCAAGTGTAGCCTACATCCTCGCTATTGCTACATATATACGCACGAATATTGTTCATCCCTGTGGCAATTGAATCACTGGGCCTGATAAACCGGACAGGTCTAGGCTATATTTCTTCGGGAGCTGGGCCGCCGCATGACAAACTGACAACGGGCGACCCTAGAGAAACCATGCACCTGTTCCAGCTTTGGTCAATTTGCACGCAACGGTTCAATGCCGTTGCATTTAGTCTGCACGTTGGAGACGAGAACCTATTATAGGCCTAAACTAATTTTTTTAAATAATTATAGGCCTATTCATTAGACTATTATTTAAAACTGACAAGTGCGGAGTAGGCTAGGCTATGAATCACAAGTCATAGTAGGACCAGGCAATTAAAAATTAATAGGCTACATGAAAAAGTCAAAATTAACTGAAAAAATTCATGGGGCAGGCTACCCGGATGGATAACACGCTGGCGTAGAGAACAAGAGGTAACGAGTTCGCGCCCCAGACAGGGCGGACGTGCTTTGTAGGCTGCTATTAGCGCCGTCTGCGCCGATTAGGCCTAGGGCAGTGATTCCCAACCTTTTGTGACTTTAGGGCCACTTTTTTTTTAGTTGGAGGACACGAGGGCCACTTTTTCTTAGTTGAAGGACATTAGGGGCCACAATCCTAAATTTTATTTACTAAAAGCATATACAAAGTTCCTAATTGAATCAAAATAGAATGTTTGATGTTATTTATAGACGTAAAAATATAATAATTTGTAATGGAAAATAATTATGTGTTCTATCCTGTCCAAACTGTCAATTTTGTCATATATTTTTGTTAATTCTTTGAGAGACGAGTTCCATTTTTTAGGCCTGGCGGACCACTTTTGGCCCACGGGTTGGGAACCGATGACCTAGGGCCTATAATTGCAGGCTGTCTGTTCTGTTTATAGTTAAGATCAGTGGTTTGGGTGAGCAGTGGGAATGCCAACTTTGTACATCTCTCGGGTTTTGTATAGAAAGGCACACTATAAATTGTCTAATCTCATTATAGTAGCCTAGGCCTATATAAATATAGAAGCATTCTTTTTGTAATTTCTGTCATTTTGTGCTCTCATCCTAAGACAAATCCAATAGGCTAGACCAGTGGTTCCCAAACTTCAGCAGGCCGCGGACCGGCAATAATTTTTGGCGACGCTCACGGACCGCTAACTTAGGCCTAAATGGCGATGGCAAAAAAACGACCTAAATTATAAAAAGACTAAAATATAAGGCTATCTACAGTTAGTCTACATGTACATGTCCTTGAAGCCTTATTTGCTTAAGATTTTATTATGAATATTTTCGCTTAAATTGTCGATTATTTTTCACCTTGTACGTGTTGTTCGAACAAGAAGCCATATTTTCTGAATCAGTAGGCCTATCATCTTCGCTCTGAGTTTCTGAGCAATCACGCTTATTCGCTGTTTTTTTATATTATAAAACCTGCCCAGATTTGTTTGCTTACGTTTGCTATATTTTTTTATTCGAAGACATCTGTTTATATTTAAACTAGAAATTTTACACTAGACCTATGTAAGAATTTTTTAATTTTGGATCCGGCGTTTACCGTTCAGCATAGATCAACATAAATTAGCTCGAAGCTGACTGAAGTCATCGATGTAGCCTAGTTGCCCAAATTTGGAATAAATTTAAATTGTTTGAATTCACCATCTGGCAAGTTAAAATAAGGCGCGTTGGTTTATTTCAAATTTTTAAATAGTAGGCTAAGAGAGAAATTTTAATAAATTTTGGATAATAATTCGAATAATTTCACAATTTCAAACAAATAAACTGATAATTACAGTTTATTTTGTTTATTTTAAACTCTTCTCCGCGGACCGGCGATCATACCTCCGCGGACCGGCACCGGTCCGCGGACCACCACTTTGGGAACCACTGGGCTAGACAAGACTAAAGACATTCTATAGGTATTATAATGTATTTGATCAATTTCTTTTTGTACCTGATAGCGGTGTGTCTGTCAGTCTTTGTTAGGCTACCATTAAACGAATAAAATAATAATAATAAACTTTGAGCAGTAGGAACGCTGATGAAGTTTTATTGGGAACGCCCATGTTTCCAGGGTTCCATGCATGGTGAGCAGTGGGAACGCAAGCCAAGAAATTCGAGAGCAGTGGGAACGCCGTTCCCACCCACTTTAAACCCTGGTTAGGCTCAGACTTAGCCTAGGCCTGCAGGCCTATAGGCCTATTCTGTAATCGGAGTTGCTATAAACTGTTCCAACTGCATAATTGTAGGCCTAAACTGTCACCGGTTACGGTCTGTCAACCGGATTGTTGAATAAACGAAAACTATTATTCAATTAGGCCTAATGTAAGAATTTTTTCGATCACGTGGTGATTTTGTGCTCTGCGCCTAGAGCAGACAGCGCTAAATGCTAGCGCTAAATGAATAAATCACTTCTTCGATCCTGGTTCGACAGCGTTCAAGTGTATATATATATATCTATGCAAAAGATCAATCGTTTCGATTTTCATGTTCGCGAAAATAAAAACGCTTGCAAAAGTAAACAAATGGAGCAATTAAATAGGTTATACAATTAAAACGTGTTTGCTGCAGGCCTACATTATTAGCCATGCAAATAGAGTAGGTTCCTACTGTAAACAAAATGACTCACTACCGTTACCAGTTGGTTGAATGTCTTGTGTGGTCGCGTGTTTTGTTGCCGGGCAATCATTATGTTCGAGCTTTCGTGGCGCGTGTATTGTCAGTGATGGCCTTAAAGTTCTCGGTTTTGGCACATAAGCGTAAGGCAGTTGCGGCTATTTGTGCGATTTCACTGACGTTCTTTGTTCCCTTTGCATTGGTTTCGAGTCGGCATACCGTAGTCAGAACAAGGAATAGAGGTCTGAATTTGAGCTCGGAAGATGTGTACAACCCGGTCCGTGTTTCTCTTCTGGCCTTGCAGCAGGACCAGGGTACGACCCTCAGTGACAATACATCTATTGTGCCAAACGTTGTTCACTACGTTTGGTTGGGCGACGACTTGGCTTTTAGTTTCATAAACTATCTGAGCTTCACCAGTGTCGATCGATTTATAAAGCCACGATTTATTTTCGTTTATGGAGAGTTTCTTCCGACCGGTCCATGGTGGCATCGTGTCATATCGGAGATTGGTTACATCTATCATGTCCACATTGTTGCACCAGATTTTGCTCCGAATGGCCAGCTATTCAAATACATGGCACACAGATCAGATTTCCTTCGTTTCAACATTCTGTCAAGTGAGCTGAAATTGTTTTTACTAAGTTATGTTTTATGTGGTTAGTGTTTGCCAACTTATCTATTGTTATTATTAAATCAAAAGTGTAATGACATCCTATGACTGTTGCCAACGACATCTTTAAAGCTGATAATTGTAGTTTCAGTTTCTTCCATCTATTTTTTCCACTCGACAATTGATTCATGTCTCACACGTTTTGGTTGTGATGATCTGTCAAAAAGTTGCCTTTATCCAACTGTTCTATTTTTACTTGGTTAGCAATCATTTGGATAATTAATGTGGTTAGCAATCATTTGGATAATTGATGTGGTTAGCAATCATTTGGATAATTAATGTGGTTAGCAATCATTTGGATAATTGATGTGGTTAGCAATCATTTGGATAATTAATGGACACGTGTGACAATTCTTCATTTTCTTTCTTTCTATTATTAGAGGTCGTTTTCATTCTTCAGTTTATTTGATTTGTTGTTGCGTTCATGCAAGTTATTTAATATTGGTATTAGCTCTATAACATTTCTATTATGACCCGGTGCCAAAGATTTTTCTTGTGACTATTTTGTGTAGCCTTCTGTATTTATGTTTGCCTTTAAAAGGCTTTTGATGGTTATCTCGACTCGGAACATTCTTGGATTACTTTTATGGACAACCCTTTTGACACAATACAGCGCTCGTGAATAAGCTGGTGCCCTGTGCTTGGCATTCGAGTAGCACTTTAGAAGTTAGGAGATTGCTATTAAAGGGTCTTTTATACTCATTTTTCTCATTTGCTTTCCTTCTGTAAAGTGTTTTCCCTTTGAACATGTACGTTTGTCTCCGGGGTAAACCTGTAAAAATGGACGGTAGCTGTTACAATACGTAATCAAGTGGTTCCCACTAATCGAGAAGAAAGTTTGCTATATAGTTTGTCATGATTGATTTCCAGTATCTGTCCGGAATTGGTCTGTAATATGCATTTTGGAGAACACTTTCTCTAGCAATCTTTTTTAAATTGAAGAAATCAACCTGATTTTCTTAATTTAATTATAGCTTTGTATTGCTTTATCATTACGACAATTCATTGATTCCAATCAATTATGATCTCGTCGTTCTGGTTGCTTGCATCCCTTTGGTTTCCCTCACAGTTTACGGTGGCCATTTTGTTGTTTTACCATCTTGGTGACCATCTTGTTTGCCGTTGTCAAGGAATACCATATATTGCAATTTACATAGCACCTTTGCCCTTTATATTGTATTTCAGCATGGATGTCATCCAAACTAGCACCTCAAATTTATTAAACATGCTCTCACTCATGCTATCATCAAACCGCAAACCAGTATTCCTATGAACTCACAAACCTCGCCTCTTGCCATCTCTCGACATGTCTTTCACTCAAAACTGAATGCGCTGCTTTATTGCAAGGTTTTCTCGATTCCTCCTCTGCCACTGCCACCTCCATCGCTATTTCAACTCTAAGCACCATCCACTATTACTTCAGTTGTATTCTTTCTGATTACTGAATCATTGGCAGAGAGCACAACATTCTGATGCGTTTGCCGCTCTGTACGGGTCAGTAGGCTATCTGTTTATTGAGTGCAATGTTTATTGGAATTGCTTTGAGGGGTGAGTGAGGACTGGTATCAAAGTAATGCCTTGAGAATGATAAGATAAAGACGCGTGAGGCTATTATGCAGACTGTAAACCTCTGTTCTTATCTATTTTAAACGTAGACTTTGGAGGCATCTACTTGGACGCTGATGTCCTTGTCCTTCGATCATTCGAACCTCTTCGCCAATACGACATGGTCCTTGGACGTGAGCAACCTGATGCCTTGTGCAACGGAATCATCATCGCCCGTAGAGGTGCACCGTTTCTCCAGCTGATACTCGAGCTGTATGATTCATACTTGGGGGATAAGGAGGATTGGGGCTATCGGGCCAACCGTATGCCTCACCAGCTGGCCCTTCGTCACCCGGAGTTGATCCACGTCGAGGAAATGAGCCTTGATCGTCCCAACTGGATGGAGAGAGCATTGATCTACGATGGACTCTACGACTGGAGGCCCAATTTTGCAATGCATCTCTGGATTCGAAAGTGGCCCGAACAGAACATACCTCGAAGTTTGGAGGATGTCAGAACAGCCAACACAACGATTGGAGAAATGGCAAGATGGATTCTGTTTGGGTCTAGTGAACCATTGGACGTCCTTACACACTGAAGTCATACATGCATATGCCTGCACAATGTCCAAAGCATCAATCGCCAAAACATCTGATCTGTATATTTTTCTTGTTGTTCTAGTCGTATACATCTCTATGTCCGGGTAATGGTGAGAACATCTGTCTAGGAAATAATTGTCCAGTAGAATTTCGTCTGCCTTCTAGAGGGCGTGGTAGTCAAAGACGTAGAGTGCTTTGCCTCTGGCGCAGAGATAACTACACTCGGATGGATGGTCGCTGTCAAGAGCTCTGGTGTTGTACTAAAATCCTATTTGAGCTCACAACCACAGCATTGTAGTTGGAGATACAGTTAGGGTAATGGTTACACCAGCGGTTCCCAACCCGTGGCCCGCGGGCCAAAAGTGGCCCACCAGGCCTAAAAAATGGCCCTCATCTCAAAGAATTAATAAAAATATATGAAAAATGACAATTTGGACGCGATGGAACACAAAATTATTTTCTTTTACAAAATATATTATTTTGACGCCCGTAAATAACATCAAGCATTCTATTTTGAATCAATTATGACAATTTCATATGTTTTTAGTTAATTAAATTTACCCTTGTGGCCCCTTAATGTCCTTCAACTAAGAAAAAGTGGCCCTTGTGTCAACAAAACTTAGAAGAAGTGGCCCTTAAGTCAGAAAAGGTTGGGAACCACTGGACCATTACACTCTGGCTCACAGAGCGCATGGTTGCGGGTTCGCTTCTCGCTACCATCCAAGAAGTCGACTCCGCAGCCTTCCATTCGGCAGATGGTGATGGTAGCATGATGGGTGCCTTGCATTGCTGTCAACAGGCAAATTCGATTCCAGTAATAACTTGTGATCATTAGTTCAAACAATGCGGTGTGCCAGTTTGAAATCAAACGAGGATTGTAAAATGTTGGACTGATATGCAAACCTCCTGCACAGAGGTGCCGTGATAGGACTTTGCATTCTACGAGTTTTTGTAACTTGAATCTCATTCGTTTATGATCTTGCGCAGTATTTTCGCATTTCAGCAAATTGTTTAACTCTTGTCATTTTATGAAGCTATACTCTTAAGGGTACTGTTTGGCAAAATCAAGCACCAATGTAGCCGCAAAAAAATGCCAGTTGGCAATTTAAAAAAATTTCTAGTTGGAGCTGTGCATGTATTACGTATGCAGTAGGGGGAGGGGTGATTGGATTTAGGTGATTTTGCGTACAGATGCGTAAGGTCATTATTAGTAGCATTATGTAGCTGAATGCCTTTCGTCTTGGTGATTTTCCTGATTTTTCCTAAATTGTAGGTTTTGTTTATTCATCATAAGAGATGTATTAGTATTTTTTGGTTTGGTGATTTTCCTGATTATTCTTAAATTATAGGTATTGTTTATTCATCATAGGAGATGTATTAGTGTTTTTGGGCTTGGTGATTTTCTTGATTTCTCTTAAATAAGAAATTGTAGGTTTTGTTTATTCATCATGAGAGATGTACCAGTGTTTTTGGACTTGGTGATTTTCCTGATTGTTCTTTGGTAGGTTTTAACATTAAAGATGCACCTTTATTATTGTTTGCATGCATGTATATGTTATAGTATGTGTTGGGTCTTTCTTTGACATTGTCCCTTGGTACTCCACCCACATACTTACAGGGTATTTGCCATCTTGCTTTGGTCTGCATTGGTCGTTGGCATCTGCAGTCCATGGTGACTTGCTTGTCCCCTTTCCACATACTTCCATCATGCAATATTGGGCTTTCTCCATTGCGGGCCATTTGGACTGGCTCTCCATTGGAACTACATTTTCTACCAGGGACAAATTGCTCAGCCTTTTGGTCATCTCTAAAGATCGTTCTTTTAAGCTGCAGCTGTTCCAGAAGCACCTCTGTATAATTGTCTTGAACGGAAGCTATATATCAAGTACGTATTGATTGAGTAATTGTTATGCACCTGAGTATTTCTGTTGCATTCTATAACCCTGCTCTTAAGCCATTGATTTTTTGTGTAGCTGTTTTACAGTTCTGACAATGATAACTGCATGCACTGATTGATTTCTGTTTTCACACACACTCATGCAGCTATTATTTTGTCTAGCTATATATATATATATATATATATATATATATATATATATATATATATATATATATATAATAGCACAGTGCTTCTCCTTAGCACTATGGGGCAAGGAGAAAAGTCTTTCCAAATTAAGGTTGCAATATGGAATGTGGATATTGTGTGATCACATGGATTGTTTAGAAACTCAAGATGAATTATTAACTGCCGAGATCACCTGTGCTGCAGGCTTTGTATTTTTCGTACCAGTCTCCTTGGCTGAAGATGTGAGCCAGGTACTGTATGGGTTTGTTAAGAGCAGGAAACTGCTTGGTTTATGCCACGTGTTCTTAATTGATGAGTATCTTGTCTCAACTTTGTCTATGGTTGTAAATGCAGTTTTTGCCATTTTAATGTGTTCCGGAATTGGTTGATGGGCTTTTTTTGCTGGCAGTTGCTGGACATTTCAAATATTTTAATTTATACTCAATGTTCTGTGTTTAATCTAGACGTCTCTGGGGAAAGTTCCCCCAAGAAATGACATTCCCCGCCCACAAGAAACTTCGTGAGGTTGTATACATGTAAATACATAACATTTCCCCCCCAAAAAATTATACATGTAACAATTCCCCTCCTCGTCATAAAATTCTATAGGTCTTGTTTTCATGCATGGTATTGTACCTATATACGCACGAAAATGGTACGGTTATATGGTTTATCTGAAAACGCAAGAGATAGGCTAGAAAAGGTCGTCAGTGTTTAAAGTAGTGAAAATGGTATATTTTATGGAAATTTTGACAGAAAAAGTAAAAATGGTCGTCAGAAAAATATTACAGGTCACATGGTGTCGTTGGTGGCTCAGCATTGCCATCCGCCCAAGACGACCGTTTTTCCGTTCCCCATCAAGACCCGAATCTCCCTCCAAAGCAGGGGGGCTAGATTAAGCACTGCCTGATGTTTACCATAATTGGTTTGCTGTGTGTTCTCTGGGATCTTCTTTCCAATCGTGCAAATCATTCCCTATTATATTATTGAAGTTGTAGATGACTTTTGTGTTTATATTAATTATTATTCCTTACGTTTAGGATAATAAGCGTGTGCGCAGATCGTTTGACGTGCGTCCTACAATTACCATTTCATTGACTATTTTTTACACATGAACGTGCCTGTTGAATATGCAAAACTTGTTCGTTAATTTCTGCTTTTAATGGTCGTGTTTCTGATTGAACATCAGCATCGTGCTTCTGGGAGTTTTCTATTGTGGTATGTTAACAGAATTTTGAGCAATTGTGTATATTTTATCTGTGCTCTTTTAAGAATCAGCTTTTGATGCATCCAGTATTCTCAAAGTGCCAATGTATTTGCTACAGTTGACTTTTGAGGGGTAATCGTCGAAATTTTGTATGTTCACGAACGCATTGTCTCGTGATGCAGGTAAAGTCTTCAGATGTGACTATAATTGTTTCAGGTAGCTTTGTAAAAGCTTCTTTTGTTTATAAATGTATGTGGCGCAAAAAGTATTGTGAATTTTTTTCTGTTTGGGATTTCAACTACCATAGTTGTTATGGTGATAACTGTTTGTTTTGTAAACTGGAAAAAGGGTATTTGATTCAAAATATTACTACATGCATCATAGTATTACGGTACTGTATTTCCTCCAGTTTGTTGTAAGCAATAACCTGAATTAACATAAAAATAGTTGTTTAAAAGATTTCGGGTGTGTGAATCATTTCTTGTGTCTTGATATGGCAACAATAGCCAAGTATGCCATTAATTAGTTTATTCGGTGATAAGTAGGTTGCTATGCAAGTCAATACAACAACAAAAATGGAAGCATGATTGATAAGAGTTATTGTTGGTAGACTGGTTACTTACCTACTTCAAATGTACGGCATTGAAAACATAAACGACAGGATTACCAAGATTAGCCTACCTATATTTTGCAGGTTGCCTGTTCTGTTAGTATGCCTAGTTAAGATTGATGTTAATTAAGATTGTTGCATAACTTGTACATATACAGCGCAGTGCGTTTGTAGACATTTTATTGAAGAAAACTTATTATTATTATTATTATTAATTGTTATTATTATTATATACTGGAATTTCCTCTGTCGGCTTTTACATGGAATTTTGATGGAACCAATATTGACTGTATTATCTTGTCCCATATTCGACATAAATTTTATTTGGTTCCTTGTGGGCATGCTAGCAGAGGAAATATATGTGTGTGTGTGTATATATATATATATATATATATATATATATATATATATATATATATATATATATATATATATATATATATATATATATATATAATAGACCTTATCCCATTTTTTGAGCCAAATGAAAGACCATTTGCCATAGAGTTTCGCCGCTGAATAAATTAAGAAGTAAGCAGTGAACCAATTTTCATTGAGGTTGTCATGTAAAATACGTTAATTGCGTTGAGGCTTGTCATGATGTGATATGATTCTCGTTAAGCCATTGAATTTAATGTGTTAATCGTTCTCGAATTTCTTACAGATGTTGTGCTAGATGTGATAGACTATATAACCAAATGGTGATTATTGTGTGGTTTATGTTGTGTGAAATCCGCATTTGTCTGCCGTTGGCATAATTATACTTTTAATTATACTTTGGTGTAAGCCGTCGAAATGTGTCAACCGATTGAGTGTGACCTGGTTTCGATAGCAATAGGGAAGGTGAATTTTGTAGACTTTATTATTGGCTGTGATAATATAATCACTATTTTCCAGCTTGGTGCATGTTTCTAGAATACTGCTATTCGTGTTTTATTTTTTAAAGTACCTAGGCCTATAGATCAAACTAGCAGAATGTGATTGGCCTGTATTTGGGCATAGGGTTGCCAGGTGGCCTTCAGAAAATTACCGGACAATGACTATCACGTTACGAGCCATATTATATATATATAAGCTTATATATTATAGCCTATGTCACAGACTATGTGTGTGTGAGCGCGCGTGTGTTTGGGGGTGAGACTTGGCGGGAGCGATAAACCGGGGTAGATTGCAGTATATATGTATATATGCTGCATATATGTATATATGTATATATATATATAAGGCAGTATCCGTGCTGCAAAGTTACAGCGTGTGAGTCAAACCACGCACGTCTAGATAACTGGCTTTTAAAATCTAGAGGTCCGTTGGAAACTCAGCCAAGTAGGCTATAATTATAAAGGCATTATATAGATCTGCTGGGTGGATAAAATTATGGACCTATGTATAAAGTGGCTAATTTGAAAATTTGGCGCCCTAACGAATGACTGAATTCGGATATTAAACAACATTAAAAACATATTTAACGATTTCATCACTCAGTTCCATTCTGTAGATAACCCCAGTTGACCTATAGACTTGCAATGCAAAATGCGAACGCATCATTAAGGCTCGATCTTTGTAGTCGAGTGAATTTAATTAATCAATTATGAGGTTTAAGAGATGAGCTAAAAAAACCAAAGCGAGCTAGAGGGGCAGATTGACACAGTCAGACAGAGACAGAGAGATAGAGAGGCAGATAAGTACAGACAGATTACGAGCGTCCGTGTTTAGGTCTAAGCCTTAAATGAAAGGAGGGAGATAGACACACAGAGAGGAAGAGATCATTTGTGCTGAGAGTGTCAGACAGACCAACAAACAGACAGACAGAGACAGCGCATAAGTGCTGAGATTCGGTTCAACCATTATTTAATTGAACAAGCCTCCAACTTTATGCACAATACATAAGCTTACATAGATTATGACCGTGCATCAATATATTTGGCTCTGTTATGATAAATTTTATTTAGCTATGCCGTCATTTTGACGATGATTGGTGTACGGTATTTGGCTCTGTTTCGCAAGGAAATCCATTATAGGCCTACGCTGGAAGATCGTAAGCAGATATCTTTTCATGGCCCCAAGAAATTATACACTCCAACTACACAATTGTTGCTAGCAATAATTATTTACCGGACACAGCCATGTCCGGTAATGTCTGAAATTTCTGACCGGACAATTTGTGCAAATACCGGACTGTCCGGTTCATTACCGGACGCCTGGCAACCCTATTTGGGCAGCAATAGGCCTACATGTATATTTACTCTGTTTGAGTAGGCCTACATCTTGGATAACATCCAGGGATGCCACTCATAGCTTTTTTCACCTAGGTCTAGGTTTTTTCGGTCTTGTGCAGGGTTCTAGTTTTTTTTTCAGTATCTAACGTTTTTCTCACGGTGGTTTTTCTGACTTTTCTTAGGTAAAAACAGACATTTTTAGGTATAAAATACACGAAAGATGAGAAAAAGTCGAAAGATTTAATAAGATTTTGGAGCGAAAGACACAAAGGTCATCAGAAATTTTCAGGCGAAAAAGGAAAAATTAAAAGGAAAAACATTTTGGTCGAAAGACTAAAAAAGTCGTCAGAAACTTCAGTCCCAAAACTCCCATGTATTTCTTGGACAAATTCTCGATCTAGTCTTTTCTTGCCTTTTTTCGGTCGTGTCTGAACTTGTTCTAAAATTCAGAGTGGCATCCCTGATTACATCAGTTTTGTGTTAACTTAGCAGTGATGCCACAGCTGGGTTTTTTCCACTAGATCTGGGTTTTTTGGCCTTCGTCTGGGTTTCTGGGTTTTTTGGGCAAGATCTGGGTTTATTTTGGTGAGTTGACATTTTGTACTTAAAACACATGATTATTCTGTGAAATTCAATGTAAAATGGTTGTGATACATAATTTTTCCACTAATTTTAATTTTAAACTCCACAATCAAGATCTCATGTTGTCAATTCACAAATAATTTATAACCTGAAGAATAGTTCTGCACAGAAATAAACCATTTTGACATTTCAAATAGGTCAGGTCACTCGTCTCTTTCATTGTAAAACCGTATTACATCTATATTAAACATGCATATACAGTTATGCACTGTAGATCAGGTCAATCCTCTAGTGGTATAGGCCTAATAGCCAAGTTGTTGCAGAGTATTAATGTTCTAGGTGGTTAAAACATTGGAATGTTAGTGTATTAAGAAAATTTGGCTGGAAAACTCAGACAACTTTAAAACTTTGTAAACTTAAGCCACGTGTGTTATGTGCTTACGATTCTGGTAGACTCGACCCACTGCGCATTCGCACACGAATATATCGATTAAGCTTATTGTCAGTATGGATCCCGAGTCTCTGACAACTTTGACAATTGATATTTTAAAGTTGTAATTGCATTTTATTCGACTCTTTTGACGAACATTTAGTTAACCCTCATGCGAACAAGCGAAAAACTAACTTGATTTGTACAAAGGGGGTCTAAAATAGGTTACATGAATAGTCTGGGTTTTTCTGGGGGTTTTTTGGAAGGAAATCTGGGTTTATTTCAGAAACCTCAGTGGTAACACTGTAACTTAGGCCTACTGGAAAGCTGGCTTTTGACATCCACAGCAAAGATCAAATCAATTTATTGATCGCAGATCTGACAGTTTATAAGATCTTTGTCTATAGTAATTGTCATTACGGTATTGAAATGCATTTTCAGCAGCGTTTCATTTGATCTGTTGATGACAATGAAATAGTTATGATTGATCTAAAGTAGATTTTCGTCTTTTTTTTAAAATTTTAGTCATCATAATAAAGTTTCAAAATTCGGCAGTCTTGTTGAGTCGGAATTCGAAGAAGTAAGTAAGTATATTCTTTAATATAACCAAATCGTAATCTCGAGACGTATACAGCACCCACAAAAGTCAAGTCGCGGGAACTAATTAGGCCTATTCACAAACGCTTAATCAAAAGAAAATCGATAGGCAGCGGGTCAAGTCCGGAGAGTCAGGCAGGCAGATAGATGGACGGCTAAGGTGGGTGATGTTTAGAGTTGAAATGGCGAGGATGTGAGGAGAAGTTGAATCAGGATAGGATTTGTGAAAGAGCAATGGGAGATGGTGAGAGGTGGAGTTTTGGTGAGCTCGTATGATGGGTCGGAAGTTTGCCGTAGGCTACGTAGTGCTGGCGGAATTAAGTTTGTTCCAAAGAGGTGGAACGGCAATGGCTATTGAGCGGTCTGCGAATTTCACTGATAAAGTGATGGCCGGGAGGACGAAGCAGTGTAATGGAGGATGAGGTGCGTGTTGATCGAAGTGGCTGGATGGTGAACAACTGACGAATTAAGGTAGAACGGCTGGGATGATTGAAGTGTATTGTAGGCCTAAGTGAGTGAGAGGACTTTGTATTCGATGCGTTCAGGTGAAGTGATATCAGTGAAGTGATTTCAGCCTTTTAAGGACAGGATCGAGTAATGTGGTGACGTTTGGGGTTTTAGTGACAGCACGGGCGAGGGCATTCTGGATAGGCCTAATGTAAATGTAATGTAATGTAAATCTTCGAGAATTTTTCAGCGTCCACAAAAGCCACGTCAGGGAGACCAGTTTAATTATTCACCGGCCCTACTTGGAGGCGGTTAATTTGGGTAATCGTAATCGTAATCGTAATCTCGAAACTTCTACAGCGCCCACAAAAGCCAAGTCGCGGGAACCAGCTTATTCACAGGCGCTCAATCAAAACAAAATCGATAGGCAGCGGGTCAAGTCCGGAGAGTCAGGCAGGCAGATAGATGGACGGCTAAGGTGGGTGATGTTTAGAATTGAAATGACGAGGGATGTGATGAGAAGAGGAGGAATCAGGATAGGATTTGTGAAAGAGCAATGTTTTCAGTTTTGAGTGAAAGACCTGTGGGGAGATAGCGAGAGGTGGAGTTTTGGTGAGTTCGTATGATGGGTCGGAAGTTTGCCGAAGTGCTGGCGGAAGCTTGTTCCAGAGAGGTGGAACGGCAATGGCTATGGAGCGGTTTGCAAATTTCAGTGATGAAGTGATGGGAGGGCGAAGCAGTGTAATGGAGGATGAGGAGCGTGTTGAACGCTCGAGGTGGCTGGATGGTGAACAACTGACGAAGGTAGAACGGCTGGGATGATTGAAGTGTATTGTAAGTGAGTGAGAGGACTTTGTATTCGATGCGTTCAGGTATTTTGAGCCAGTGAAGTGATTTCAGGACAGGAGTGATGTGGTGACGTTTGGGGGTTTTCGTCACTGCACGGGCGAGGGCATTCTGGATAGCTTGGAGGCGGTTAATTTGGGTTATATGTTTAGGAAGAGAGAGTTGCAGTAATCAAGTTTCGCATGAACTATGGATGTGGCTATTGTGGATGCAGTTTTAAAGTCGAGCATAGGTCGGATTCTGCGGAGATCTCGTATACATGTGCATGAAACAAGTGCGGGAAAGTTGGGTTATGTGGTCGGAGAAGCTAATTAGATGCTGGTCAAAGATATTACACCTAGGTTTCGGACAGGAGAATTTGCGGAGAAAGTGTGGTTGGAAGAAGAGTCATTGTTGAAGGAAATAGAGGGATCAGGAATTTTCTTGAGTTGTTCTCTGAGGCCAATTAGTATAAATTCTGTCTTGGAGGGGTTAAGGCAGAGGAGATTTGAGGTCATCCAAGAGGTGATTTGGGTGACCACGGAGAGAAGATTATCTATGGAGTCAGAGAAGCTGCTTGGAGAGAAAGAGATGAATAGTTGGGTGTCGTCAGCATATAGATGATGGTCGACTGTGGATGCTTTTATGAGTGAACTGAGTGGAGTGGTGTAGAGGATGAACAAGAGGGGCCCGAGGACAGAACCTTGCGGAACACCACAGGTGAGAGGGCATGATTGGGATGAAGTTTCAAGTGTTTTGACTGAGAAAGAGCGTGATGAGAGATAAGTGATGGGTGATCTCGATTGACAAGCAGTTTGGGCATTGAAAGGCAAAATTTTATTGTAATCGTAAACTTCAAATTCGTTAGGTCTAAGCACTATAGGCCTACTTAAAAAAGCAAGTGCAGGTTACAAGAGCAGCGTTTTGATGTCGGTCTCATACCTATTGACTCGGTCTTGGGATAACTGTCTCGATTTTGAAAAATGGCTCGAAGCGATACTGTGCTTATAGAACAAAATTCACTTGTTCTTACGCAAATGAACAATAATTTTCTTTGACCGCGCATCGGATAACACATGTATTTTTCTTTGTAATAGCGCTATAATTATATATGTTTTTAGCTACTTCCGGAATCTACATTTATTAACTTCCGGTTTAGTTTATGAATTAAAATATACCACAAAATAATTTATTCATTATGTTATGTGCTCAAAAGTCTCGTTAGTGCATATAAAGTTCTGTTAAAAAGTATCTCTGAAGAAAATTCAGTTAAACAACTACGCTAGTTGTGCTAGTCTACGGTCCTGTTTAAGTAGAACATTTGCAGTAATTTTGTTGTCTGCGTCTCGTCGTTTTTGGATTAGATCAGCCAATTCCGAGAAGTACTCATTCGTGGGTATATTATTTTTCAATTCGGAAGTTGCATGTTTCGGCCTAATAAGGGCCAATTGCAATATATTTTGGTAGTAGATGTTACTGACGGCTCGGTAGCACCTAAACAGTATGGCCATCACAGATAGCGGCAAAGTAGAGCGGTCTGATCGATAGCCCAATGTTTTCTTCAATTCGGAAGTTGCTTGTTTCGGCCTACCAAGTGCTAATTGCAATATGTTTTGGTAGTAGATATTACTGACGACTCGGTTGCACCTAAACAGTATGGGCGTGTATTCTTTAGCTTATTTAAGCTTGTTAATATTTATGAAAATATACATTTTCAAGGTCTTTTGACCATTGACTATTAAGTGGAATAATTGGGCTATCGATTGCCGCAGGTCTGACCGCTCTACTCTGCCAATATCTGTGACGGCCATACTTTTTACATGCTACCACATGTAGCATCTTCCGTTTTGGTTTATTGAGAAGTGTTTTGGTTTGAAACAAGGAAAATTGCACAACATTTAGGCAGGATTCGTTTTCCACATTTTAAAATAATTCTGAAGTTTCCTTTTTAAAAATAATTTCATTGATAACAATCACAAAAATGTGTGTCTTTTAGGAAGGAGTAACAGCCACAATGGCCACATCACCCGATAAGCAGTCTCTGAGGACATTTCTCGCTGACACCGTGACACTTCTGTGCAAGAACTTCCTTAATTTTGAGTCGGAGTTCAGCGTCGAAGGTCTGATCGGAATAACCCTCGACCAGAAAGACGTCTTCCTCATCAGCATACACGAAACGGTGAAGTCTCCAGACGCTGGGAAAGTTCCGACTCCGAAAAGCACCGAAGCCGAGATTTTGGCTGCGAAATCAACAACCGAATCTTCCGTAACTGCAGCGTGTAATGCATCATTGCCGCTAAGTGTTACGGCTTCGACGGAGGACGATGTACAGAGTGCAACAGTCAGTCATGACTCAATGGACGTTGAGATGTTGCATGACACTAATATTGCTAGGCAACCTGTTGCTAGGCAACCTGTTGCTAAGCAACCGGTCGTTCTGTTGTGTGATGATGTCATAAAGGGTGATGACTCGGCAGCTGATGTTAAGTTGGAGGTTGTTTCAGTACCGGACGAAACACAGGATGACGAATTGTCCAATCATGATTTATCGTCTCGAGATTCCAAGGGAACACAGAATTCCGTCGCTCTGCCAACAGTTTTTGACTCACATTCGAGTCTTGAAGCTGCACAGTGTGACAATTCAAAGACATTAGAAAAACTCGATTATTCCGAGAAACCTGGCAGCAGAGGGGAAAGCGGGTTGGCTCGACAATCGTCCGAAAGTTGCCGACCGGGATTTTCACAGAGTGGAGACTTTGAGGTGATTGAGATAAAGGAAGAGAGTTTGTCGGAAGACGAATTCATGGTTTCGAATCCAAATTCGCAAATCTGCCGCGAAGACTTTAGTCAACAGGGAATGAGTTCTGCGATGGATACGACCTTGGGCATGGGATATCCGTACTGGGAAGGAAATCCCGTGCAAGCCATGAACCAGTCAATGGTTAGTGCTTATAAATTCCTCAGATCTTGAACCACATTCAGTGCAGATATGATAATAATTGTTGTTCTTTTCTCTCTTCCATCAGCTGTGTGTGCTGACAATGAGGTTTTATAAGATAGCTCCATTTCTTTGTATCTCATGTTCATGTGTTTTTTTCTCCAAGATCATGTTCCATATTTTACTTAATGTTATTTATTTCTCGCATTTGCTATGGCTTCCACTTAGAGACGTTCCCAACTACACTGCATCGGAGTTTCACGCCGAAGCGACTTGAGGTGGATTCGAACCAGGATATGTCCGGCTCCAATACACCGAACGCACCACTACACCACCCCACCATCCATGTCTTTCATTGTCTTGTGCATTAGATATCTGGGCATTGTATCAGATTATGATTGACATCAGACACGATGATTACTGTTAAGATTTTAGCAATATTATTAATTAATTGATTAATCATTACGCATTTTATTGTTTAATATTTCACTTGTTTGGTTGAATTTTTACTCATTTTATGATGTCAATTGTAAAACGGACATTTCCAGAGTAAACAAGTAGTGAACAATGATAAAATGTGAAACTTTTGTTTGGAAAATGAAATGATCAATTTGCATGGTCAGTCGAGAAGACTGTTGCGCACGCACAATACTTCCTGAGACGGACAACGGAACAGTCACCAAATCTCGTAGAAGACCGCAGAACTTGTAGTAGATGTTTGTTCTAAAGAGAATAAATTGTTTTGTATTGTAGTGTGCAAGATGATAAATTCATAAAGCGATTCTCTCAGTAAAAAACCTTTCAGAAGCACTCCCAGTGCGATCAACCCCAAGAGAATCGTCAGGATTTGAAATGAGAGAAAGATGAGGAAAGATTACCAGAGAGAAAAGCCGAGCAAACTGATGGTGTAAATCCATTATATACAGGTAAAGAATCTGGATTGAGCCATGGCAGTCTCGATGCAGATAACAAAGAGGTCAAGCCGATCAGAGGATCTAAGAGGATGCAGCGAAGTGGCAGAGAGGGGACGAAGCATGAGAAATGGTTTCTGAACACTTCAAACCCTTGTTACCATATATGCTGCATTTGTCAATTTAATTATTAATTTGATTTAATTAACATAGTTCGTTCATTTTCTTCTGCAGATATCGGTTTCTTCGTCTGCGCCAAATCCAGTCGGCATTCCAATCAAGAGAGGTCCGAAGACGAAGAAGTGGAAATTCTACGAATGTCTCAAGTGCGGCAGTAAGCTGACAACAGCTTATGGACTGAAGAAGCACGACACTGTCATCCACCAGGGCAACTACAAGTACACTTGCCACCTGTGCGGCAAGGGCCTCAGGACGGAGTACAACCTGCGAGGCCACATGGCAAGTCGCCACAACATGAGCAAGGACTATCGATGTACGTTGTGTGCACGAGAGTTTGGATATAGACATACGCTTAAGGATCACATGCTTGCTTGCCATGGAGTAACGGCCTCTGTTGATCTGGAGAACTCTGGTCTTGGTACGTAATGTATTATGATCCATGCCACCGAGGTCTGTTCAGTAGTGCGCCAGGTCTGTAGTCCAACAATTGTGGGTTTGAGTAGACGTTGCGTAACAATTTGAAGTTGCTTTAGCATAACCATGTTTCAGGTATTGTGTGGAGTTGCATGATGAATTGGAACTTGAAGTCTTATTCATGTTTGACGCACTGTTGTGATGAATCAAGGTCATGGCTCCTCAAGGATGCCTGTGTAAAATGAGAGAATGGTGAAGGATGGGAAACAGATAGAGAGAGGAAATTAGAGGGAGTACAATACAGATGAAGAGTGAGTGAATGGAGTGAGAAGAGAGATTGCGGAACAGACAGAGAGAGGGAGAGAGAGAGAGACTGAAAGAGAGAAACAGAGCAAGGCGTTCTCACACGACAGCCATCTTAACTTGTACTGTGAAATGTTGAAGGGCAATGCAATGATGAAAATAGTCATCCAAGTTGCCGGGCTGTTGTAAAGCTGGATCATCACAAATGCATAGCCATTCAGATGATCGCAGTGAATGCGTGTTTTGCAATACCAGCATGCTGGGAAGAAGTTGCAACTTGCAAGTCTAACACCATTTTTGACCTAACACCATGCACTGCTCTGCATAGGTTCTGTCCTTTGAACAATTTTTTAGCTCTATAACACTTCCTATTAGCTCTGTCCAAGTAACGTTTTTTGTCCTTTGTTAAGACATGTATACCTGTTTAAATCCTTAGACAGTGCTCAGTATTATTTAAGTTTCAGTGTAACTTACAGTTTTTGTTTTGTTTTAACTTCCAGTTTAGTTTTAGTTGGAGTTCTCAGACCTTTTCAGTTTTCAGAACTGTTGAGTATAAATTTAGAAGCTGTAAACATTCAACAAAATGTATTGGTGACATTCGTTTTGTGGTGACTTTCATTTTGCTTAGCAGGAATAACAGATCCTGTTAGATTCATGCTTATATCCTACTGAACTTCAGTTTAAATAAAGTCATGGTGTTTTGTGTTGTATGCAGACATTTGTGTTTTGCAACTTGATGTAATCAATGGGGGGAAGTCTTCCTGGTGGGTGTTCAAGCATAGAAATTAGTTGAATATATTGCAAGGAACTTATCCCAACTGAGTAGACTCCTTGAAGGGGCGCTATATAAATTACATAGATAGATAGACATAGATAGATGTGCTTACCAGGAAATTGATGACAGATTATTTAGAGATTTGTTAAAGATTGGGATATGTTCACTTATAAAACTACTGCTTCTGACTAACAAACGTTTAGCTATTAAGTAGAAGTCTGCGTAGCTACCAGTTGAATGCTTTATTACAACATTAATCTTTCGTCATAACAGAAGATTTGCACCACAAACTGTCATCATCTGCTCTGGCAAGATAACCATATTCACGAAAACACTGGAATATACACATTCAGCAACAAATTCAACGCTGACAACATTAACGAACTTCTTACGCTGACTATTAATCCGACTACTTTTAATTAACTTTACTTTTTGTACTCGACAGCATTGACAAAAAATTATTTGTCAACAGAAATTGTCACCAATACAAGATTTGATTCACAAATTAGCAACAAGCACTCGGACAAAGATAAGCAGAGTCTGTCTTAGTTTATATATTATTACATACATATTTTTTACACCGTTCTTTGCAATCCTGATGATTAAATCTCCAGTCTTTACTCAATCAACGTGGATGGGCTGGGGGCGCTCCTGAGTGAATGACTTGAAGGAGTGCTATACAAGTCCATAAAATGAATGGATGAATATTAATGCAGTATCAAATCTTTTATGATGCATTTTAATTACTGATACTGTTTTGATAGACTGCAGATTTGTTGAGCAAACCGCTTCGATTTCGCTAGTTTCACATGCCACCAAAAAAAATTGCACAGCATTAGAAGTGACAGCATTATAAGTGCTGATGTTTGACGTATTCACAGCAGAGATTGTCTGCTGATTACAAAAGCTGCAACTCGGTCCCAAGAATGCAAAAGATTTTGTTTCAATCAAGTGTTCAAGAATAAAACAGTTTCCATAACTTATAAATATCAGTAATTTGTTTTCATGAGCAAACGAGTATGTGAGTATCTCAAAACACAGACCTTCCCATTCAAACGACCCCAATATAAGCAGAAATTGTAAACATCAACTTCTTTCAGCAGCGTAACAGCAGAAAAGGGCACACTGTTGTTGGACATGTCAAGTCAAATTCATGGGTGGGGCAAGTTGCCTCGTGATAACGGCATGGAGACTAGACTACACGTATAAAAGGGATACGGCTGAAAAAAGATAGCACTAAATACTTAGCACAACACTGCAGTTTCCATGACACGCACTAGCCAATAGCCACATTAATGTGTATTAGTGTTACGTTAAATAGCTTTGGGGGCACGTCACGTAACAACTTCTCGTAATATACAGAATTAGTCCACGCCACAATTATCGTTATTTTAGGTGTAGTATTATAATAACTAATACCGTTTTTACTACTTTTGTTCTTACTATTGCACTCGCATATATCGAACGAACAGTGCAAACATGGATGTAATGAAATTCTTCGATTCACGGGTGAATTTCAGTGCACCAGAATAGTATCACCGGAAATTTCAATACACTCAGATTGTCACCAAACAGACTTATGCTTTAAGACGTCAAAAGCTAACTACACAAGATAATCTAGATTTGAAATGTTGGTTGAGAAGAAAAAAATCAATAATTTGTTCACACAAGCATACAAGTATGTGAGTACTGAATATCTAAAAACTTACAGATCTGACTTCCATTAGAATGACCCCAACATAAGCCGAAGTTTTAATCATCCACTTACCCCCACCTCCTCACCCAAAAGATATATGCTGATCTATATAGTGTCAGTACATATGCTGCTGCTGCTGCTGCCATGTATATTGCATCAAATAATTATGCAGAAAATTTGGTCAGTTTTTTAACCACACAACAGAACTTGACAACGGCTTAACAAGAAGTGACAACAGATTTAAATTTAATATTATTTTAATAATCAATTGTCAACTTTCAACGCATGTAAAATCTACATTGCTGCACACTAACAATAGATCTGTCCAAAATTCCATAAAATATCCACGATGCAAAACCCTAGAAACTGGCAGACTATCAAGGACTTCAATTTCTCTGCATACCATTCAGCTGTCAATTATCAGCCCTCCCAATAACTGAGCCCCTCCACTTGTATTGGGCTCCTGTTTGCTCTGTACTTACCGCAATACCTTCGAATAATTCGCCTGCTTTCTACCAGCTGCTCAAGACTTTCTGTTTAGCCGTGGCTGGGCTGAGAGTGCCTCTGAGTAGTTTTCTTCTTTAAGTGGTGCTACATAAATTTCCGGAATGACTGAACGATAGATGTCAATGCTAGCGAACACAAACAGCAGCACAGAACTTTGAAACACAATAAAAACCAGAACGTTTTTGAGAGTAGGCTACACGCATCCTGCCACTGTTTTCCACCTTTCACCACATCATCATACTGTCAACAGTTGTAATGTTGTAAACAAAGACATAACCCTGATCTCCAGTTTTCTAGAGCACCACTTTGAAGCTAACCGCAGGGCACCAGCTTATTCACTAGCACTGCATCGTCGTGTCACAGGAATTCTCCACAAAGACTTGATACTTATATCTTTATAGCATACAGATAAATGAAACATAAATAATATTCAGCCACAAGTTAACATCCAGTTTATTAATGAGTATTATTATACTCTGTGAAGATTGATTACCAGACTTTCATGGACTTGTTTTAGCTCTCACATACTTATGTACGATCAACATAAAAAATGAGTAGAAAGTTTTTTTTCAAACCAACAAGAAACTGAAATGGTAAAACTCATTCTCAAATTGGTCTTTGTTAACAGCCAATACTTTTCAACCGACTGGACACATGCTGGAGTTTCCCAATTATAATGCAAACTGAGATAATGAATTTTATCCGGCTGGAGAAACTCACTTCAAACTGTACCTTCAAAGTGATTGAATTACAAAAGCCACCATATAGACACACTGTGTATCAAAGGTTCAAAGGCAACACTTGCTAATTAACTTTATTGTTCACACACGACTTAACAATGAAATCACTTCTAGCACCTGTAAAAATGCCATAATACACATACCATCCTATTTAAATAGCATTCAATAGTGTTTACAGCTCATGCTAAACAACAATCCAACTTCAGCAAAGATCAAAACAACATATGAACAATTATGCTAAACCAAGGATCACATATAAATTATCATAGATGTAAAAAACGATAGAAACGGAATAAAAAACGGTAAAAAACGTCGTTTTTTTCGAAAAAATAAAAAACGACAAAAAAACGATAAAAAACGGAAACGGTAAATAATTTGACTTTGCTACATCTAAAACCGCATTTTAACCTTGAAAAAATTGATTAGGAACCTACTTCACGCAGGCAATCTCTTAAATGATGATGTTAAACGATGAAATAATGACTTTAGTTAGCTGAATCATTGAGAGTTGGCGGAAAACATAAGGAATATCAGAAAAAATTAAAATTAAGGAGAATAATAACAGAAAGTAAATGAATAAATAAAGTTAAAGAAAAAATAAAAAACGATAAAAAACGATGGGAAAAATAAAAAACGAAAAAAACGACATTTTTTGGGAGAGAATAAAAAACGAAAAAAACGTTTTTTACAACTATGTAAATTATCCTCCAAAGAGCATATGGCTGTACATAACCTAAAGGAATAACGTACGTCGTACGTGTACTGCGTACGTTATGTGAAAAATAACGCATGCATACGTTGTTAACAATGTAATTGCAGCTACACTGACACAGGATGAACAAATTATATTATGGAAGAATCAGCGTACAATACATTCAAGCAAATAATCCTAGAGCTCTTTCAAAATAAATAATGTAGATAAAGTAGATTATCATCAGCTGTTGAATGGAATTATATTAAAGTGCAGCTGCACAGACGAGTTATGCACACGAGCGAATAAATTCATGTCAACGTACGTCAACAAACGGCATTATAACGTACACATACATGTACCGTACATATGCTATAGAAACATGTACGTTCCGTAAGAATGGTTGACCTTGGCTTAAGGAAATGACACAGCTGAACTCTAAGGACTTCCAATATCATACAATTACTCGTCACAACTTCAAAAGACAGTATTGCACGAAAAAGTTCTTGTTCACATAAAAAGCAAGACAAGCCTAACAAGTAAAAAATTCCGTATATCAGAATCAAACTATAATAACAAAGCTTGCAAAAACACTTGTGCTACACAAATTCCATTGTTCACTTAAATTCACATTTGGCCAACAAACAAAAAGAAAACTTCTCTCTCAGTACCACTCCGTCACCATTATGTTCCACGCAAACCCAAAAAACTTGATCTTTCCAACCTTTAAAACACTAATATCGTATTCCCTTTACACGGTCCACACTCTAGCAGAATCTCGTACACATGAGTTGATGCCCTTCCAAGACATCCGCACAACGTTCTTAGGTCTTGTGGTAGAGATAGAGAGCGATGAAGACGAGGAAGAACGCGGCGCAGAAGAAGATGTTGAGGTGGAGATGGAAGATGAGAACGGATAAGAACGTCGTTACGAGCATTGCACAAGAGATGAGGAAGAGCCGAGCGATGTTACTCGCATGCTTCATGACGGCCGACATGATTAGTCCGATGATTGCCTGCGGAAAATAACGCAACTCTTGCATCAACAGTTCTGCCAAACATAAATGATTGCATGCATGAGCACTTGTTGTAGTGTCCCTTCAAGTTTCTACTCAGAGGCACTCCTGACTACAAGGCGGACATTGAATCGCCAAAGCGCATGAGCAACTGCAAGTGAAGGACTTGCTAAGGGTCCTGACATGGTGGCTTGAAGTGGATTCAAACCCACAACCTTCCGGTTCCAAGGCACTGAACACACCCTTACACCACCACGACCCACAGCATATGAGAATGTTACGTGAATTTGTTATTGTCGTGTACATTAACACATCTACTCGAAGCTAGTAAGTATCCTATGTGCAAAGCACATTCAAAACCTTTGTTATTCTACTAGGAAATGTTCGATTAAAAATTTTACAATCCCGGTGACCAGCATCTGTTGGATGAATGACAAAGGCCTGGCCAGCTTTCATTCATTACAGAAGTTCTCAATTAAGAAATGTTCAATAAAAGAGAGCTTTGAAGACGTGGATTATTTACCTGTGAGAAGATTAGAAGCCAGGTGTAGGTGTTGTAGCCCTTGAAGAGATTCCAACTTTCCTCTAGATGAACAGAAATGACAAATAATCAGACAGAATACTGACACATCAGGAGCAATGTGTGTGTTTGGCAGAAATGTGCCATTCAGACAAAAAAACTTGAAATTCTACAGAGCATCACCATTGGCAATCAAAACCAAACTCTCTTCTAAAAACTACACTAGAGCATGAATTCTATCCTATTTTTACGGCAATTTCTATATAGTCTCATCAGTAACAAGCTGCTTCTAGCATACTTAATACACATACTTTCAACTATCAGCATAAATACTAAGAACTCAATAGCAAGTACAGTTTTAGCTATTTTTCAAAGAAAAGGACTTCCTGAATTGGTGTTTGAAGACTGCTCCAGGTAAGATGGTAAGGTTTAGCACATGGTTAAATGTTGACTAGCAAAGAGGTAAGAGATATATTGACAAGATATATTGACAAAAGAAGCTTACAACAGAACTAACCTACTTTTAAAGAACATGCCTGTGTACAGTGTACATGTCTTCACAGCAAAAGAAGACCAGTCCATAAGATGCAGCAGTAGGCATGAAGCGCTAGCGACTTCATGTTTCTCAGCCTCAGCATATATGCGTACGCAATCATCTGCTCCATCACTCATCATCTCATCAACAATTTACTCAGTCAATGGAATTTATATAGCACCACGTCAAGAGAAACTCAACAAAGACAGGATCATATAAGGACGCCTTGCATGGTTGCCAGACACAGATAAATTCCCGTAATAACTTGTGATCATCCGTTCATACTATGAATTCTAATCATACTGCAGTGTATCGATTCGAAATTAAATGATCATTATTATAATCAGCATAATTACTGATGTTGAAACACTGTTTTAAAGAGCGCATGATGTATCGTACACTGACCTCCACGAGCAGTTCCTAAGATCCAGATGCTTCCGTTGAGAATGATTCCAAAAATGTACAACAAACCGTTCTGCAAGTGAATCGATGTCTGAAACGAAACCAAAGACAACAACTTTTAGTAACTGCAAATTTAACTGTAAATACACCTGAAACTCAACTGAAACCGTAAATGCACATGCATATTGTATATGCAACAATGCACATGTGTATATTGTATATGTAACAATGCACATGCATATTGTATATGCAACAATGCACATGTGTATATTGTATATGTAACAATGCACATGTATATTGTATATGCAACAACGCACATGTATATTGTATACAACACTAAACATAATAATGCACATAATATTGCATATGTAACAATACACATGTATATTGTATAAGTAATAATGTAACTGTAACTCTAAGCATACCTGTAAATGCAAAGTTCTGCAGCTGCAATAATGTAACTGTAAACTTAAACAGCATCACCCATAGCAGTGGCCATCCAGTAGCGCTTCCAGTGCAAGTGTATTCACAAGAAAGAAAAAAGGTATTGACGAGAGACAGAGATGTAGGAACAGATCTAGAAACAATTGAAACACGCAAAAGAGGAGGAGGGACATGCCAGACGGCAGACCCGATGGTGGCAAATTATCTAGTTTAGGCTAAAGTGGTCCATGAAGCAGAACCTGCCTCATATTTTCCCTTCAGAATGTACTCCGTGTAGACTCCGGCCATTCCCGAAATCGTGCTGTAGACAGAAATCATTCCGAGTCCAAGCCACGTGATGTGGATAACTCCAGCGGATGACTCACCTGGTTTAGCCATCAACCCGCCATAACTGAACATGGACAATCAATCAATCAAATATCGACATCCATATCAATAACATTTATAGCTGAAATTACAAAGAAAAGCAGATGAAGCAGATGAGCCATGCCTTAAATCAGAAGAAGAGACAGTTATGGGTAAAAAGTTTCAACCCCTCCCTTTTTTTCTTATCCTCGATATAAAGTGGTTTGACGGCCAGTCCTCTCCCTCACCGTCTCATCCTCCCTACGACCCTTACAGCAACTCTCGGATGCATGTTTGTCTGTCTGTCTATCTGTCTAAATCTTCTACATCTTCATCCAGTGTTTAACTAAGCACAGTTCGATTAAGCACTGTCTGGATTTGAGTATAGAACAGTGGAGGCATAACAACTGCCAACGATGAACAATAAAATAATAACAATAGAAGAATGATGAATGTGACGCACCTGTTGCAGCCACCAGCCAAAGCCAACATCGAAAGTGCAATCCACTGTAGCCAGCTGACAGGTCTTTTGATTGAACGGAAAAACAATATAGACAATTCAATCAGTAACAAGACTTCATGACTGAACAATGGAAAATCAATCAACAATTTTATCAATAACTCTCTCTTTCTCTCCATCCCTTCTCCTGGCTTCTCTTCTCATTCTCCTCCTCCCTCCTGTCTCTGTCTCCTCTTTTTCTATTGCATACTCTGGACATCTCTGTCCCTGTCTCTATCTCCTATTCTGTCTGTCTCTCTGTCTCCTTCATTCTCTCTCCCTTTGTTTATCTCTCTCTCCTTCCCTCTCCATCTGTCTCTGTCTCTCTCTCTTGCTCCATCTCTGGTCTTCTTGAATTTCTCCTCCACCTTCTGTAGACCTGTGTTTAACAACTCTGACCTGCTGGCACAGAGTTCATCAACTACCTATTTAGCCTTGAACTATGTAATATTGCAGAAATTGCCAAACTTACGATTAGAAATATAATTTCTACCAACCGCTTAATAATGAGCCGATAAAGGATAGCAGTTGAAAGAATCTTCAGATTGCTCAGCACCTTAGCAGAAAAACAAATTCACATTACACTCAAACTACTCTTGAAATATACCAAAACATAACAAAAACCTCACACAGTATTCTCACTTAAATTACTCAATACCTTAACATAGCATGGTCAATTGGTCATGCGTGCAATTCTGAAACTCTGGAAGGAGAGAGAAATTCTAACAACATTCACATTTGTATGTCATTGTATTGTATTGCATCGCATACAGACAAATGAAACCTGAAACAATATATCTAAGAATTAAAGCAAGATAAACAATGGGAGACAAATAAAACAACATTAGCAACTTGGATTAAATATGAGAAAAACAACTAAATCCATTAACGACCATAAAGAAGATTTAGAGCGTGATCAACCGTCCACACCTGCTGCCACCTAACGACCATTACCGGAAACTGATGACAACGATAAATATTTACGATTGGAGATGTACTATAGATGAATAATAAAGCGTCTAAAATGTGCTGTAAGCATAACTTGATTATTTGCAATCCAATTAAGGAATCAATCTATCAATCGATTTCTCTTGAATTGGCACTATATAAATTTTCAATTACCATGATAATTAATGTAGATTGCATTATGGGTCACCTGGTATGTGGCCGGGTCCATCTGGAGCTGGAGATGAACGCCAAGGTTGTTGTTGATGCAGTAAAGGACGCCTGGAATGGCAAACGGAAGGGCCGAACGGAGCGACGGCATTTTGAACGGTTCACCGTGATTCTCATAGAGGAAGAAGTTGATTGAAATGATCAACTACAATCATACAGAAGAAAACATCAGACATAAACAAACACATACGCACACACAGATACGTACACTGATAAGTACACATACATACACACCCACATACATACATACATACATACATACATACATACATACATACAAAGGCGCTTGCAGACATTTTTTGCAAAATATTTTTACACAATCGTCATTGTAAAATCTCTTTAGAAAGAGCTTGAAATTGAAAAATGCAAAGCCAGAAATTAAGAACCGAATACCTTTTGGAGAGGACCATCCCTTGGAGAAAGAAAATGGTGCATTACCTTCAGAGAAAGAAAAGGGTGTAAATATTACCCTCAGAGAAAGGAAAGGTTGCATTACCTTCAGAGAAAGAAAATGGTGTATTACCTTGACGACTTCCGTGACGAGAACCATTGATGCGGAACTGAATGGAAGTTTGCCATCTGCTTCACACAGATGAATGAGTATTGTGTAGGATCCATAGATCAGCACCCTGATAATACAGACATATTGTCATCATTTGCAGATGGGAAAAGTGCTGCATCATCATTATTATCATCATTAAAATATTCATTATCATTATTATTATATGCTGGAGACATTACACTGACTTCCTACCAGACAGCGCATTGAGTATAGGATCACTGCCATAGTGATTCGGCAATGGTTGCCCCAGACTAAATCCAAGAGCACTGTTGCTCTATTGGAATCCAAGGCCACAGAAGGGAGTGCTCTTGGTTCCATTCACGCATGAACTGCAACTATGTAGAATCGAGCCTCTTCCGTGGTGGGCCAACAGGTCTGGAATGGGCTCCCACAGTAACTACGTCTGCTACCAGGGACACTTATTCAAAACCATGCTTTTTGCAATTCTAGATTATGGAGCGCTTCTGAGTAGTCCCTTTGAAGAGGTGCCATAGAAATTCTCAAATGAATAAATTAATGAATGAATGTCAACTAAACTCATTTCAATTGATCAGTCCCAGCTCTACACTCAAACCGTTCTCATTCGAATCCTACGTGGAATACATGAGCTCTGACCTTACCCACAAATGATCATGAAGTTCCATACAACCGGATTAACCGGTCTTTCTCCTTCGACTAGCGGAGGGCCGGGTGGACCATGTCCCTTTTCCATGCTGTCCTTCTCCTTGTCCTTCTCCTTCTCCATGTAATCGATCCGTTTGTGCGAGTAGGCGAAACTGTTGGAGGACGACATGCGGATTAAACGTTCAACGATCCAACGACTGATCAACAATCCAGAGAAAACAATCAACTGCTATTGGATGACATAGATCCATACATTGATATACTTAGTCTTACCAGTGTTACCAGCAGGCCCGCCGAGAGGGGGGGACAGGGGGGGCAAATGCCCAGGGGCCCGGCGACTTTTAGGGGCCCGGAGGGGGCCCGGGCTACGGTGATTATTATATGTTTCATATGTTGATTACGGGCGGCGGGCCCAACCTATAATGACTCATATTACTTGGCCTATTGCTTGTGATTTATGTTGTTTCAAACAGAGCCTAAAAGGCTGTTAGTATAGTAGCCTAGTACTGTTACACTACTACAACTGTTTAAGTTTCAAGCAGCTGTCCATTACCTTAGTTATCAGTGTTTTGTCAAAGAACAAGCTCACTTCCGTCTCAGAACGTTCTTTTGCTAAATTATGCGTAGTCAGTGAACAAAAATCTAAATCATAAATTTCTCTCGCAACGTTGGAATATTTTATAGACATAAATCTGGAGCACAGAGACAAAAAGAAAAAGCTAATAAGTGTGAAAAGTCAAAAGTTGGTAGGCCTAAGCTTATTCAGTCGCGCACTATTTCAATTCAGATTCTCAAATGAAGGCAATCAGAGCCAGTAATTAGACCTACTCCTACATCGGTTGATTCTATAGTGAATTAAACCTGCCTGCATGATGATCCTATACACTGAACGGATGAAAATGAAGTTTGTGGTGTTAATATCTGAATTCCAAATGAAGACGTTATATATAAGAATTAAGAAAATTCTGAAATTATGGAAACTGTAAAGAGGCATTGTTTTGATGTTGGCACTCTGCCGCCAGGGCCCGCATTTAGGCCTGTACGATTGAGACGATATAGGCTGCTATAAAGCTTTTAAGAAACGATCCTCCAAGACATTCAGGCAATTTTCCAGGCGATGAAAAAGAGCATTTCCGAAGTGCATTTTTTAGGTTCGCAGACAAAGATGGAGAACTACCAGTTTATTATAAAAGATCTTGTTGCAGTTAAATTCAGAAAGGCTGCTTGTTGATAGGCCTACCATACTATTTGAAAATTAAATTCTTAACTTTAAGAACTGATTAAAATCATAAAATTTATGAAATAAAAATAACAATAGTGTGGGTATGAATGTACGCTGATGCTTACATTTAATGTATAGCATCAGCATACATTCATACCCACACTATTGTTAGTTTTACTTGTTTTGTGTAAATTTGCTCAATAAGTCTAAACATAGTTTGGGGCCCGTAACTGCCCAGCCCAGGGGCCTGGAATTTCTGTCGGCGGGCCTGGTTACCAGCATGAAACAAAATCGATAAAGTATCAGTGGAGAGGTGGTTCATGCAAGTGACCAACCGTCATGCAGCGACGTCGGTGATTGACATGACATGAGTATCAACCAGCAATGAAAAATCAGATAAATAAATCTTCAAAATATTCTTGCGTGTGAAAATCCAGATAATAATAATATACACAGACCTGCAAAAGCAGACAAATCAAACAAGTGCCTTCCTTGATGCATCTGAAATGTTGTTGGTAGCACTATGAAAGCGAGAAGACATCTGCTCAAGACAAACTCGTCCTGTGAAAAACTTCACTACACTGGACACAATGTTTGAATGCAAATGAGATGCAAATGAGATGCACTGGTTGCCTCCCTGATTCAAATGAGATGCAAAAATGCAAAAAAAGACGAACCAAAAGAACCTGAATTGCTCGAGCACTGCATACTAAACAGGGAGAGACTTAAAGCAACACTCCATCACACATGGAAAAAACGATCGGACATCCTTAAAAAAAGCATAAATCATAAACTTTTTATATACAACTAAATAGCCCAGGTCTCTAAAAGCAGCTGGGTTCCATGGTGGCCCTGGCTATACATATGACTGCATATAATCAGACAGTCTCCCAATGTCTCTAACACTGTTTAATTTTTTGCTCTGTTCTCTCAATAGTGTGCTATTGACATACTTTCGCCAGCGTATGCATAGTTGCAAAGTACGAGAGTTTACTTTTTGCTAATAAAGATTACTTACTTACTTACCTACTTAAGGGGAGTGGCCCAAGCAGCCAATCAGCTCTCAAGTCCAACACAGTACCTGATCATTACCTCAACAAATAAGCTAGGTACTCTTGTAGAAAGAGTGGCGCAATAACCATTAAACAATATTTAGCTAAACTCCAAGGAAGTGACATTCCAAAAATTCCCATTATACTTCCTACCTCAAAGCATTTACAAACATCTTGAATCTGCAGGTCTATTTGTGTACAGCTGACATCCCAGAAAAAGTTCAACACATATTTCACCACCAACTTGGCCAACAATCGCAAAATAATTTCTTCTACTGGCCTCATTTTCTCAATGTGTCATCCTTAAGTCATGCCTGCTAACATCAGACACTACTGCAAAGTGGCTACAACTCCAATAGTTCAATCCAATAAATATGCAAGCAGACTTACAAGAAAACTTGCACAGCAATATGGCTAACAGCCATTTTTTATTACCTCCTGACACATTAATTAATGTGAAAAATCAGCATTAAATTTCATTACACTGGCCTGCCCATTAGTATGCCCTATGAGATTATATAAGTAACCTCCAGTCAAAAAATTAATGTGGCTAATTGGCATTATCCAAAGCCACATGTTAATATGGCTAACTGGTATAATTTGGTTACATCGTATCACATGGTAATGTGGTTAATTGACATTTTTTAGCTACCTCCAACCACACATTAATATCGCCAATCAGGATTTATTTGGATGCATCCTGCCAGATATTAATGTGGCCAATAGTCATTTTTCATTGCCTGCAGTCTAGCAACAAAGTGGCCAGTAATGCCAAACAAAATGCCTGGCTGAATATCACAATAAATCAATCAGCAGCCAAACTAGTGTGTCTGTGCTTGTGAGAGATGATTCTGAATGAATAGACTGCATAGAGATGAAGCCAACAAGTTTTCATGCAACAGTTTTTCTGCCAGCTCTTCTTTTGTTCCTTGATTTGTCCATCACGAGTTGCATATGACCAGACATCTACTGGGAGTCGAATGCCACACTAAATCAGTGCTAGCTTGGACCATGGCATCCATAAGAAACTATGAATCATTCCAATATAAACAATTATTGAATATCACACCTGCTGCATTGACCACCTGTTACCTTTTCGTTTAAACTGCCTAGAGATACAGGGGTAGAAATCATTACTTCACAACAAAAGTGACCTGAATCAAAAGAACTAGTTTCTTTATGACAAATTGTAATAGATAAATCGAAGAAAACATACATCAATGCAGTAGACCTTATCTACTTATCATGGCATATTAATCAAATATAAATATATATATATATATATATATTGAAAATGCTGCGAATACACAAACGCCCAATTTCCCGAAAAATTTTATAATAGAAAGCGGCCGAACGTCCGAAAATTATTCAGAGTTAAATTAAATACAAAGCAAAATGGGTCTATTGTTGATAACAGTTTAGTGTCTACAAATTATTAGGTCTTACGAAACTCGATTTCGGGGATACGGCCGAAAGTTTTTTTTCGGGAACGATTTGGGTACAACCCGCAACGGCGTAACTATAATATCGGGACCGACGTGTCGGTCAGGGTCAGGTTAGGCGTCGTGAGGGTCAGTTAGGTCAGATTAGGCGTCGTTCGTGAGGGTCGGTTGAGGGCTACGTCTGTTAGGATTAGGGTTAGTGTCGTCATTCGGTCCCCGATACAATAGTTACGCCTCCGCAACAACTATAGAACAACATAACATACAATTACTTCCGTAACGAGTTACATACGTATTCATGAACTGATCTTACCCAGAAGAACTTCAAGAAAAGGAATGGCTCAAGTGCACCGTTTAATCGGTTCAGCATCAAAAGCAACCAATAAACTGTGACTAGATACTAAGTATGTTAATGTAGTTACTCAAACTAGTCTAATCCGACATTATGCGTATATAATATGCACCGCTATTCGATTCCATCGATAATAGACCATTATGATTAGAAATCGATATTC
Source organism: Lumbricus terrestris (assembly GCA_949752735.1). Lineage (NCBI taxonomy): Eukaryota > Metazoa > Annelida > Clitellata > Crassiclitellata > Lumbricidae > Lumbricus > Lumbricus terrestris. The sequence goes on from OX457036.1 coordinate 95,885,708, forward strand.
GATGCCTGGAAACTTGAACCGGATGTCGTTCAGTAGTACTTCTTAATCTGAAGTTTTTGTGGCGCATAAATATTGCAAGCGTAATCGTAATTTCTAGGATTATTCAACGCCCCGAAAGTAACTCTAAATGCGATTCACACGCTTTCATAATATTTTGAAGTTGCAAACTCCAAACTTATGAGGCGCCACTCAAAAGCTAAGCGCAGGGCGTCAAGTCAGAGGGTTGGTTTCTCCCAATAAAAAATCCGGTTATTAAAGAGTAAAGAAATTTTAACGCGGCTCGAAAAAGGTCTATAAATGCTGTAATATGCCAGACAAATTTCTGTCCAGGGTAACGGCCTCTGTTGTCATAGACCCTGGTCAAATCGGATCCATCCAACGCGGCTCGAGGTGTTTAGTGTTTACGGAATGGAAGATGGGTGCTTGGGTTGAGAGCTCTTGTTTGCCGGAGGAGTAGGCCTACATGGAAAGTGAGACCAACGTACATCAAAGACCTGAGTTATAGAAATAGTCGCTTGAGACTGATGCATGATCGCACTTTGGCATAGTAGAACCTGCAAAGTGCCGCATTTCCGATCTCAGAAAATAAGTTTGATCAAGAGAGACTGCACAGCAAACACAACTCAAACCGAATGCATATCCGAGATACAATGAAGAAGAAGACTATAGGCTATACGTGAGGCTTTGTTTATTTTTGAAAGTCTCGTATGTCTCACTCTGGTTAGGCCTTCCGTATTTTTCCGCTCATAATAATTATTGTTTAATTATAAATTAATCAGCAGATGGTAAAACGACCTCTTATAATTATGTGCTGCGTCGTTTAATTTAGAGCGGGATATACTCTAAGCGTAATTAACTTTGCTCATGGAACATGTCGAGTAGAAGGTATAACGTCTTCGCTATGGCGAAATTCAATACGAAACCTATAGTTACGGCAAAGATAATAGGCCTAGAGTTTTACTTTGGTTACGGCGTCTAAAGATCTAATTATAAGTTGCAGCTTCAATCTCAATTATCTCCAGGCATTCAGTCAAAACAAGGTTGGTAGATTGAAAGATTAACTCCTATCGCTGGAGAGTTCCAAGTTTCACGCAGCGAGAAAAGTGACAATAAATGGCCGGTGGATGATCTTTATAACAGTATAACTTCATGAGTAGCAGTTAAGTCGTGTAACGATGACAAGGGAAATCGTAACCTAATATATGCGACTAGGGTTGCCAGGTGTCCTTCAGGAAATTACCGGACAATGGCTATCACGTTACGGGGCTATATATATATATATATATATATATATATATATATATATATACATATATATATAATATATATATCGGTGTGTGTGGTGGGGCGAAGCTTGGCGGGGGCAAAAACCGAAATTTCCCGGGAAACGTTTGGTAATTCATATTGTAATATATATGTATATACGTACACACACACACACACACACACACACACACACACACACACACACACACACACACACACACACACACACACACACACACACACACACACACACACACATATATATATATATATATAAGGCAGTATCGGTGCCGGGTACTGTTTGAAAATTATTGCAATGTGTGAGCCAAACCACGGACACCTAGATAAACTGGCTTTTTAAATCCAGACGTCCGTGTTTGGAAGCAGCCAAGTAGGCTACATGCCTATAGATCTGAAGGGTGGATAAAATTATGCATAGGCCTGTATATAACTATATATATATATATATAATTATTATAGTGGCTAATTTTAAAATTTGGCGCCCGTACGAATGACTGACTTTGGATATTAAACAATATTAAAAATACATTTAACGATTTCAGCACTCAGTTCCATTCTGTAGATAACCTCAGTTGACCTATAGACCTTCAAAGCTAAATGCGATCGCATCATTAAGGCGGGAATCTACTCGAGACAAATATAATTAATCAGTGGGGAGGGGTGGTTAAGAGACAAAATAGAAAGACTAGAGCGCGCTAGATTGGCAGATTGACACAGTCAGACATAGACAGACAGAGATAGAGAGGCAGATAAGCACAGACAGGTTAGGCATATAGGCGTCAGTGTTTGCGCCTTAAGGGAAAAGAGAGAGATAGACAGAGAGGGAGAGATCATTTGTGCAGATAGAGAGACAGACAGACGAACAAACAGACAGACGAACAAACAGACAGAGACATGGCCTAAATACGGAGATTCGGTTCAACCATTATTTGAACTATGAATCCAGCCTCCAACTTTATACGCACAAAGGTATACAGGCTAATATGATCCGTGCATCATATAGTTGGCTCTGTTATGATAGTTTATTTAACGACGCCGTCATTTCGACGATGATTGGTGTGTAGGCTATAAATTTGGCTTTGTTTCACATGGCAATCCATTATACGCGGGAAAATCGTAAGCAGATATTTTCATGGCCCGAAGAAACTATACACTCCAAATATACTTGTTGCTAGCAATAATAATTTACCGGGCACAGCCAAGTCCGGTAATGTCTGAAATTTCTGACCGGACAGTTCGTGTAAATACCAGACTGTCCGGTTCATTACCGGACGCCTGGCAACCCTATATGCGACTCGAGGTTTTTGCAGCGTCCAAAATGACTTGCATTGCGCACCCTTAAGAAACCTAGCTGCTCAGGAGCATATTACTAGTCCAGTCAGTGCAGTCACAGCAAAAAAAGAGATCAAAAAGTTTGATTGGTCAGACGTGATTTTTTATTTAGCTTTTGCAGAAGTCATCGGATTCCTGCCTGCCGAGGTCTGTTTTCAGCGCGTGTCCGGGTTACATAGGCTACTGAAAGTTGGATTCGGTACGTCTGGAATGATCATTCCCTCAGTGCGTGATTATTATTATTATATTCGTTTAATGGTAACAAAAACTGCAGCTAATGTGATAATAATTTATAATCACGTACCTAGGGCTGCCAACCGTCCCGGATTCGCCTGGACAGTCCCGGAATCGGCCCTATGCGTCCCGTGTCCCGGATTGGTCTCAAATTGTCCCGGAATTTGGTCCAGACATCCACTTAGCACAATTATTGTTCCTATTATAATTTTTGCTTACTATAAACTCAGCTATTTGTACGATAATTTTTACGTTCTGCTTTCTATATGACCTATAGCCTACATTCCGTTGCTGGCTAAACATCGGGAGTTAAAGTCTTCAAAACTTTACAAATCACTGACACTCGGTTTTCGGTTTAGCATATTGTCCAGTTTTAATGCTTTTTGCGAGAGAGCGTTCAGCACTATGTTGTCTCATAATCGCAATTACCTGAGAACACCGAGAGTTCACGACCTTATTAAAGCCCAACTGTTAGCAAGACATGTGCTGATTTCTGCGACTTTGTGCCCAGTGTTCTGGAACTGCTTTTTAAAACGCACATAGGCCTAAGTATAATATAATAAGTAGCCTACAGACCCTAAGTTTAAATTCTGCTCTCCGGTCGCAGACCAATGAGCCTACGATACCTAACAAACTTCTCTCAATTTGGCTCATACATGATTGTGAATCTGATGAGTCTAGGTGACTGAAGTTTGAAACTGTCTTCCTGAGGTTGATTCTTGTCTTAAATGTAGGCTATAAAATTATGTCTTTTGTTGATTTGTATGAAATTATTAAGGACTTTTTTTTAGCAGACTGTAGAATCTAGGCCCTAGATTCTATACTGTAGGGATGACACAACATTTGTTACATTATGCGCTTCTGTGGATTGTGTAAATTGGTATTGGCACATCGAGTGGCTGAAGGCGTCCCGGAATTGCAAAATCAAAAGTTGGCAGCCCTACACGTACCGCTGCGCCATGCATGGGTACTGACGGGGGGAGGGGCGCGACGACTCGCCGACGAGAACACTGATCCAAAGACCGTCAGATGTGAAACACATAAAGCAGAAGTAACGTTGTCATTCAGGGTGAGATCTGTTTGCCTGTGGTTTATTGAGCCTTGAAGTTCTTTATAGTTTTGCGTCGAACCCGCTTCTGTTGTCTGTGGTGCAGATTTCACAATTAATTTCTATTGACGTGTAATCAGAACGAACAGGACAAAATGATTGTCAAAATCCAAAGTATAAATATGATTCATTAAAGTTTCTACGGTGGTCAATCGCAAGTTCATAATATTTTACGGAGCCACGCACCCTAATTGAAATATCCTCGCAGTTTTCTCCGAACATACTCGGATACAACTGGAAATAAGGCCCATCAGTATAAGTGAGCTTAAAAATTGTTGTAGGCTAGCTATAAATGATGGAATTATTAACGAAAAGGCCGATTAAATTTAGTATTTGAATATATTTATTAGCTGCAGTCAAGTGTTGCTTTGAAAATATTTATTAAAAGGTAAATAATTTTTCGCAAATGCTATTTTTTCAGTTTTTCATTTTGCATGTAACATCGTGAACCGACGACTTTCCGGGTTCAGCACATCGATGTTTATAAATCAAAATAAATAGCTTATTATCATGTTGATAACAGTCTAGTTCATTTTGCATTCTTATAGCTTTTTCAATGACCATATTGGAAATGACAAAATTGCAGTATCGGGGACCCAAGTGTCGTTTAAACCGTAGGGTTAAAGTTTACGTCTTCTCGGTCGCAGATGCAAGTAAGTAAGTATGTACTTTATTGAATTGCCTGCAAATGCAGTGCGGGAGCATCGGATGAAAACAGAATATCACTTGTTTGCATTATGAAAGGCAGTTTTTTGTACAGTGAAGAATTTTTGGCAAACCTGGTAATGGCGGTCCCAAATTATAGCATTAAGGAAATCGAGATTTCGTGAAGGCTATAAACTTGACGCGTGGCAATAGTGCGGACTATTGGATTGGCGCTGTGGAAGGTTCTTGTTTTTTTTATCCGACCACCAAAACTTATAAATTCGATGAAAATATTTCCTGGCGAAATAGAAGCGAGATTTATCGCGTGAGGGTCGGTTAGGGCTCAGGTTAATGTGTCGTGAGGGTCGGTTAATGTTAGTTTTAGGGTTAGTGCAGTCATTCTGCTGAAATTGAAGCTGGATTGATGAACAATAATTTTCAATGAAAAATTGATGAAAAATATTTGCTGATGAAATAGAAGCGGGATTTATCGAACAAATTCTTGCCTAAGCAGAAGCCGAATCGATTAAAAGGATTCTCGGCAAACTGGAAGTTGGATTTATTAAAGATAACAGTGCTCCAACGTTAATTCTTGGTGTCTTGGTGGTCGGATAAAAAAAACAAGTCACATATGATGGAGATATAGTCAAAAGTTGCACGTGTTCGGAAAATATTTGAAGTCGCTGAGTGAAAACTATGGCATATGACGTGTTACATTGTCAAATTAATGACAACATGGTCTTCACATTCATTTTCTATGTCAACACAATAAGTACTATGTATCGATTTCCTTAATGCTATAATTTGGGACCGTCATTACCAGGTTTGCCCAATTTTTGCCCATACTGCAAAGTTTGAGCGAGAACTTGTATTTAATTTATGCAGTTGATATAATGTTTGTTTTTTCTTTATTTTTGAACAGATTCCTGTTTCTGATGAATAGCGAGCTGTTTTGGACGACTTCGGTACCATGACTTCCATAAACGAGTAAATAACTAACGAATTAATTTGCTATAAACCATGCAATCTCTGCTGAGTCATCCAGGGTGGAGATGATTTAAATCGGTTGATTTAAATCATTGATTTAAATCATGATTTAAATCGGTAATAAAAATCACGATTTAAATCGAATAGTGAAAATAAATTTCAATCAATGCTTTTGTGCCACACAACTTGCAGGTTTGTTTCCTTTCACTTAGGGTGAATGGTTCAGTACGTCCTCGTCATCTCCCCTGGGCAACAGGACCTGGTCCTGGCTAAATCTGAACCAGGGAAGAGGGAGAGACCTGATCAGTCGCCTTTAACACCAACTGATCATGAAACTCAAATATGGAAAGCTCTACTTACAACACTCGGGTTAGAGTCCCGATCATTTATGATGTCGGATTACTGCTTGGATCTGGCACTACAGGTGCTTGGTAAAGTTTGGAGCTCGAAGTAAATAGGAAAAGCCACAAAAGTTCAGGTGTATGAGACATTGGTGCCGAGTGCATTGCTGTACAACTGGGAGACTTGGACACTGAGGGAAGCACAGAAGCAGCAGCTGAGAGTGTTTGAAATGGCGTGCCTAAGAAAGATAGAAGGTGTCATGAGAAGGGATAGGATAAGGAATACAGAGATATACAACAGACCGAATATTCTGCATGACGTAATACACAAAATTCAGAGCAAACGGCTATGCTACTTTGGCCATGTAACCAGAATGCGGGACAAGAGATATCCAAAGATTGCTGTCAACGGATATGTGCATGGAAAAAGGAGAAGGGAAGACAAAGAAGAGATGGTTCGACATGATACGAGAGGACTGTCTGGATATGGGTTGGTCCATACAAGAGGCTACACACAAAGCCCAAGAAAGAGAGAAGTGGAGATTTTCCATAGCTGGGCGGCTGTCACGTGCGAAAGCATCGTCAAAGCCATAAGTCATAAGTCATATACCCCTTCAAAGGTGTTAATTTGTATTGTATAACTGCAAAACTAAAGAAGGTAATAATTGTTACCGAATACCAAATATCAGTTACAATAATGCATAGTGGCTTGATACCCACATGGAGGCAGTAAATCCAAACTTAGAACTAGTAGAAAGAAATCGGATTTAAATTTTAAAAATCGGATTTTTTATTTTTAGTTAAAAAATCATAATTTTTATCCACCCTGTATTGTATAGCTGTAGAATTAAAGGTAATAACTGTTACCTAATGAAGCATGTGACTTGATACCCAAAAAAGGCACTACATACAAAATACGAACTATAAGAAAGAAATCCGATATAAATCCAAAAAATCCGATTTAAATCCAAAAAATCCGATTTAAATCAAAAAAATTCCGATTTTTTGATTTTTATTAAAAAAATCACGATTTTTATCCACCCTGGAGTCATCACTGACTATAATTCCATGTCAAATCAACCAATGGTACCCGCCGCATCATCTCAGAATTTGATGATATTTGGTCAGTTTGTAAACCAACATATCTTAGGAAGCTATGCAAAATATTAGCTCAAAATGTTGCACGGTCTTCGAGATATGACCATTTTTATAGTGTGGGGGTAGCGACAGCTCGCGAACGACTTAATTCTGAGGCGTTTTTGATCGCTAATAACTCAGGAAGTATGCTAGATACTTCTATAAAAATTTTACAACATTAGTATTATGAGTAGACTCTGACCATTGTAAAACTAAATACAGTTTGAACTATTACTCATGAGCCCAGCTCAGCCTGAAAAAGGCATTTTGTTAATTCCGACAGTATGAAAATTGATATTTGAACAACCACTACTTCGTTGGTATTAAATATAAAGTCCCAGAACTTTTTGGGTTTGTAATGGGCCTTGTGATGAATGACCTGGCAAATTCTGAGATATTTTAAATGCTAACTTGATGTGTTAGACCATCTTGAAAACTGCACCAAGTGAAAAGTAGGTTATCTGCCGATTGAAATATGGCCATGTGGGATAGGTAGCACAGTTATGTGCTGCACACCATTAAAAAGGGCTTGAAAATTACTTTCAAAGGATATTAATATCATTTTGCTTCTATGATGCTTTCAATTACAAAAATTCCAGTTGAAAAACAAGTTTTTTTACATTCAAGAATAAATCACGAGAAAACAACATGATCTGAAAAGTTTGGACTGTCGTATTTAGGCCAGGAAATGAACCAGAGGACTGATACTTTTTTCATGGTATCAGTTTTTTTTACTCTTTTCAAATATGCAAGAATCTTGTTGGTATCACTGGCCATAATTATGAGAACATATGTGACCCGTCATGACAAAATGAGTCGCTAGGCCCTGTTTGAGTATTTTGAGTCATGTATTCCATGTTATTCCATGTTAAATTACCTTCAAAATGAGCTATTACGCATCAAAATCGACCAAGTGCTTGTGGAGTTATTAAATTTTTAATCGGTCGACTTGCCTGACGGTAAATGTTGGGAAAACGCAATTTTCTGAATTTTTTTAATTTTTGAATCTTATTGGTCATTTGATCTGCACAAATAGCATGCTAAAACAGCAAAATAAAGTCAGTTTTAATATTTTATTGAGACATTATATAATGTAGATTCCAAAAACGCAAAAATCGCAAAATCAATAATTTGAAGGTTGCACACCTTTAAAAGCCATTTTATGGCGTTCTGCATTGTGCGACTTCCGACTCATTTCGTCATGACGGGTCACATATATCTGAGATATATATATACAATTATACATGTTCGAATATATGGTGTATAAAAAAACTGTGTATGGTATGTACATATGTACATATCTATATGTATGTTTTTATATATGTTTGTGTATGCATGTATGTACGGTGGTATGTATACCTGTGGTGCATCAATGTACTTATGTATTCGTGTATGGCGTATAAAGTTCTCTACCGAATACATTACTATGTTAAATATCAATTGTCTTGCATTATTTTCTGTTTGTTATGTTTTATTGTGGGATCAATAAATGATTTTGATTGATTTTGATTGATTGGTGTATGCGTGATGTTACATATGCTTATGCGTGTATCCACACAGTGAACCACTAGTTACTATAGTTTACTTCAGTGGTTCCCAACCTTTTTTGACTGTAGGGCCACTTTTTCTAAGTTGGAGGACACGAGGGCCATTTTTTCTTAGTTGAAGGACATTAGTGGGGCCACAAGGCTAAAATTTAATCAACTAAAAGCATATGAAATCGTTATAAGTGAATAAAAATGGAATGTTTGATGTTTTTTATAGACGTCAAAATAAAATAATTCGTAATAGAAAGTAATTATCTGTTCTATCCTGTTCAAATTGTCAATTTTTCATATATTTTTAAAAAAAATTCGAGAGATGAGGGCCACTTTGTTAGGCCTGGTGGGCCACTTTTGGCCCACGGGCCACGGGTTGGAAACCACTGGTTTACTTTATATGTCCTACTCTATTTTATCTTCCACTGAGTTATGCTACAAGGCAATAGCGTTAAGCAATTCGTCAACATTAAGTGGTACTTGTTGCCTGTCATAAATTTTTTCATGGTGCGCTGAGCCAATTGTTAGTTTTAGGCGTGTCAAGAGCAGATTACAAGTGGATTTTGCCTAGCTCTCGGCAGATATTGTCAATAATTATCTTAAGAGGGATGGAGTGTGGCAACGAGTGTAAGCCATATGGTGCCTTATTCCTTAAATTTGCAAAATGGCATAACTGTGGCAGATGTTGCTGATGAAAGAGGAGGTGTCCTGCTGTTGGATTGCATTCAAATAAACTGGGTCATTCCGTGCCAAAGCAACCAAATTTTCAACTTTTCCCCACACTCCGGAGATATAGGGTTTTTGGCAAGGTGTTACAGCAGTTCCGGGAGACCAAAAGACAAATGAATTGCACATTTACAACTACACCAATCTTATATATATTTCAGTAAGTCTGTGTGTTTGTTTGTTTGATTGTTTGATTGTTTGATTGTTAGCTATGCACGGTCACAGTTTTGAAGCAATCGACACCAATCCTTCGCAGGGGGATCGGGGTTGACCCGATACAGGTTATTGGGGGATCGGCGAAACTCTGCCACCATGGGGCCAGGGTGGGGGAGGGTAAAACCCCTCATTTTCCCTACTTTTTCAGCCGTTGCCATGCATAGTTTTTTTCCCGAAAACCAAAATTTCACGGGTGGCTTACCGGTGGAGGTCGGAGTGTGGTGGGTGTCGTGGGCTGTGGTGGGGGGGGGGGTGGCTGATAGCTGGGGTGGGGGTGCTGTGGTGGGGAGTGAGGTTGGGGGTGGGAGAATTTTTTCACGAAAACCAAAATGTCACGAAAACCAAAATTTCACGGGTGGCTTACCGGTGGAGGTCGGAGTGTGGTGGGTGTCGTGGGCTGTGGTGGGGGTGGCTGAGAGCTGGGGTGGGGGTGTTGTGGTTGGGGGGGTTTGGGGTGGAAGAATTTTTTTCACGAAAACCAAAATTTCACGGGTGGCGTACCGATGGAGGTTGGAGTGTGGTGGATGTCGTGGGGGTGTCGTGTGGGGTGGGGGTGTGGGGTAGGGGGGTGGGGAAGAATTTTTTCCCCGAAAATCAAAATTTCACGGGTGGCGTACCGTTGAGGTTGGAGTGTGGTGGGTGTCGTGTGGGGTGGGGTGGTGTAGGGGTGGTTGGGAAAGAAATTTTTCCAGAAAATCTAAATTTCACGGGTGGCGTACCGGTGGAGGTTGGATTATGGTGGGTGTCGTGGGGTGTCGTGGAGGGTGTGGGGGGAGGGGGAGCATGGGGATAATTTTTTCCCCGAAAACCAACATTTCACGTGTGGTGTACCCGTGGAGGTTGGAATGTGGCGGGTGTCGTGGCCTGTGGTGGGGGTGGCTGAGAGCTGGGGTGGGGGTGTTGTGGTTGGGGGGGTTTGGGGTGGAAGAATTTTTTCACGAAAACCAAAATTTCACGGGTGGCGTACCGATGGAGGTTGGAGTGTGGTGGGTGTCGTGGGGGTGTCGTGTGGGGTGGGGGTGTGGGGTAGGGGGTAGGGGGTAGGGGAAGAATTTTTTCTTTGAAAATCAAAATTTCACGGGTGGCGTACCGGTGGAGGTTGGAGTGTGGTGGGTGTCGTGTGGGGTGGGGTAGTGTAGGGGGGTGGTTGGGGAAAGAATTTTTTCCCCGAAAATCTAAATTTCACGGGTGGCGTACCGGTGGAGTTTGGAGTGTGGTGGGGTGTCATGGGGGTGTGGGGAGGGGAGTGAGCGTGGGGGATAATTTTTTCCCCGAAAACCAACATTTCACGGGTGGTGTACCCGTGGAGGTTGGAATGTTGTGGGTGTCGTGGCCTGTGGTGGGGGGTGGGTGAGGGCTGGGGTTGGAGGAGGTGATTGGGGTGGGGGTGGGATAATTTTTTCCCGAAAATCAAAATTTCACGGGTGGCGTACCGGTGGAGGTTGGAGTGTGGTGGGTGTCGTGGAGTGTGGTGTGCGGGAAGGAGTTGGGGTGGGGTGGGGAGAGGGCGGGGATGAAAAGGGAAGCGCTTTTGCCAGTTCGAATTTCACGGATCGCGTACCGGTGGAGGTCGGAGTGTGGTTGGGTGTGGTGGAATGTGGTGGTGAAGGGTGGGGTGGTGAGGAATGGGGAAGTGGGGGTGAGTTGGGGGGCAGGGTGGGGTAATTTTTTTCCCGAAAACCTAAATTTCACGGGTGGCGTACCCGTGGATGTTGGAGTGTGGTGGGTGTCGTGGGGTGTCGTGTGGGGGTGGAGGGTTTGTGGGGTGGGGTGGGGAAGAAAATTTTTCCGAATATCTAAATTTCACGAGTGGCGTACCGGTGGAGGTTGGAGTGTGGTGGGTTTCGTGGTGTGTCGTGTGTGGTGGGGTAGGAGGTAGGGGGTGGAGTGGGGTGGTGTCGTGGGGTGTCGTGCCGGGGTGGGGAGTGTGGGGGTAGGGGGGTGTGGGGGGAAGAACATTTTCCCCGAAAATCTCTATTTCACGGGTGGCGTACCGGTGGAGGTCGGAGTGTGGTGGCGGAGTGTGGTGGGGTGTCGTGTGGTGGTCGGGGTGGGGATGGGGGATTGGAGGGGGACAAAATTGGGGGTTGAGGAAGGGAGGGATTGGCCGGGAACGAACGAATCCCAAACTTCCCGGGCAACGCCGGGTACCCCAGCTAGTGGATGAATAAAACCACACAAAAATTATTCCTTACTTGCATGTCTAGTCAGTGTAGAGTGTTTTTGGATTGAGTAACATTGGATTGGTGTTTCATAGGATAGACTGAGTTGGAGCGTGCTTGAATAATTCAGGGTTGGATTAATTAGGTTAGTTTAAGGTGGGCTTGTGTTGAAGGAGATGGGGTAGTGTTAAGCTTTATGCGAGGTGTGGATTGGCATGCTTGGGTGAAGGTCGGAGGTTGGGTTGAAGTCTAGATTTAAATTTAGTCATTACGTGTTGCTGCTTAGATCACAGTATTTTCCGGACTCTTAAGTTTAATACTCATCTCTATTTGTACAAGGAAATGTATGGCATAAGTGGCAATTTTCGTGAGTTACGGCCTCGTTGTTTTGTGAGGTAATAAAACCGATGACTGTATTTGCAGAATCTCCTACATAATTCTTAAGTACACTGTTTGCTTGGTCAGTTTTCTAAATATTACTTTTTTTACTGGTACCGATGCTTTGGGTTTGTTTACTTTTGTGAAACATAGGGTCCTGGTAGCTAGTGATGTAGCTTTTCCGGAAAATATTTTGCCGGAAAGTTTCCGGAAAGATTCCAAAGAACCGGAAAAATACATTTAACTCAGAAAATATCAGAATTTAACTCTCAGAAATTTTTATTATTGTTTAAACTCCTTTTGTTTACAGTACTTAGAACTGTCGATGCAAACAAAGTTGAACTTAAAAATAATTAATATGAGCATTAAACACTAGTTGTAGCTTGCATGTCTGCAGTCAGCCCTGTTGCAGGAAACATGTAAAAAAACTGTTATAAACATGAAACAATCTAACAATCTATCAATACTTAAAAGTTAAAACAATACTGTCTTATATTTTCATAACTCCCAATTTATATGAGGGTGGCTGAATGATAAAAAATATTTTCTCTAAATTTACAGCGAAGTTTAATTGCATTTAATTACTAAATGTATTTTTGGGCCGTCTGAACAATCTGAGCGATGATCACTAGCGCTAGCAGTGTCATCTATTGAATAAACTATCAGTTATAGCCACCTAAGACTAGTTATAGTGTCAGATTGATGTGTGACATTATATTGAAAGAAAATTTTGGACTCATTAGAATTGAGTTATGTGTTTAATAATATTTTATTGGCGGAAAAATATGTCGGAAAGTTTCCAGAAAGATATGTTGGAAAGTGTCCAAAACTTTCCGGAAAGATATGAAACTTTCCGGAGAAGGTTTCCGCCTCATAACATTACTGGTAGCGCATTGGAGAAAAAAACACGTTGGTGTGGAGAGCGATTGGCAATGAGATCGTGCCCTATGGGTGGACTTGCTTTGCAGGTTGCTTCAGTGCCGTGTATTGTAGGCTGTCTGTTTTGTTAGTGGTTAAGATTTATGTCTGCTCTAATTTGTGTTCAAGATTGTGAATTGTTTAAGTTGTATAAATGTACACTGTAACCAGTTGCAGCCTGTCAACCGGATTGTTTCAATAAAGAAAATATTGTTATTATTAATCCTGCTTGTCCTAGTACTTTCCAATCGGAAGTTTAGAAAGCGATTCAAAGCTGATATTTGATGTTTAAACTATGTAGAATTGTTTGATTTTTCTCTTTCTTTTTAGGAAAGATATCGTTAAGAAACTTCAATACTACAACGATTTCTACGATGACAAGCCAAGTCTTCAGATCCAGGCTGTTCCAGTGAGCATAACGCATATAATATAATTAATATAAGTAATATTGGCGTTTAAACGAGATTATAGGTGGTGCAGATCGGTTAGGGCACATACGCAAAAATATCGTATTTTCGACCCCTGTTGCAGCTTGTACATTTTGTGGAACCTCCCTATGCGTACGTACAATTTTTAAGCTTACTACCCCAAAGTTAATTAGCTCAATTCACCTATAAAGCATTTATTTTATCATAGGCTACTATTTATTTTTTTTAAATATCATATTTGCTCGCTAAAATTTGTTAAAGTTATGGTTTACTGTATATATCTGATCAGAATTTAATTCTAAAGTAATCAAATGCCGTCGAACGACTATAGGATAATTAATGCAGAGTTATAAATAGACTAATGTGCACGTCATATTTATAAATTTAGTTTACGTATGCACATTTTTTCGAGGCCCTCTCCCTGCCATACACTTGACTTACTTGACTTATGGCTTTGACGATGCTTTCGCACGTGACAGCCGCCCAGCTATGGAAAATCTCCACTTCTCTCTTTCTTGTGCTTTGTGTGTACACTCCTGCCATACACGTCCATTTGCATATCGCCTAAACCTGGTAATCCCTGCTGTGCGGAATATATGGACAGCAGAGTGTAGAGTAGTATGTTTTGGAAGGGTAGAGTTGGATCTATAGGGGATGGTAAGATAGCGTATTGTAAGCTCGATCTTGCGCTTTGTACATGGGTGCCAGCAGAAATTTTTCCACGAGGGGCAAATCACAATGGTTACAATGGTTATGGTTAAATTTTTAGCTAGAGATGAAAAATTCAGGGCAGAATATTAAGAACACGAATATTTTTTTCGCAGAGTTTTCTAAATGTGAATTTATCAGTTTTACTTTGGGTATCGTTAGTAACATTTGCACTTTAGTGTGAAGAAATTTGTTAAAAACCAAAAGTAGTAGTTAAAAAGTAGGAGAATCGGTTTTTCAGGGGGTACAAGTGCCCCCTCTTGTCCCTATGTGTGGGCGCCCATGGCATTGTAGAACTTGCCATTTGCTCTCGAGTACCAATTGATAGCCAAGTGTTGGAAAACAACCCCTAGCTCAACCAATATCATTACACAGCAGTTTCCTGCCCGATCCCCTGCTGATATTTCAAGCCTCTTTTTCCTGCTGATTTGTATTCAAAACATTGATATAGAATTGGCCTGACAAACAGACAGTTTGCCCATAGAGGTAATTGACAAACATGCGGTGTTGACTTTGCAAAATTTTAGTAGCAGTGTATGTTGGCAGACAGCAATCAAGCCATGTTGAGGGGAGTGTAAAAGTGAAAGTGGATTTGATTCTGAAGGAGCAGAGCTATTACCCAGGAGACCTGCCATGATACGGACTCTGCATTTAAATTCTAACAAACATACATCGAAGACGTGAGAGCTGATTGCAAGCTGATTGAGTGCTGTTGTATCTATAAATCTATGATCCTTATATCTATATTGCAATAATTATCTACATTTAAAGACTTTGTTGATAAAGTCTTTGATTGATTAACTGATTGATTAACTGATTGATTAATTGATTGGTTGTGTCTGGTGGTCAGGTTGGTGACAAGTTGCTACTTGAAGGTCAGCTGCGCATCTGTTGGGGCATCATCCACCCGATCCTCTTCAAGGAGAAGGATGATGAACAACCTACGTCTCCCCAGACCCAGCACAGACACAGCTACAGCCCGGCGGTACCCGACGCAACGGATTTTGTCCTGGTAAGGAAATGTCACTGAACAGTCTTTCTCTTCTCTTTGCATTTGCTGTGAAATCGTATGAATACGGAAATCTATCTCTTTCTGTCTGTCTGCGTCTCTCTCTCTGTTTCTCTCTCTTTCTCCATGTGTCTTGTGCTCTCTCTGTCTGTCTCTATATCTTGTTGTGTATCTGTCTCTTTTTGTCATTGTATCTTTATATGTGTGTGTGCGTCTGTCTCTTCCTCTGGCTCTCTGTATCTTGTATCTGTTTCTATCCTGCTTGTCTTTCTATAGATCTGTCTCTCTGAAATGTTGTCTTTGTCTGTCTGTCTCTCGCCTGTGTACGTTCTCTGTTTTATCATTGTCTGTCTGTCTTTCTGTTTGTTTCTTTGTCATTGTCTTTCTCTCATTCTCAAGACTTTCTTCTCGTTTCATTTTCTGTAGAACTTTGACCTTGCCGATGGTCCGTTGAAAAATGGAAGTTCCGAGAAGGGAAACGCAGAAGAAGGAAAGAACCGGTTTGGAGCGGTCGTCATGAGAAACGGAAAGAAGCGGAAGAAGACGAGAAAACGTCTGTCGATAATAAACGGACATTTGTACAGTACTGAGGTAAGAACGTTGTACGGCCATTTGTACAGTACTGAGGTAAGAACGTTGTACGGCCATTTGTACAGTACTGAGGTAAGAACGTTGTACGGCCATTTGTACAGTACTGAGGTAAGAACGTTGTACGGCCATTTGTACAGTACTGAGGTAAGAACGTTGTACGGCCATTTGTACAGTACTGAGGTAAGAACGTTGTACGGCCATTTGTACAGTACTGAGGTAAGAACGTTGTACGGCCATTTGTACAGTACTGAGGTAAGAACGTTGTACGGCCATTTGTACAGTACTGAGGTAAGAACGTTGTACGGCCATTTGTACAGTACTGAGGTAAGAACGTTGTACGGCCATTTGTACAGTACTGAGGTAAGAACGTTGTACGGCCATTTGTACAGTACTGAGGTAAGAACGTTGTACGGCCATTTGTACAGTACTGAGGTAAGAACGTTGTACGGCCATTTGCACAGTACTGAGGTAAGAACGTTGTACGGCCATTTGCACAGTACTGAGGTAAGAACGTTGTACGGCCATTTGCACAGTACTGAGGTAAGAACGTTGTACGGCCATTTGCACAGTACTGAGGTAAGAACGTTGTACGGCCATTTGTACAGTACTGAGGTAAGAACGTTGTACGGCCATTTGTACAGTACTGAGGTAAGAACGTTGTACGGCCATTTGTACAGTACTGAGGTAAGAACGTTGTACGGCCATTTGTACAGTACTGAGGTAAGAACGTTGTACGGCCATTTGTACAGTACTGAGGTAAGACGGTTGTTCAACACCAAAGTAAGACATTAAAAATTGGCTCTATATAAATTCTTGTAAAACCCAGTTCTTTTTTCATCTATAGAAATGTTTGATAACATTACCGTGCAGGGCTTAGCTCCTAAATACCTCTGTAACTTGATGTGCAAGCCACTCTCTGTACGATCTTCACGCCATCTTCGTTCTGCTGATCGCCTTTATCTATTTATACCTGGGTCACAAACCTCATTAACACCGCATCGGGTTTTAGTTATTATGGGTCTTCACTCTTCAGTGTGGTTCACCTTCCCCCTGCAATTTGTTGCACGATTCTGGTAGGAACTCACCAGCATCTTTTCGCTGCTTGAAGACCTACAGGTCTCTTTTCATGGGCCTGTCAGTCTGTCACACTGAGAGCACTTCTGAGTAGTTCTGCTGTGAGAAGTGGTTTGCAAATGTTAGATTAGATGGATTAGATGACATTGCAATGCGCAGTGATCTGTTAGATGGCACAGTTGTCGCTTTGGTTGGATGTTTGCATATATGGGAATGTTTAGTATTTTCTGTCGTTTATTTATTGGTTGATTGTTTGTTGATAAGGCGATTTATTTTTTATTTTTTATCTAATTTTGTGATTTATATATAATTGGTTGATTTATTGATTGTCTATTCGTTGATCCAGTGTGATTTGCTTTCGCTTCTTAATGAATTTGATTTCGGTTTTAGACGAGCTTATTCAAACCGGTGCATGGTACAATGACGGGCGTCACCGTCACAAGTCTACTCACGACGCAACAGGTCATCAAAGCCCTGCTCGACAAATTCAAGGTTCACTTTCTCAATAGTCTCAATAGTCTTTGTTAGGACGACTCAACCTTCTATTCGGCAGATGGCAAATAGTAGAATGAATAGTGGTATGGGTGCCTTGTTGTATAGCTGCCAAAAGTTGAAAACAAACATCAATGCTATGACACATAACTACACGTAGCTGCCTAGGCAACCAACTTACGTTGCTATCGCTTTGTTTATGAAAACTCCAACTTTTTAGGCCTTAGTGTTTTTATATTGCAAGCTAAGGAATTAGATCTATGTAACGCCAGTAATAAATCATCTAGCTTGACTCTTACTTATAATTAATAATTGGTACATATATTGATTAGTTTACTAGATAAGAGTATACTAATTCGCCTTGTTGTATAGCTGCCAACAGTTGAATTTGATTCCTGTAATAACTTGTGATCATCCATTCCAGGCTACATGGTACGTTGCGTTGCAAACCGTCTGAACGTCTGATCTGAACTTCTGGTTTTTTTTCAGGTTGAGAATCATCCGATCGAATTCTGTCTTTGCATCGCCAAAAGCAACGGAGGTGATTGCGATCGTTTGTCCATTCCAATTCAATTTCTCAAATAGAAATTTCTTCTGTTCGTTATAACGTAAATAATCATTTTGGTCATTACATGGAGGGTCTGGCTCCCATGCACCTGCGGGGGGGGGCGTCCAGCGACGATCTGCCTCCGATTGGCTGTTGTCCCGTTGCTCGCAGACTGCTATATAATGCAGCGCCACTTTCTCTCGGTGACTGGCCCTAAAACCTGGAATGGGTTCCATGTTGTGATCCACCTGGAGGTCACATCATTATGTTCCTTTCTTTCCTAAAAACTGCCTTATTTAGACGTGGTTGTACTGGGAGCGCTTCTTAGTGGATTATCTTGAAGGTGCGCTATACATGTAAAACTCAATACTACTAATAATATTATGAATAAGAGCAATAAACAACGTGTTGATATTGCTCAATGGTAATAAATGCGGTTAGTTGTTGTAAAGTTTTTGTGTGGTCTTTCCAGAGAGGTACGCACTGAAGGACATGGACTTTCCGCTTCTGGAGCGCATCCGACAGGGACCACACGAAGACGAAGTGAAGATATTCATCATGGAGAAATATCGACTCCTTGACATAAGCGAGGAGGTGACTGATCGTGTCAACAGTATTGAATATTTTAATATTGGCTAAAGAAGAGAAACTTACCCCATTAACAGACTAAATATAGGCTTCATCCATCACTAATTCATGATTTGGAATGAGTGCTGGTGTCACGTGACAAAGTCTCCCCCTAAAAGTCTTCCCTGAAGACTTTATTTCAAAACAGATTCTCCCTGGCGGATCTGTTCCAGAATAAATTTGCCCCCAGAGACTTCTGAAATAAAGTCTCCAGGGAAGAGAATATTTCCTCTGTCCACAAACTAAAGTCTCCCCATTCAGTGTGAAATGGGCTACAGTTGCATAAACTTTATAGATGAGTTGATAAATTATTTAACAGGAAAATGTACATACTTTACATCAGAAAATTTCTTCCAATAAAGAGGTTCAGCCAGGGGAGACTCTGTTTCGGGGAAGACTTTATATCATGACACTGGCCCTTTTTGTTCCTTTTGTTGAACATGTGAGAAAACCCTTGTTCAGTTAAGTAGGAAATACGAAATGAAACAAACTCTTTGATAGCTGTGCTCGCAAGTGTGCTGTAATGTTTTCATCAACGAGGTTGCAAACGTGTACACGTATTGTATGTTGTGAATGTAGAAGGGAAACATCGTGGCTGCCCCAGATTGCGACAAATCAGAATAGATCTATTGAGTAGGATGAATTGATTTGTTGTTTTCAGGTTGCTCAGTTTGTAAATCTTCCGGAAGCGGTTCTAGTGGGATTTCTCGAAAAGTATACGAAAGATGAAGAGATGGAAAAGGGACTAATCCGCGAAAAGTAAGACTCTTTCATCTCCGGCGCTTTCGCTATTTGGGGAAACAAAGGAATAGAAATGGAATGAATCAGTAAACTATGAGAATGGATCCAGGATTGATGGAAAGCATTCCAGGAATGGATTAAAGTTTCAGAATTGAATCTCATGCAAATTTTAAATTGTTATTTCATAAATTTATATAGCCCTATTTTGTAAACAAATCTAATCACTTGCACCATACAGCACCATTTTCATGATATAATATCAATAAAAAATAATTTTAGGTGCCAGCTCTATCATTATAATTGCATTGTTATTGTAAATTTTTGTCATTGTAATCTGACATTTATAAAGCTTAAAGAAAAAGCTCAACCTTGGTGCTTCCAAGCCAAACAGTGAAATTACTAGTAGTGTCAATAATTAATACAGGCTTCAGGGGCCTACGAAACTGCAAAAGGGACAAACTGAAGCTCTTGAGAAAGACTAATCTATCTGGTGGGTCTCGTGAGTAATAACTTGAAAGTGAAAAATTAATGATAAAATTGCCATTAACTGAACTTGAACTATTTTAGATGCAAAATCTATGATGAGATTAAATTAAAGATTAAATAAACTGAAATCTTAGTACGAGCGAATTTCAATATAATTATAGGTCTATAGTCTATACTAATCTGGACATCTGTTGTGTTTTAGGTACAAAACCTATCGTGAGAAACTAGAGGAACGCCTTGACAGTATGTCTTCCCTCTGAGTTCATTGCCTGCCTGGTTTTGAGTTGTACCAAGAATACTGATTGAATCCTGCCGTCTTCACACGGTCGTCGGTTGTTTTCACTTCGTTTTCCAGAGTGGGAATGTTCCCTCTCGCCCCAGGGATGTGTCCCACTGATGTTGAATGCAGGCAAATTTTGTGCAGAATTAAATGCCTTGTGTCTTGAATCTTGATCCATATGTTAGTGAAATTTTATGTTGGCTAATAAGTTAGTTTCTTCGTTTCACAAAGTACCACGCTTTCTGTCACCTTGTTTCGTTAGCTTGATATTTGCAGAGTCTTGTAAGACCTGTCTGCTTGGTCAAACTCTCTTGCAATGCTCAAAACACAGATTGGCAGAAATTTAAAATCATGAATTATAATTGGTATATAAGATTTTATTTGACTATGTTGCTGATATTTGTACCATTACATTTCAACGCTGCTGTGTGGCCAAAGACAGATTGACCCCATAACTCATGTACTATAATTGTGTACAAGCAGATAGTCTGGTATACTTTTTTTGTTGGGCACGGTGGCTATTTGGTTACTGGGAAATGCTTTGTGTGTAATGCGGAGAGTACGGGATTGAGAAGCTACGCAAAGGTAATACTGCATAAGGGTTTGAGCCTTCCCCTCTTTGATTATTACTGCATGAGGATTGGAACCTCCCCGAAGGCCGTTACTGTGTAATGATCTTAAGGAAGTACTTGATGCACATCTGCTCAGCGTCATTGTCTGACATGTAGTTATATGTGCACTTCTGAGCTTTATTAGGAGGACAATATCAACATCCGGTTGTATTGTATTGATGACTTAGGATCATCTTTTCACTTGCGTAAAACCTTTGTATATGCATTCGTTTTATTCAGGGTTTATAATGTGGCTGGACAGCGTCCATGCACTTATTTTCAAATCTGAACGCTGTCTTGTCATTGAGCCTGCACAGCCTAGAGAGGTAAAGGGTGTCCAGGCACTTCGTTTATTATTTCTTGCATTATTGGCTGTGTGATTAATTGCAAAGGGCGTCCAGGCACTTCGTTTTTTACACTTCAAGTTTTATTGGTTTTATTGATGGTTATTTCAATAGGTTGAATATATTACTTTTTTATAGTGTTTGTCAATTTTCAAAGGGATGTGCATTAAGTTTCTAAGCATATGGTACCGACGACTCATTGACTGAGCTCACCTCTTGTAATAATTGGGGAATGTGCCTCCCATGAGCAAGACTGTTGCTTGCTCGCCTGCTATAATTGTTGAACAGTCTATCCACAAGTTTTTTTCTTTGGCATTAGCTTAAGTAAGGTGCTCTGTATATGACATAATAAAAAGACAGCTTGGAGATTCTCATCTACCTACATCACAAGTATTGATAGTTAGTCAAGGTTGGGCTGGTCAAAGCTTTATTTCTTGCATTATTGGCTGTGTGATTAATTGCAAGTGTATTTTCAACTGTCGCAGAATCTAAGTCAGGAAAAGTGGATTCATAGTTGCTCAGTCAAAACAAAATCAGTTCGGTAGTTTGATTCTAGGTCACGCAGATTCACAATGGAAGCTACAAAGAATGGCAGTTGCTTAGGGTAACCCCAAAAGACGACTGTGGGTAGGCAGTGTTAGCAACTTCATTTTACTAGTCTTTGAACATGAGGATGGGTGGAGGTTTAGTTCCCAACCTTGCCGTCTGACACTTGCATTGGCGGACTGAATTGATAGCCGCATTTGAAAGGATGGCAGAAATTGTCTAAACATCGTTATGTTCTGGACGGGGTCTGAACCTCTAACCTCGGTCGAATCTAACACTTCAACCACTAAGTTATCATACACTTAAAAGTAAAATGGGGTGAATTGGATATGAGATGAGTAAACTGGGCTTTGGTGTTCAAATCAGCATCAAAAAGCATCAGTGATGCTTTTTATGCTGATCTTTTCACTTTTCTTCAGGTTAACATTTTTTCCATTTTAAAGTGATTTTGCCTTTATTCTTTTAATTCTACAAGTCAGCCTAAAGTTCCATGTTTGTCGTTTTTTTCGCTTTTTGTGTACATAATTGTTTCCATTTAACTGCCTAATTTATAAAACACGAACAAAATGACCAAGCTCTAGTTTTTTGCAGAAAACTATGATCATATAAGTTGTTGCTTACGTGTTAATAGTTGTATTGTTTGATTTAAGTATTGTCATTTGCTTTCACTGTCATTATGCAAGTAAGCATGTGTGCATTTCTGTAATGTTCGCTATTGATGTTAGGTTCAAAATTAAGAAATATTTATATGTGTATTGCTTCTATAACTCAATTTATTACACAGATATATTGTTATTAGTATTTTTTTGTTTACCCGAGGTAGTTCTAATATCTCAGGAGGCAAGGAATTGTCTGGAGACTGTTGGTTATTATTATTACCATTATTTATTATTCTGGATTGCATTGTCAGTTCCTATTCTCTTGGGTAATTTTACCCATTACAATCACTTCATTACCCTTTACTGTTTGGGTTAAGTTTACCTCTTTCTGGTAGATTACATGTAATCATTATGAAATTGGCCTCTCTTAAGTTTAAATTAAATCAGATTAAATTTTTCTCTTTACAGTCCATTAATGCGCTGGTTATTTTTCAGTGGTGGTGCTAACAAAGTTAATACTAACTATCCCAGTGAAATTTTACGGACTAAACTTACCCGGTATGCCTTGACTGCTGACGTCAGTTATATCAGTTTGTGGGAAATGAATTTAGAGATTATACAGGATATAGGCTCAATAGTTCTCTGAATTATATTCTCAGAAATGCCAAATATATTGCTCAAATATTAATTGTGTAACTTCAAGCTACATAAAACTAATTTTGCATATATAAAATCTTGACTAAGGTGTGGAAAGTTACGTTATTTTAGAATTTATCTCGCAATGTTTCTACTAAGGTTTAGAAAACTATGTTATTTTAAAATTTATCTTGCAGTGTTTCAACGTTTTACACACAGGCATAGGCCTAATTTTCTTTACTTTTCCTATTTTTGCAAAAATGCTTGGTTTCGGAGTCTTTGGTTCCTGTGTAATCCAGCGCAGTATTAAAAACTTTCTAAATTTCTGACTTGTGTCAGATTTTTTCTCAGGAGACGTTAAAATTGATTTAATGAAATAGTTTATTGATTCTTTTTTTTAATTACTAGTCTGCGAAGATGAATGATGTTTGTGGCTTGTGAGATATATATGTCACTTGCTATCAATCATCTGTCAGAAGCTTAAAATTGCATTAGAACTGTCTTTAAGATGGTAGATGGTGTCACCAGTTCAGAAGCACTGTGAAGGATTTCACTCTAGTGATGTTGTATAAATGTCTGTGTACATTACGTTTAACATGAAATCCATGGTTGTAAATGTTGCTTTTTTACTTTTTTAAGAGCTGCTTAACATGAAAATTCCCAGAAATGTTTTTTTTTAGTCTTTTGAGAGTTGCTTAGCATGAAAATTCGTTCTTAAGAGCTACCGTACTCTGAATGTTTCCTTACATGAAAATCCTTAGTTGGTAGTGATACTTTCATTTTTTAAGAGTCAATAAGAGTCAATTTATATTTGGCTGCGGCCTCTCATGGCATTCCAGCAAAATGTTCCTACTTATTTTTTAATCATGCTGCAATATATTTTTGCTTAATCTGGTGGTGAAATACATTGTGTGTATGTGTATAGCTACATAACTACTGACACTGGTGTGAGTCAAAATCACTTCCAATTGTAGTATTAGTTGCTGAAAAGACAGTTTGTATTTTTTACATAGCCGATGTGTATTTCTTTTCGCTAAAATTAATATCAAGCTAAATACACTGGTATGTTAACAGTCAATGGCTAGCCTACTTCCAATTATGTTGCTTCTTCTTACGGTGTACCAGTGGCAAGGCTTTCCAGTTTATTTCAGAACTTGTTACTGAAACCACATGCAATTGGCATACTGATTGTCGGCAGCAACTTATTTGCTTTCTATGTTCTTCACGTCAGTATTTTTGGTTTAGTCACTACAAACAATTTTCTGTGTATTTTATTGTATATAAATTTGCATTATGTTCATTTAAGAATCAAGTCAGATACTAAAGCCAACGTACCAGCAATGTTAACAAACGATTGCTATTGGTACTTGCGTTGCTTTTCATGGTTCTGCCACAAGTATTTCATTTACTGACAACCATTTATTGCAAGAGACTTGAGAATTATAGACAGCTTCATGTGTGTACTATTGATAATATTTGCACTCGTTAAGTCCTAATATTTTTGTATTAATCATGTTTTGTGTCAGCAACAAATGCTATTTTATATGTTGCTGCTTGAAGCAAAGCTAATCAGATGCAGTTTGTGCTGCTCGAAGTGATGTTAATTGTGATTAAGAAGAGAAATGTCATCAGTAAGCAGAACAATAAACAGAAAAGAAGAGTAGCCAGTGGTGGGCCCACACCAGGGGCAATCCGGCCATGACCCCTATTTAGAAAATTCTTTCTCACCAGCCATTTTGGCATGGTATGTGGACGTGGCCCCTCCCCCGTCAGTTCGGCAGACCTTTACAAAAGCAGTCTATGATGACTAAAAGAGATGGTCATCAACTTTTTTATGGGGAAAATGGTATGTTTTTCTGGGAAATGGGCTCTGTTTTGGCCGAATGACTAAAAAAGGTCATCAGATTTTCCGCCAACTAAAGATGAAAATTTTGGCCCCCCTTCGAAACGTTCTGGATCTGCCACTGGCCCACACATGGAGTCCACCTAACAGATTCCCATCTTTACGGCTTGACATGTAAAGTAGTATTAAAATATATAAGAAAACTTAGAGAATGTTTTCCATGATTTGTATTTCTGTCCATGGGAGGTTGTTAAGTTTAGGAGACCATTGATTCGAAACCATAATTATTATTCTATTATTATTATTATTATTAAGGAAGTTTTATATAGCAACTCTTCAAGGTAGGCTGCTCAGAAGCTCTCCCAGCCACAGCTGCCGTAAATAGGACAGTAAGGAACAGAGTGGAGTGACCCCAGGCACTAAGTGCAATGTAACAGGAAGGTCATTCCAGGTTGTAGGACAAGCGACTGAGAATGAACAGCCCTGTCAGATAGCAGTCCTTAAGCGGGGAACCAGTAGCTCAACTCTGGTAAGGTCAACCAATGGTGGATCGACATTGGACATCTGTCCTGAGGTGGAACAACAGAGTTCTCGCAGATGCGTAGGAGCCAGTCCATTAATGCACCGCCTAACCAATGCACAGACCCTGTAGACAATCTGCTGCAGGAAAGGGAACTGATGCAAGTCACCTGCATGTAATATGAGTCAAAGACACGACCAAAAGTCGGAGAGTGTGATACCACTCTGAGCTGGTGCAACTGGTAATAACAGTCATGACATAGCAAGTTCCTATGTTGAGTAAAAGTTAGCTGTTGATCCAGAGTAACACCATGTTCCCGACTTCCCGCACAAAGGGTGAGAAAGTGATTCAAGGAAACGGAATGTTAAATGTCTGTTGGCAAGTCGTCTGAACATTTGCCAAATGACATCATACATGTTTATACGTTGTGTGAGACCTATAATATGGGCAATTGGGCATGCTAGCAGGGTTGATGATGATGCTGTCCATCCTCATTTCTGAGGGTCGGAGACCAGAGACAACAACAGCAGGGTTACTAATATTGTAATTCTTGTGTTCAGATGTAAACTTATACTATGGCAACTTTAGAATATCTCACAAAGTTCATCGTGTGCTGTTAAATGCCATTAATGGCAGAAATGCAATGAACAAAACGAAACAAAAACAATAGCAGAAATGATTTTTCAAAATTAATTCATTCATTTAGCGACAAGTTTAACACGAAGACATCAAGTGCTTAACATTGTAATTAACAACATCACCGAGACATATAATTTAATAGCAAAATGTTCAGTTCTTTGCAAAAACTACGACAACACCAATCGACACAAGCTTCAGAATTCACTTTTCAAGTCCTTTGACATCTTGCTCGGTATTGTATCGGAGTATTTGTAAAGTGCCTCTAGGACTAGTAGGGTGAACCACTCAGAAGTGCTCCCAACGCACAGTGTTTGGATGAACAAAGTGGACGGTGAGAGGAGGCTGAAGTATAACGTCTGCCAGATATAATATCTGCAAGATCTATCAGTCGGTATAAGCATGTATGATGCCATTTGGCAAATGTTCAGACGGCTTGTCACCAGCAAGAGCTCGCTGAACCCTTCAGGATCAGAGTGAGGATCTTAAATTGTATACGGTCACAGTAGTGTTGCTTATCCTCTTAATTGAAATGCACCAAAGCACTTCTGTACACAACAACTAAAACACCTTTCTTCACTGCTACACATCACTGTAGTGTTGAATTACAACGACTTCACTAGTACACTGACTTGCTAGGAATGGCACAGCTGCCAAGAACAACACTGACTTGCAATTGCATTAGTGCATGCACTGACTTTGAACCTTATAGCACAGTTTCCAGCAGATTGCTCAAAAGATATTGCACAGCTGTTTGGGTTTCTCAACCGGTTCTGTTCACGATCAACTGAAGCCAACGGATCCTCAGATCTCGTAATTTCTGAATTTCCGAAGCAGCTCCTCCCTTCCGCAAGTCATTGTTGACACGCACCCTATAATTTGCACATGCATATATACAGTATACACATATATTTGAAAAAATTATACACGTGTACTTAGGTATATACACCTATATTTTACCTACATAATTGTATCCATAATTTACCAGAAATACAATCTGTAGAACATGTGACACTACCTTTAACTGTTGCATGGAGTGGAGTTATTTTTATCCAGCCCTAAAGTTAACACAACATATTATAGGACTTGTACTCTCTGGTTTTATTCATTTATTCATCCAAGTATTTATATAGCATCTGATTCAAGAAAACCTATCAGGTGCTCCCAACTTCAGCACAGCAAAAAAGAACAATTTTACAGGGCTTGCAGAATGTGCCTGAGACTAATGGTTATTCCATTAAGCAGGAGCCACATCAAAGTGAACTTTTGTCTTGCTTCAGGAGACTGTTAAAACTCACTTTCCTATTCACTTTCAAGCACCACGATATCCAGTCACTCTTCATAGAATTGTCAATAAATGTTTTATTATAATTCATAATCATAAATAACCACATACCTGGCCATTGTTCTTTTAGACCAGTCTCTGGTTTGATGCCTTCTAACATTGGCTCCTTTTTCTTTGCAGGTGCCCAATGCATTGACTAAATGAGAAAAATATTGTAGTTAACATAAAATTATATAGTTACATACATGTATATTACGAGTATGTATATTCATTTATTTCCAAAATACAACAGGCAAAATGCTGTGGATATACATTAACAAAATTGACATATATGGCCATTGGCTACATAGTATTTATCGTTGAGTTTGTTACTTTAATAACATTGTTGGGATAAAGTTCATCGAGTCTTTATCAGAGGAGAGTGAATTGGTGAGCCCTTTGCTGATTCAAGTTATATAATGGATCTCACTGCAGTGGGCAGAGGTTACTGACATGAAGTTCATTTCCATGAACAACTCTGAACAGCACTGTGTCAACCTTTTAAGCCAGAGCATAATATGGTACTTGTAATACAATATATGACAATACAAACATACACATGTACACATACGTATGTAGTGTTTTATGGTTACTTACAGCATGACAGCAATCAGCTTTGGCTATCCAATCCTTGAATGACATACAGATCCCACTTCGACGCCATTTGTCGTACTGTTGACGCATTTCAATGCTACACAAGATTTCCTTCGCAGTCTGCAGCTGTTGGAACCTTTCCACTGAAAGAGAAAATGAAATAATTATTTTAGATATTTACCTAAATATGACTTCTTATTGGAGTGCTACCAGTTGATACCTTGTGCATTAGACATGGGTACAATAGACTATTCTACTAGTTCCAGTTATTTATGCTAGCCGCCTAAATATGCCTCGCGTTTATTCGTTTCTCGCATTTCTGTGTCACTGCATGCGTTCAAATCTGTTACTATAATATATTAATAACAATGATATTCCAATTTCTTTTACAATATTTAAGCCACTTGTAAAGATGCATTCTAATTGAATTTATAGTCAATTGCTGGACATTTAGACCAAGCACTCCTGACTATAGTAGCAGCGCCAGCTATACAATTTCAGCATGGTGAACCAAGATCCTGCGATTTATTCGGCAGGTCTAAATAATTAAATGTAAAAAATATTAAAAATAACTGAGAATTTTTGACAGGTCATAAAGGCAGTCAAGAGTAAAATAGGTAGTACGTCAAATGACTGACCACGACCTATGGTGGCGACGCCACTGCTTGACCATCACTTTCATGGGATTTGAACCAGAAACAGATTTATACAGAAGTGTAAGATTCTTTTACCAGACTCTGGGCAGCTGGGTGCTTTATCTGGGTGAAGCTGCCTTGCTTTGTTTCGGTATTCACTCAGTATTTGATCAACCTGAAACGAAAATAAATCACGTAACCATCAGATCAAATATTCGACCCAACAGTTCGATTTATTTCATCCTCATCAAACTTCAACTGTTACCGCAATAATCTGCCATTTTCCCCATCCTTACTTACGCTAAATTGTACTTTTATATTTTATATTATTTATATTATTATTATTTATATTGTTTGTCTGTTTGTTTGTATGTGCACTTGTTATAGAACCCCTAAAGCTCTCCCTACTCAGAGGTGCTCCCGACTGCAGATCGCACACTGCATCGGAGTGTCACGAGGTGCTACACCGTTTAAGGTCTCCAATGTACTGTCCGTTCTAGTCCGATAGTTAGTCACCATCTGTAGCCTTTAAGAAACGATATCCGCACGCGCATGTTTTGCAAGTGCCTGCAGGGTCGAACCGTGACCCTCGGAATTACAGACCCTCTTAGCAATCAATGTAGCTAATGTATCCTATGTGTCTACATACAGGCTGTGTCTACTTACTGTCGACAACTCATCGCAGCCAAGAATTGCATAATAATCTTCTTCTGGATTTGGCTTATATGACAAAATAGAATTAAATGCATCCATGAAATTCCAAGTATTTCGCCCAACTTAATAGTATTTTAGCCGACAATTCAGACACGCTTTTCGATTCGTAAACAGTAAACAAACTTCTAGGACCAAAGATCGTAAAAATTATTATCAACGCAACATTCAACGTCCTTGACATTGACCCAAGGACATAGACCTAATTATAGGTCTTTGGTCCGTGTACTTTCCAAATAATATCTCACCCTGAACACAACCAATCAATCCAATCATAATATGGAACTCAATTCGTCTAGTCTTGGCTAACTAATTAACTATTCACATTGCAATATTAGGCCTACTTCTTTTCTTTTATATTCTAATCATTCACGATCACTTTCCTCAGGCTTCGAAACTTGAGATTGAAGTTAGCCTACATCACTTCAAGGACTCGATCTTTAATTTCTTATCTGATCTTCAGCCATCCAAATGATAGCTGAAGATCAGATAAGAAATTAAAGATCGAGTCCTTGAAGTGATGTAGGCTAACTTCAATCTCAAGTTTCGAAGCCTGAGGAAAGTGATCGTGAATGATTAGAATATAAAAGAAAAGAAGTAGGCCTAATATTGACACAGACGACACCCGCCATCGTTGCAGTTCCGACTTCTCTGCATGATCCTCTGTCAACCCGACTCGAAGTGATTAATACGGACCTCGGTCGATTCTTATGCTAATTTGGATTACTTTAGGCCTAGGCCTAACGGACAATTCACCGTCTGTTGCAGTGCCTTAGCCTAATTCGCGCTTGGCTTTCGAGTGGCGCATTAGAAGTTTGGAAATTACTGTTAGGTTTAGGCTAATGCGCTGTAGGCCTACGTACTCTGAAACAATGATATTAATTCTCCTCGGCTTGACCACAGTAGGCCTATAAATAATAAATAACAATTTGTTATTTATACTGTGGCTTGACCTCCCGGTTTTTGACCTGGCACCGGAACGAAAAAGGCAGCTCTGGCTATTGCGGACCAGAGCCTTATATGGTTCTGTTGCAGACTTGATTTGATATAGCGCCTGTGATCATATATAGCCTAATAAGCTGGTCTCCCTGACGTGGCTTTTGTGGGCGCTGAGAAATTCTCGAAGATTTAGGCTAGGCCTACATCACATTTACATTACATTACATTAGAGGTCGTTGCATGGTTGGGAGAGCATTTTCAACAGAACTCGTAATCTCCAAATTTCTAAAGCGCGACTCGAAAGCCAAGCGCAGGACACCCGGCTTATATTCACGAGCGCGGCGTTCACGAGCAGGCCAATAGGCCTAGGCCCTACAGTATATGAATTGTAGAAAAATACAAATGGAGAGGAGTCAGACGTTTAATTTACAAAGTCATTAGCCTATATATATATATATATATATATATATATATATATATATATATATATATATATATATAAGCTTAGGCCTACGGCTGGACTAGAGCTAGAAACACTGTATACTTGCGAGGCAAGTCTGAAGACTCGAGAGTGCTTCTGGAAAATCCTCTAGACGTGTAAACATTTGCAAAGAATCTATAGTTTCTCTGCCTTCTCGATTTCTTGTTCTTTAATTATTGACGCAAATTAAGACAGCCTGGACTAAAGATTTTAACAGGGCTCCCTCCCTGTTAAAATCTTTGGCCTGGAAGGGAGCCCTGTTAAAATCTTTGGCCTGGAAGGGAGCCCTGTTAAAATCTTTGGCCTGGAAGGGAGCCCTGTTAAAATCTTTGGCCTGGAAGGGAGCCCTGTTAAAATCTTTGGCCTGGAAGGGAGCCCTGTTAAAATCTTTGGCCTGGAAGGGAGCCCTGTTAAAATCTTTGGCCTGGACGAAACAATTCCTTCTGCAACGCTTCACTGAACAATAGGCTACGCCTGCAACAGTGAAATCCTCGCCAGATCGATCGATTTAAAACCAGCAAATTAACGGCGAGAACATTTAATTAGCACTACGTACTATGCGATTAAAACCTGAACTAGAGAGAAAAAGTAGAAATTATTAATGTGTAGACCCCTACGCCGCCGCCATAGCCGCAATTTTTGGTCACGCCGGAGCCCGCCGAAACAATTTCGGCGTCAGCCGCCAAAAATTTATTTAATAACTATCTCTTCAATTTTGTCTGCAGAAATTGCTGTAGGCCTACTGTAAGTTATGTTTTCAAAATGCTGAGCTTTATCTAATCCAAAGTTGTTTACTGTTAGCTGAATTCCAGACGTATTTCTGGGTTTACGTAAAAATGTGGCTAAGCCGAAATTTTTGACCAGCCAGCCGTACGTATTGTTTTAACATTACGGCTTGGGAGTTTACCAATTTTAACGGCGTTTTATAGCCGCCGACATTTAAAAAATGGACGACCACATTATCTTTTAGCTGTGTAACTAATCGAGTGCGCCTTCCAAGATTCAAACGTACGAAAATGTACGAATTACCGTGACATTTGGACGGTCTCAATTTTACAGCAATATCAGTGAAGTTTAATGGAACAAAGCATACATTCTGTACAACAGATCTGAAACCTCGCCTGTCAACAGTAGGCTCTACCCACATTCATCGGCAACACCCAACTGAAAATCGCAATTACATGAAACCAACCTTTGGTCGTTGTTTATGCTAAGTGCCACAAAATTAAGCTTCATGAATTACAAATAAACCAATACCCATGTGAATAATGTATTCTGTGACCAAATTAAATCATCCTAACCATGCATACATGAAGCATTTAAGCAATACGATTGAAGCATGAATTTATTTAGAACTTCAAATGTTCTTCAGCCTTGAAGTTTGCAAGTATGAAGCACTTAACCGAATTGCAGGGTAAAGGGCAAGCACATATATTTATGCACGTATGTATGTAGGCGTATAATATTATGTAGGCATGAGTATGTATGCATGTATAGTATGTGGACAATTGGCCTTTTTAACGAACCCTAGCAGCATTGATTATAGTCCTCAAAAAACTTTTAACCAAATCACTAGTAGCTTCCAACATGCATCGAAACATTGATGCACATAGCAACATGTCATAGTGCATTAAACTAGCATAAAACTAGCCCAAGATGTCTAAACACAATTTGAGTGGAGAAACATCTGCATTAAGAACAGAGTTGTGTGTGTGATCTCAAGACAGACTTTTTGATGTCACAATCTCGAAGTCACTGTTTCAACTTTTGAAAACTGGTGAAATCCTGGTTCTTTTGGAAACTCAAAATTCTCGGACAAACTGTCCTTAGCTCCGAACTTATTGTGCTATAAAATTGTCGTGCACCCATGTGGTAAAAAGAAAGCTAATAGGCATAATTATGTGCTTATTTATTTAGGCCTACTGCAGTAAACAGAGCAAGTTGGGAAATTGGGAAACTAGTTCACGAGTTGCTTTGTAATTATTGCTTATTCTTAAACGTGTCCTGCCAAAAGTCTCGGTCTTGACGTTGTTGAACGGTCTCGGACTTTGTGTCTCGGTCTCGGAGCCTATTGTCTCCGTCCCCATTGTCTTGGTCTTAGTTTCAAAGTTTACTGTCTAGCATACAAGTCTGATTAATAGGCGCTATCAGTAAGGCTGTTTCCAAATGTTCAAGCACATACTTACATCAACACATACTTACACACATGTATATACATGCATACAAAGATGCATAAACATGTATGTATACATGCATACACACACATTACACACATTCATAGAAACATACATACATACAAAATGACACAAGACAAACACTCAATTGCGGCCAATAAATATTACCCATTCCATATACGTCTATTCAGAATTGGTCAGCGCTGTGGCCAATCAATTGGTATCGTTTCTATTATCAGCTACAAGACTCTTGCAAGCAATTGACAGATGCTGAATCACTTGCATGAAATGCAAAGCAGAGGAGATTCGAATTGAAGCACAAAGACGAAAGCGGCGACAGCAATTTAACAATAGCTCAAAAGAAACAAATATTTGCCAAAAGCTAGATCATCCGTACACAACTATTCAGATCTCTACTCCTTAGATCGAATATTGAATTTCGATCGTAAGTGTAGTTCCGTTTTTGAACACTGATACGAAACACAAAATCTACTGTTACCATTGCAAACAGCTTATAAATGCATTCTAACAGCGATAAACGATATTCACATGTTAATATCCGCAACAGAATTCTTAGCAGACTCTTGATAAGACGGTTTCGTTCGCACTGAGGGACGTAAAATGCAGAACTTTTTGCATCGGTTTAGTGAACGAAGATTTGAAGCATGTTGAGAAGCATGCAAAAGCAGAGGCAAAAGTGCCAAGATTCAATATCCCAAGATTCGCTTAGACTGTCGGTCGTGACCATCATCACTGCTCTGTTGCCGCAGTCATGGCTGCTTTCATCCTTGCGACAAATGCCTGAAATGAACAACAAACTGTTTATTATAGCACCAACACACCTTCCTACCCTCAGTCACTACTAAATCCTTACAATCCTCCTCGTTGCTTACGTTCATCGGGTACAAGTCTTTTATCTGAACCTCGATGCAAAACAGTTATGGGCTTGCGTGCATTCGATGCCTCTGCAACCAGGGAATGGAATCGGCTTCCGCTCTCGCTTCGTAGCTCAGTTTCACTTCCTTCCTTCAAAAAGTGGCTCAAAACTCACTATTTCTCCTTGGCTTTCAAGCACATGGATCTCTTAACTGCATCTTCCTCTTGCGTGCACTACAAATTTATTTAGTAATAATAATAATAATAATAATAATAATATATTTACCATTATTCAATGTCAGCAGAACATAATATGCACCTTTATACGGCTCAACATTTGATGATTAAAAGATGCATAAGATCCAAATTCAGCTTCAGAAGTGACCTGGTAACAGCCTACTCATAATGGGAGTACTCTGCGCGCGTGTGTGTGTGTGTGTGTGTGTGTGTGTATGCGTGTAGCTGCTACATGCAGGGCTGAAAGTGGTTTGAGCTGTACAACTGGATTATGAAGGAAAGCCTACGTGGAACAAACGAATGGCCGATGCGTGAATGTTTTGATTTTCTACACTGTTATCTAATAATATACTAAAATGGGATATATGCGTGCGTCTAAATGTTAAACACGCGACCAGCCTAAGACACGACAAAACAGGGTGCCAAAACGAAAGGCCGGGTCACAGACCCGGACAGACCCGGTTAACTTTCAGCCCTGGCTACATGTGACCAGGGCCGTGTTTAAGGTTCGTCGAGTGTCGGTGCAAAGTGTTACAGCAGGGGCAAAGTGCCGTTCGGCAGTCTTACAAGATTAGTCCTTTACACAAATCCGCTGTTCAATTAGGCTATAGGCTAGCCTACGTGGTTTGTCGGCTGTGGCGGGTCAGTAAGCACGCAACGTCGGTGAACTTAGTTAAATGAATGTTTTCTTACAATTACTGATTTTACAAAAGGTTTAAGTAACACTGAGACTCGCAAAAGACATTTGGCCAATGACAACAAAACTCTCGGCTCAGGGGCATTCGGTGCACCGCACCGAATGGACCTATGTTAAACACGGCCCTGCATGTGACACATCTTTCAAGAACGTCACAAGGGTGTTTAACAAGACAGTTGAAACCAAATAAAATATTTTCTGGCTCTAAAAGCTAGCAAAGTAAACCAGCTCCATTGTAAACCTCAAACTCACTAAAAAATAAAAAAGACAGATCCCAGTAACATCACCAGCAGTGCATGACATCCTGCAACAGCACCACATCTTCACGACCTACTCTACTTGGCATCGGGTTGACCTCTATACCCCTCGAGTCAGGACCACCATGGCTCAATCCCGATCATTTGCCTGCATTGGTCCCTCCCTATGGAATGGGCTCCCCCCGCCATCAGTTTGCTCTGCCATCCTCTCTGGTAGTGTATTCTCGTCTATCTCTCATCTAAAAACTTGCCGGTTTTTTCGGGGTTGAATGCACTGAGAGCGCTTCTGAAAGGCTCTTGCTGCAAGAAGCGCTTTATAAATGGTCAGATACAATACAATACAACATAAATGGATCGGACCAACTTGCCTCGGTGTATTTCCTGTCTTTGTCGAGAACTGTTACAACTTTTCCGATACTTCCACTTCCAATTAATTTCTTCTGCTTCTCCTAAAACAGACATGTATGGAAAAGAGATGAAGCTGCACGAAAAGCATACTAAACAATTCATATCAAATTCTGAACAGAATAATTGTTAAATTCTGAATAAAAACTAATTCAAGTGTTGTGAGAGATAGAGTGGTTGGAATTAAGAGATGGCATTCACCACTTCACTTAACTATTCGAGTGACATGGCAGACAGTTGGGTTGGCAATTGGCATGGCATGGTATAGTTGGGGCTACAATTAAAGGCAGGGCTTAAAGTGTGGCTGGACGGTCATGGACGGCGTCCATGCACTTGTTTTAACTTTGACCCAGACACTTTGCACGCTCCGTTTAAGCATCTAAAGGGTTCGTCAGAACAAGTTGTCATTTTGCAAGACCAACCTTCAGTAAGACCTGTATTCCCTTGGGTGAAAGTGACGGAGGTTCTCTGAGAAGATCCCACGTGTAGACCCACTGGCTGTCCCAGTGGCCAAACAGATCGCCTTTGCTCAGAAAGATGACGCGTCTAAAATGAACGAATGCATACTTCCCTTTATCAACATAGGTGCAATCACGTCCTAAAAGTTGGGGGGGACCATAATGAATCACGTCCTAAAGGTTGGGGGACCATAATAATAAAGTTAGGGGACCACTCAAAAGTTGGGGGACGCGTCCCGTGGGTCCCATAGGGTGGCTGCGCCTATGAATGACAACCAACTATACTAACCATCAACCACGTTGTCTCAATTGTGTCTTCTAATAATAAGTTGGAGGCGAAAAATTGCTGGAACATACGTTACTAAGTTCTCAATTTTACTAAAATTTATGCAACTGACATCACTTTAACCTTCACAAACTGACAAAGTGCCCTCACAGTACAACCTAATCAGAGGTGCTCCCAATCTGAAGAACCCCCGCTATCACTTTTCTCACTCCCTTCTTTTGTAACTCAAAATATCTATAATTTTCCACGAAAAAATGTTGTACACAAGATCTTTATATTTGAGACCTGAATAAATGAAGTTGGATGTTAGTTATTGAAATCATTGAATTGATCTGATCTTACTTGTCTGTTCCAAGGAGAACATTTCGAGCGTCACCCGACACGTAGATGTGTCCGATGTAGACGTCAGATGCATACTTCCCTTTATCAACATCCTAAATTTGAAAGAATCAGTCAGTCACTCAATCAAACGTTTGACCAATAAATACATCAATAGATAATACTCAAATCAGTAATATCAAATTATATGACTCAGAATACATAAAATAATAGATATATAATGAAATGAAAAATAAAAAAACAGCAAATATCAATGACACCAAATAATTAATTGACCTGTCAATGTTTCTCTGATATATCTTATCTTATTAGAAACAAATGCCTTAAAGCTCACTATTTCTCTGTGACTTTCAAACTTTTGGTGCCTATCTGTTTTTCACCGGGTAACTGACTAAACCACACCTCAAATATACACCTCTCTGCACCTCCGATACACCTCTCTGTACCTAGGAAACTCAGAAACATCTCCATGTACCTCACATACATCTATCTGTACCTCAGGTACACCTCTCTGTACATCAGATACACCTCCTTGTACCTCAGACACGCCTCTCTGTGACTCTGCGCAGAATGACTGATTTTTCACTGTTATTTACTTAAGAGAAATCTCGAGAGAGAGAGAGCGAAATCTCGTGGCAATAACAACTGTCAACCTGTAGGATTTGGTTTCCCTCTGCCTCTCGAAAGACGTACGGTCGGAGGATGGAGTCCGTCTGAATGAACCGAGCAGGTCGCAGTCGGTGAACTTCATCAGACATCTCAGCAACCCTAACAAAACAATTCGATTATCATTAATACAATACAATACACACGTTGCAAGTTCTTTTAATTTATTCATTGTTCAAATAGAAACGACAGACAATGGATTATACATCCACGAAGAGTAAACACAGTAATTGTAGACACTGGTAATTATGACGATATACAATCAATACGTGATGATATACAATCAATACGTGATGATATACAATCAATACTTGATGATATACAATCAATACTTGATGATATACAATCAATACGTGATGATATACAATCAATACGTGATGATATACAATCAATACGTGATGATATACAATCAATACGTGATGATATACAATCAATACTTGATGATATACAATCAATACGTGATGATATAAAATCAATACGTGATGATATACAATCAATACGTGATGATATACAATCAATACTGTATCATATCTATAAATTTATAAAGTACATCCCACAGTGCATGCCAATCTGAGGCGCTCCAACTACGAAAGACCCAGAAAAAGAAAGTACTCTTAAGACAGCGAAAAGATGCGCTTGAGGTACCAGATAATAAAAAAATAATGTGTCATTGGAGAGAAGCTGATTCCAAAATGCACGGCCAATGAAGACAGTAGCGCTGAATGCACAATAATAATAATAATTTCTCAACTCAGTATTGACCTACGTGAAAGGTGCTACATAAATGATCGCATACATACATGTCATGTCATTCCGCCATCGTCGTTCTGCGACGGTTGGCTGCACGAATGGATGAGCATTTTCCACAGTTGTCTATCTCCTGCCATGTTCATTAACCTCCTCCCCGAAAGTCCAGTCCACTTCAAGATGTTGTCTATCCATGCCATTCTTGGTCTTCCTCTTCCCCTTTCTCCCTCCATCAGTCCCGTCATCATGTTGTTTTCTATGCTTTCCTTTTGCTGTCTCATCACGTGTCCGAAGTATCGTAACTTTCTTGTTTTTACGTGGGTCAACAGTTCTTGCTTTGTTCCTACTATGAAGTACACCTGTTCGTTGGTCAGTTTTTTTGTCCATGGGACTCTTAATGTTTTTCTAAGACATTTGTTCTCGAATGCTTGTATGCGTCTTTCCTCCTCTTTCTTTAAAGTCCATGCCTCACACCCGTATGTCACCACTGGAAACACCAATGCCTTCAGTAGTCTCGTCTTTGTTCTGTTGCTGACAGCTTTATTTTTCCAAATCTTCGTCATATTTACCAGACTCGTCATTCCCATCGCATGCATATATACAACTGTCACCTACCTTCGAATGCCTTCGAATGAACTGGATGCAAAGTCGACGACGCCACTGGCTGGTCGAGTGAAGACACCAACAAGTCCCTTGCCCATTCCTAATTAAGCAGAACAATCACTTTCAAGACAATGATGAATTAACATGCAACCATATTATTCGTCAGTCTATCAACGTTGGCTTATCCACCGTAGGCTGTCTTTGCATCTTTTCTAGAAGTAGTCTGTAAAAACTAATGTTAAGACCTATTTATTTAAGGTCTATTATAGACTTTCCTGTCATGCATTTCATGCAAGATTCTTTTTGCGTAGGTGTGGTACAAATGACAGCTCAATAATCTAATAATACTAAGCATAATTTAGGAGAGATGCAACTGATTTTTAAAAGCCTATCAGAGAGAAGAAACGTTTGTTATAATGCAGCAGCAATACAGAATTTATGCAAATCTAGAATCTAAAGCGTAGAAGATCTATTGGTGAAGCGATGGTTAAGAAACTGTCGAACCTTTGAAGAATCCGCCAACACCTTCCTGCTTTGCTCCTTCAACAGGTTGTGTTACAATGCCAGTCACTCCATGCACCACACCCTAACAAAGAAGAGACAGAAACACTGATATTTTAAGCTGCATTATTACATTAAACAAGATTATATTCCAAGCAGCTGCAAAAACTTCACAATAATAATTAGAATAACAATTGATAAAATTTCATTAACTCGGCAATTTCTATAGCGCCCAGTCAAGGAAATTATTCAGAACCACTCCCAACTCTAGCATGCCGAAAAAGAACAGCTTAAAGCAAGGAAGGATTCTGGGTTTAGGTGTATGTTCAAAGGATGGTCATTCCTGACTACTGGAATGATTTATATAACGTTGTAACTCAGAGCGAAGAACCTCTTGAAAAAGAAAATGGTTAATGGTGCTATACCAACTATCGCAATATACATGCATACCAGAGCACAGAAAATCTCGAAACTAAAGTGAATCTGTGCAGTTATAAGTAATTAAGTATATATATTGTGAAATAAAAGAATGCATGTTCAACGTACCACGATTGTAATAAAGTATATATTGTTTATTGTGAAATAAAAGAATACATATGTTCACCGTACCATGACCAATCCTTTTCCTCCTCTTGCCAGTCCTTCCTTGAGATCAGCCGGACGTTTGTTCAGCGCCTCTCTTCGCTTCTTCTGATAGTTTTCATCCATCGTCAGTGTTGCGATTCCCTTGCCCAGGGCGCCTGTGATACGAGACACTGCACCAGCAGCTCCACCTGGTGATAAATACATCAAATGCAACCGTTGATTTTCAATCTCGACATTCCCAGCATTCACCACGTTCCTTAATTAACATAAAGTTGTAAGATGCGTGGGCACCCACATACAGAGGGTTAAAGGTGTATTTAACCTGGGAAAATTGGCACTTTACCAATTTTTTAACCGTACTAGGTCTGTGGTTTTCAACCAACTTTCTTGCAGTAAACTACTAATGACACTATTGAATTGCAAAGTGAAGCTGACAGTTTAAGAATAACATTTTTTTCAATTTATATCTACAGCTCCCCCATGTCATTTTCTATGATTATGATATAACAACACCACCCAATTATGACTTTGTTTGGATATTGTCTCAAGATTTCGAATTCTATATTTAAAAGCTCTGCAAAAAAAGAAACGTTTTTAATTCCATCTTTTGCATGGACTTTTTGACAACAAAACTGTTTTGCACCACCTGCAAAATATCAGCAGGCGACCATGTTCTCAGCTATACTGTTTCTTGAAGGTGTGCTATAAGTGAATAGAATGAATGAATGTTACTATGCTCCCTCACCCACGGCATGTCCAAATAGGCTTCGGACTCCAAGAGCGAGTCCCTCGGCAAACTCCTCTGGTCCCTGGATTGCTCCCTGGTACGGTTCGTAGAAAAGGTCTTCGATGCCGGTGGCAAGGCCACGAATCACACCAAATGGATTGCCAAGGACATCCAGGCCAAGGACAAGGACATACATCTGCTTGAGGGCCTGCAGAGGACACGAACAGAGAACAACATCCACCAACGAGTTTACATTTCAATCAGTTTCAGACGTAATATCAACGATCATCAAAATGTGCAATAAAAACGTTGTGGCTCAAATGATTTTGATAAAAAAAGTCACTGCCTTTGCCATCACAAATTTTTCACAATTACCTTCTTTCGTTGTGTAGATTTATACATTGAAACATAATTTCTTCTGCCTTAGACGGCCTTTTGTCTAGTGGGACCTAGGCCTCCTTTGGAATCATTACTCCAGTTTTTACTTGTGAAAATGACCAAATAAACACATTTATCTCAGAAAAAAAATTGACTACTGGTGTACCGTTAATGCCTACTATTGTACTGCTATTGACTACTATTGTACTGCTATTGACTACTATTGTACTGCTATTGACTACTATTGTACTGTTATTGACTACTATTGTACTGTTATTGCCTGTCTTAATAATGGACCATAAGAGAAAAGAATAACTGATTGATAGAACATCACTCTTAACTTTTAAGTAGTCCATTAGAAATTTAGAGATTCTGATTTATACGATCAACATGGAAAAGGGACATGCTTTCAACAATTAATCAAAACTTGCATCTTCCTTGACATGTGTCAGCACCTCTGCCTTATAAATGGTTCAATTTTTCACTGAAACCATATTAAATTTTGCATCGTGCAGAAACAAAGTCTTCGTTACCTGCTGCGTGTAATGTCGCGTAATCTCCGACGTAAGCTGCGCCTGGTTGTAGAAGGCGAACTTGCGTTCAAAATAAGCGAGTCTGTAAATGTAGATAAATTAAAAAAAGTCTTTACCATGCCTGCTATGCAACATCTTTTCACAATATGAACCATCATTAGTTAGTTCAGCGTGTGAAAACGGTTCTTAATTGCCAGCATTGGGATGGGAGTACCTCTGAATAGTTGGTATCTAAGAGGGAGTCACATATATTATTATATTCAATGTCCATATCATTCATTAGAACTATTATGGCTCAATTTCGATCGTTTGCCTCAATTGGTCCTTCTCTTTGGAATGTGCTTTCTCATTCTGTTCATTCAACAATTCTGGCTGCCAGTCTATCTTCTTCCTTCTATCTTCCTCCTTCTCTCTTCTCAAAACCTGCAGCAGTTCTTCTTGCGGTGTCATGCACGCTATGAGCACCTCTAAACGGTAAACCCAACTAGAGATGCCTTACAAGTGCTCAAAAACAATACAATAAAAATCCTTTGAACAAAAGAAAGCATGAATGAACATATGATCCATTACTAGACCATATACGCTTCCCAAGTAGCATCTGCTCACGCTGCTTCATTATTTATCAATTGTCTCATTTCGATAATTATATTCTTATCCACCATTGAATAATATTATAATTTCTCTATCTCGGTTGATTGATCATCTCAACATTGACCGGACACTAATATGACTTGGTTTCTGTAGAATGTCATTGCTTTATGCTTAACGCAAAAGACATCAACGCAACAGAAGCAGTTCCTAATTAATTAAAAGACGAGTAACCCTATATGCATGAAGTGTTCGCGACTTCATTTTCTCAGCCTCAGCATATGAGGGCAATGTGTGGCCAGTCCTCTCCCTCACCATCTCATCTTCACACCAACAGGTCCAACAGTGTATGGTTGATGTACTCATTCTTCAGTTGAGTTGGCTAGTGGGAATGGCTGGTGGAGCAGAAATCTCAACACAAATGTTCTACCTTTTGAACCACTGACCTCTCGATCAACAGTCCAGTGCAATAACCACTACACCATCGAGCACCACTGAATAATACAAAGCAGCCTAACTACAAATAAAAATAATAATATCTAAAGTAGTCTAGCTAATCACAATAATAAAAATAATAATCATAAAAATAATAATAAAAATAATAATAATTACTAATCTTGTCAGCATTTGTCGAAGTATAAGGTTAACTCGCTTTGTTCAAATAATCACTGTTATTAACAAAAAAATAAACAAAGAAGTGAGTTTTTCCTGATGGGTAAAAAGTGTTTTGTAGACGTACTTGAAGACAACATCCTGTATGTCCGTCAGTACAATTCCGACGCTCTGAAGGAAGAGACTGAGTATGTTCCACTGCATCTGAGGTTTCTTGTCGCTCTCCGCCTCATCTCCTCCGTACATGGAAAAGCTCAGATGGACCTAAATGACAGTCAACATTCTATATAAGCACCTTAAAACTACTCTTGCTGACGATTCTGAAGTTGGGAGCACTTCCGAGTAGTTTTCATGAATACTTGTAAATACAAACCCGCATTTCACTTACCCCAAATCACGCACATACAGGGCATAGCCAGGAAATTATTTTGGAGTGAGTTTCAATTTCAAGGGAATTTGCAATGTACATGTTCGCAAGCCACACAGACTTGGTAAAAAAAATTAGAAAATTATTTATTCCAGGGTTTACAATTAGACATGTCCGGAAAAATACACAGACTTGGCAAAAAATTCGAAATTTTATTTTATTTCCGTGGGTGGCGGTTCGAATGAACCCATAAAGCCCCAAACTGGTTAATTTGCATCGACATAGACAATACCTTGAGTGGTGAGAAGTGCAGCATGTCATAGAAGTTCTTGAGGTCACTGCTGGATGTCTGAATAGCATCATCAAGCAATGACCTATCAATCAATTCACAATCCTGTTTGAAGGCAACCATCTGCTGCGTCTCGTCTATCGTTCCGGATGCAAACAGCGCCAGCATGGCACCGATGAAACCCTGGTCGACCTTCACAGCCATCTCCTGGATCAACAGCTTACAGTACCTGTCCAAAAAACACACATTATCTTAAATTCAATACCGTATATACCATCCGAATGACGAATGCCTCCCTCATCCTGCTACCTGCCTGCGGAGGGATTGTACGGTTATGGGTCAGTGAGCACAGATGGTAGGTGGCTTTGACCGACAGAGAGATATTGGAATTCGCCTTACTACACAGCTGCTCAAAGGAGGGAGCAGTCTCCTTTGAGCAACTAAACAAATGACTCACTTCTCCTCACCAGCATCTCATTCTTTAAAAACAGTTTCCGTGCGGAGAGCGCCTCTGAATAGTCATTCTGCAAGAGGTGCTATATATATATATATATATAAATCTATAGATATGATATAAATATATATATATATATACATTAGGGCTGCTGATTAATCGCAGTTAACGCGCGCGATTAACGCGTTAATTTTTTTAACGTTTAACACGATTAAAATATTTAATCGCGATTAAATTTTAATCGCAAAGACCACTCTACAGGTAGAAATTTTCCGAACACTACGACGCATCGGTTAATGTCAAAGCCTAAAATCTTTGGCCGAGATTGGGCTTAATTCATAGAGGTGG
This sequence comes from Lumbricus terrestris, assembly GCA_949752735.1. NCBI lineage: Eukaryota > Metazoa > Annelida > Clitellata > Crassiclitellata > Lumbricidae > Lumbricus > Lumbricus terrestris. The sequence continues at coordinate 95,929,246 of OX457036.1, forward strand.
GTTGGGCGTATTTGACGGCAACAAGAAGCATTTCCTGTTATCCTAATGGCGGCTAGAATGGGTTTAAAAAAAGTTTAGCCTATCCCTTCTGTGAAAGTGTATCTTCCTGTAGACCTACTTTGATTTCCATTCATATCATAAATAATAATTATTTTTTGCGGGTTATTGCAATCTGAGAATGAAAATATCGGAGATAAAAGCAGAGAAAAGTCAAGCGATATAGGCCTATTATGCCTATAGGCCTAATAAACTATCAGACGATATCAGCTTACCTTTAAAAGGCAGATAGGCCTGCGTTAGCGTGCAAACAATTTAAGTAGGAATTTAAATAGCACACCTAATTCTCTCTTGTATTATACATGCACGAAGCATGCTTTGTTTTTTTGTCAGCCGCGCCCGTTTCTTTGTTGTAAATCGTCATAATTATCTGGGTCTTTGATCTCACATCCATTTGTTTGTGAAAAAATATTCTGTGCATAGGCCTAAGTCATGGCATGTTAACCGAAACGGGGGGACCCATGACTCAAGAGAAGCACAACTCCATTGGTAACTGGTTCAGTACCTTGCTCTTAAGTGCTGTAATATGCCGAGCAAATTTTTGTCCAGGGTAACGGCCTCTGTTGTCATAGACCCTGGTCAAATCGGATCCATCCATCCCATTGGTAATGGACCGTAATGCTCTTTCTTTGAGGACAGCTAGGGATAGTAGACCATTGAATGCAGTAAACGATAAGGATTTGCAAAGATCAATTGCTATTTTATCAACATGCGATTAATCGCAAGTTTAATCGAGATTAAAATTTTTAATCGCACGATTAATCGCGATTAAAAATTTTAATCGTTGAGCAGCCCTAATATACATATAAATCTACAGATATGATATAAGACACAATCTGATTAGATGACCTTTGATACTGAGAGATGATCAGGAGAGTCAATATTAGATGACTTTTAACACTGAGATAATATTGGTGACCTACTTGAACTGCTTGACGCTGCTGTGGCTGCTCTTGCGGATCATCACACTCAACTCCGTGAAAGGCTTTGGCACTGGACAAAAACAACAACAATCATACATTTTCATTATATAAATATAGTAAACCACAGCAGTGCAATATTCAGCATACTGTAAACATACTTTAAAACTCAGCAAAGAAAATGCTCAGCAGCTTTTGTCAGGCTAATCTCACTTCAGTTTAGCTTCTGGCATATCCAAGTGATCATATTATATACACTAATTTCAATATAATAATTTAAAGTAACAGTAAAATAAAAACAATAATAATTTTAAAGCTTTAATTAATGACTAAATAAACAAATTCAACGATTCTAAGTGAAAGGAGAAATGCATTCGAAACGTTCTTGTAGGGAGCTATATAAATGCTTAGACACATTCTGCACACACATGAACTTTGCCACTGCTCCTAAAATGGCAGTGCCAGTTCCAAGTCTGGAGAATCAGGGGAGGGCGACAAATCAGCCACTAACCAACCATACATACATGTACAATGTACATCTAAAACATATAGCACTACCTCTGTAACAATAAACTAAGCATATTTCCGAATAAAAAAACTTCTTTCAAATTATCACTCATAATGAGTAACACAATGAATCACAATGATCACAAGAAGAGTGTCTTGCTAAGCGAGCAGAAATCAAAAAACTTAAAAAAGCGCAAAGAGCTGAAAATCGTGAGCGCCACAGACCGCTGTCAGCTGCGATAGACTTCGGAGGTGGAATCGGAGCGAGAACTGTTGGGAAGACGGCGCCAGCCAACTGACTGTCCAACTGTCAGAGAAACAACAAAAATCAATATAATATAAGCAATTAACATCGTTACCATCTTCGATTTCTCCATCAGTATTTAGCTCAAATTTACTCAGACTGTTTGCTTTTGCTTCACGTCCCAACAATCGCCAACATCTGCAGGAAAAGAAGCTCTCGGGTTCTTTTTGCTTGTGCTCCAACCATATAGAACAGAGCTTTTTCTGTGGTGGGACCATTGATCTGGAACATCATTCCTTTAGAATTATGCCTACACCCTGTGGATCAACCAGAAACATACCTCACCGAACTTAAAACTGTTCTGTTTGGGAGTGCATGAGTTGGGAGTGGCTCAGAGTAGTCTCTCAGATGGGGTGCTATATAAATTAACGAGCGAATGAATGAATGTGTATCATGATTACTTACTGACATCTTTGCCGCTGTTGATCAATCCCACATTACCTTACTTGCCCTGTTTGACGTCAGTGCGGCGTTCGACACTGTTGACCATTCTATTCTACTCGAGCGTCTGTCCAAATCTTTTGGCATTGGTGACTCTGCCCTCCTCTGGCTTAGTTCTTTCCTCTCTGATCGCTCTGTATCTGTGATCTTTGGATCCACACGCTCCTCCTGGACCTTTGTTCCCTACGGCCTGCCTCAAGGCTCTGTCCTGGCGCCGCTTCTATACATCCTATATACTGCTGATCTATTGAACCTATTATCCCGCAAGGGTGCCTCTGCTCATCAATACGCTGATGATACACAAGCATTTGTCCACGGTTCTCCCAGTGCTGCCTCTTCACTGGTTGCAACTATCCTTGACGCCACTATGGAACTGAACCAATGGATGTCTTCTAACCGTCTTCGCCTTAACTCTGATAAAACCCAATTCATCTGGCTTGGTGGTAGAGTCCAGCTCGCCAAGATTGATATGGAGCTCCTCAGCACGTTGTACCCAGATATCCAATTTTCTCCAACTGTTCGTGATCTGGGTTTTACTCTGGATCCAATTCTTTCTCTTACTGATCATGTTAACCGAATCTCTCGAACATGTTTCTATCACTTGCGACAATTGCGTACTATCCGCCACTCACTCTCCCTTCAAGCGGTCAAGGCGCTTGTCCATGCTTTGATTTGCTCTAGAGTCGACTTTGGAAACTCTGCCTATGCTGGTCTCTCCTCTCTTAACCTCTCTAAGCTTCAGTCTATTCTTAATGCTGCTGCCCGCTTAATTGCTGGTCTTCCCAAATTCTCTCACATATCTGATTTTATTCGGGACACTCTTCATTGGCTTCCTGTACCTCAGCGCATTGAGTTCAAGATCCTGACTCTTATGCGCAACTCTCTTCTCGGGGTAGCCCCCTCTTATCTTCGGGCACTGTGTAACTTGGTCTCCACTCTTCCTGGCCGCTCTGCCCTTCGATCTGCTGCCAATGGCCTTCTAGTTGTCCCGCGCATGCGTGGAGCTACGGCCCAGTCCAGAAGCTTTGCATATCTTGGTCCTACTTGTTGGAACCGCCTTCCTCACAAGCTCCGTTCTGAGCTTCTTGGCCTTTCTCTTCCCCTGTTCCGTAAACGTCTGAAAACTATACTATTTGTTAGCGGTGAGCACTAGCTTGGGTCGGGAGCGCCACTGAATCTGTGAGCGGCGCTATATAAATGTTCAATTACTATTACTATTACTATTACTATGATAATGATTTGTGTTGTTGTTGTCGGTGTTGTTGTAGTTGTTTACCTGGAGTCGATGTATCTTGAGGTGGATCTGTGTCTGATGTGGCGACGTACGATGTTGCATCCAGATGCCATGCTCAAAACTACGACGGATCTTCACCTTATGAGGCTTCAGCATCATCAGCTGATCAGGTTGACCAAAGTCAACCTAGTAAGCAACAGAAATAGGACAGAGCTATACATGATGAAGATATGAGATATACAGAATGAAGATGGGACAAATATATGGACAAGATAGGACAAAGATAGGACAAATACAAGACAAAGCTAGGAAAAATACAGGACAAAGATAGGAAACATACAGGGCAAAAATAAAACAAATACAAGACAAAGATATGACATATACAGCATGATGATCATGATCATCGCCATTGTCATCATCATGAACAGCCAATTGTTTACATGACCCTACACCAACTTCACAATCTCCCTCATCTCTCTGAACCTGGCTCCCGTTGCAGAGCCAGGTGAGATGGAAGCAGCCTTACCTCTATCTTGTCATCAAGCATCCTCTTCTTTGGTGCCGTAGGATTGGCGAGCAGTTCCATGGAAAACTTCTGGAATCCTTCTTCGAGCGCCTGACTCACTTTCAACTTGAGCGCCTTGAAGCGTTTCCTCTTTAACTGTTCCCAGATGATGCCCGAACTAAAACCATCACCAACATCATCACCATCGCATTAATATCGTTTTCAACATTATTTATAATAATAATCATTTTAATAATTATTAATATTTATAATTGACTAAACAAACATTCTTTAATTATTATTATTACTTCACAAATGGTTTTGTTGATGGGAAAAGTGATGCAGAAAACGACTGCATGAGAGCGCTGAATAGTCAAAGATAAGCGCTTATTATTTTTACTTTATTTGCTAAAGGGTTTTAGAAATTGTGAAAGTGGTGCATCTGGAACGAGACTACCTCTCACACATGTCAAGTAACGACTTAACAACAGAGTCAGTTAAAGTCACAGCGTTATTATTATTATCAATTATAAATCATGAATTATTATCAATTATTACCATTAACTATTATTAATTTTTTTCTAAGCCTTGACATATACAGGATCCCTCACTCAGGGACTTCACTAACACCTAGTATAAAATCGAAAGTATCATCATCGTCGCCACTGTCGTCGTCATCATCATCATCATCATCATCTTAAGAGGAGTAGCATCATCAGACATTTGAATGTGCCTGAGATAGTGGAAGAGAGTATAAACAAGAAACAGAAACGAGACAATAGAAAGATATCTCTAGAATTCTTACCTTGTGATGCCAAGATAAGCGATCTCTTTGCGCAGCAGATTGTTGACAAGCGACAGACCAAATCCTTGCAGACTCACTTCAATCTCCAACTCAATTCGCTCCAATTCACCCGCCTATCAATCATCACAGATGCAACATTCTATTTACAGGTACAACATTCTATTTACAGGTACAACATTCTATTTACAGGTACAACATTCTATTTACAGACCTGTACAACATTCTATGGCCAAAAACGCTGATGGACAATGCAAGCAGTACAGCAGAATTGATCAAGATCCAGTTCTCTACAATCACTTGATAATTCATCTGGTTATGGGCAATAAAAACACTGTAAAATAATGATATAAATTTTCTTTATATAAGCTGAATTATATTTTAGAGTAATGTTAAATCCAGCAGTTACTGTTCTTGAACGATAGAGATATATGGTAAGAGAAATGATCTCACAAACAATGTAAACAATGTGAGATTCTGGTTATTCATCAATATTTCATGAATTTATTCAATGTCTCAATCAATTTATAAAGTGCCAACGCAGGACAGCATTCAACAAAAAGCACAATACAAGACAATAATGAAATTTAAATTTAAATTATAGCTCTTCGTTGCTAGCATCTGACGTACGTTTCTCGCATTTGACACAACATTAACGTCGTCTGTGAACAATAGAACGCGCTGCATTCCATCCAAGAACGACGCCCAGAAGAGCTTCGTGTCTGAGTTGGCAAAGAAGTCTTTGAATCCGTCCTGTAAAACACAAGAAAGGTGTTTAATAAATTGTTAATTAATTAATTGTAAGTTAAAACACAAGAAAGGTGTTAATAAACTGTTAAATAATTAATTGTAAGTTAAAACACAAGAAACGTGCTGCTACTGTATAATGGCAAGCGTCCTGTCTCTCTCATCTGGGTGCACAGGGGTATCATGCTCTACATCCCTCCACTTGGGCTGAAAGTTCTCTTCGTTCCCCGAGCAAAAACTAATCTTAGACACCACCTTACCTTCTCTGTTGTTGGCACCATGGTATGAAATGGGTTTCCACTGTCTACACACTATAATCTTGTTGTAATATAATTGCTTCTAAGATAAATACTATTAAAAAGGTTATCCAAAATAATTGGGATTGCTGTCCTTTTGGGTTTCCCAGTGAATCCTAAGAACCTGTTGTGCAACTAGGCTAGCATGTCCACGTTACCTTGTCTCCCCCAAGGGTCAAAAGGCCTTATATAGCCTGAGTCCTCGTCCCCCATGTCCTCGGCTTCGAACTCACGATAAAGGACGAAAGAAATTGCACTTTCTGAGTACTATATGGACAACTAGCCATGGTCCCACTATGTGACTTGCACCGACTGCATCGAATTCATAAAAAAATTCTATAGTCATTTTATATTTTATTCATTGTAAGTGGCTGCCAGCAAGAGCTCAATAAAGTGAATATTTGACCATCATCACATCATATCTTTACAAGTATGGATCGTCAATTTCAAAGCCACTGGATCAATAACTGATTGATTGATTGATCGAACCCATATGAAGCTTTAACATTTATCACATAACCGGTACGTAAGTAAGAGAAGAAGCAGAGCGGACTCATTAGCCTCCTCACCTGGATCAAACCGTCCTTTACTTCTTTCGTGTCTCCGCAAGACCAGACGAGCTCTCGTTTACTGTTTGGGTCCTGCCAGGTGTACATGACCGCTTCACTTGGTTTCAATGATCGGATTTGATCCTTCAGATCTCTGCGAGAGAAAGAAAAGCATGACAATTTGAATAAATATGTATGCAACATGTTCTCATGCATATCCTTATGAATGGAAGCATGACATTGCATGTAAGAACCCAGATCTGGGAAGAATACTCATTGAATTGAATGCAGGCCTGCACTGACGATGATGATGATGATGATGATGATAATGATGATGATGATGAGTTCTTTGCCCGAAGGCAATTCCTTTGTCAAGGATGAGATGACTGACGTGGTTACCCACTGCCTTCCTCCCAGACAATTCTGGGTGAGCAACTTTTACAGGAATTGCTATGCAGTGGCTTCATGTAGATTCGAACCTGCTACCTTTTGGTTACAACACACAGAAGATACAGCTACACCACTGCGTCCCACATGCATTTTTAAGGACTGGCAAATCCCAAATTTTCACTCGAATCGACTCTCAAATTAAATCGAGAAAAGTTTCCAATAAAACTGACATGTTCTTCACATCTGAGAGAAGCTGTGCTACTTCTGGATATAAAAGTTGCAGAGTGCATCCCAGAATGAAGATTTTTCAGCATGCAAGAAGAGCTTATGACCGATTCTGAGAAGGCGCTCTTCCTGTGGCCAGGGGCAGTTCAAACCACTTCATAAAGCATGGCTTACTTTTGATAGTACTCAACACTGGAAGTTGCTGTACTGTTGACGAGAAGGACGGATGCGTATCCATGCATGTAGTGCTGAAACGTTATTGTGATGGCGCCTTCAACCGCTTGCACTTCGACGTTTATTCCGCCATACTACACACAATTCAAAACAGAATATATACTTCAACGTTTAATATTCAATGCTACACAATAAACAAATGTTCACATTTCCATAATACATTTCCACAATAAACAGCATACTCCTACATTCAATACTCAATGCCACATAGCATACAGTACACTTCAATATTTGATACTCAATGCTACATAACATACAGTACACTTCAATATTTGATACTCAATGCTACATAACATACAGTACATTTCAATATTTGATACTCAATGCCACATAGCATACAGTACACTTCAATATTTGATACTCAATGCTACATAACAAACATAGTACACTTTCTCATTTAATACTTTGCGAGCTCTGCGCATCCAACTCTTGGTGCTCACCTCTTCTGCTCCCTTCGCTCGGCCGAACAAATTCTGCTCTCAGTCCCTTTTTCTCATACCTCTACTATGGAAGGCTTAGTATGATGCTGTTCAAACTGACAATGTACACATCGAAAATGACATAATATCTACTAACATCATGGTACAGTTGAAGGAGAGTGATGTGTGAGTCGGTGATGTCAAATGGCTTCGTTTCGATGTCTGTGCCTTTGATAGAAGCCACCAGTTGCTTCGTCATTCCGGCCTGGCTCGGCCAGAAAGGCACACATGCACCGGGTTCCACTTCTGACCATTGTGCGTTCGGCACGTGCTCCTTGTAGCGAACCGTAAACTGAAAACATAACATTAATTTAATATGCTACAATCATTATCATCATTATACGGCAATTATTATTATTACTATTATTCCATTATTATACTTATTAATATTATTATAATCATTATTATTATTAGTATTATCATTATTATACTTATTACCAAGGAAGCAATAACCATTGAACGCCAAGAAGTTATGGTTAATCTGTACCAATAGTGAATGCACCATATTAGCACTACTATTCGTATTGACCTTTATCCTTTTTTGCAAAATAATGAAAATTTATGTAACTAATATTTAATCCCCAAAAAAGTCCAGACTGCTCTTCTCATACTCTTTCTCTCTTTCTCTTCTCTCACGAATGCGCCTACGATGAAGTCCCAACATGGCATCTCCACAAGTCTCTGATTTTATCAACGGCATCCGTCATATCCATGTTAGCGCCTTTTATTCGCCTCTAAGTCTTACCATCTAAAAAATACTCAACATTTACACCATTTTTGGTAGACTAAACTTTTGCAACATGGCAGACTGAACTTTTACAGCCTTCAAACATTTACAAACTGTGCTACCCTATTAATACCCTATTAATCAATTAACTCAGTAATGTCAGCGAAAGTGAGAGCGACGACGCACCTTGGCTTGGTTGATGATGTTGTAGAATGGCAGAAACGTCACAATCTTTGTAAGTCCAGAGCTTGCCAAAGTAATCTTAACCCCAACCTGTACACGAAAAAATCACAAGAAACTCAGCCGACAGATTTCTCAACAAAGAGAACCTGAGAAATGGAAAGACATTGAGATGGGAATAATTCAATAATATCTAATGCAGAAACTAACTATGACAGATAAATTCATTTTAACTCAACATTTGCAAAGTACCACAGTACACCTTCTTCAATGGTCCCTTAAACCAGAGGTTCTCAACCGGTGTGTCGCGACACACTAGTGTGTCATGAATAGACCGGTGGTGTGTTGCGTAATAATGGTGTGTTGTTGGTGTGTTGTGAGGAATTGGTGTGTCGCGAATTTTCACAGCACAGCCTACACCCGTCGGACTAACTTTAGCATATTTTAATTTTAAAGATATTGACATAATGACGATTGCATGGTGTGTCGCCAAATTTGGTTGAAAGTTAGGTGTGTCGCACGCAAAAAATGTTGAGAACCTCTGCCATAAACAATATGTCATGATAATGGTTTAACAAAAAAACTTTTAAAATGTTGTTTTCTTTGTTTTAAACAAGCCATATTACAATGCGATGATGTTTTAGAACCCACGAATATGATAATGTTCAGCAACAATATAAAAACAAACACAATGCGTCACATTTATGACACGTCAGAGCAAGGATGGCTTCCTTCCAAGTTTTATTATTCATGGCAATGCACTTCCTATCTATTGGTAAAAATATTAATTTAAACCAATAAACTGTAAAATAAAGTGACTAAATCAGTCAACTAGTTGAGAAAACAATTTGAAAAGGTTTATCATGCATTAAATCAAGTGTGTAAAAGTCTACAGTGTACAAGTCAATCTTGCATTCTAACAACATGCAATCTACCACATGCTCCGTACTTTACCAGTTCAATATACATTATACCAATGAGACATACACCATATCTGTAAACCATGCAATCTACTACATGCTCTATATTTTACCAGTACAACATACATTATACCAATGAGACATGTATACACTGTATCTATAAAACATGCAATCTACCAATAGATAATCTACCAGTGAGACATACATTCTGATTATAAAAAAGAAATTCTCAGGACAGAAAATGCTTTTTGCTGTAAAATGACTAAAAAAATTCAAGACAGATTCTAGACAAATTCAAAGACGGGTACGAGAAGACAATCTAGTCAAAGTCAACCCAGTTCTTTTGGTTGCACTACAGTGGTTAGTTACTCAAGCAGATACAAGAATGAATAAATAAATATCAGATCACTCAAGGATACTCTAATTAACTAGAGCTCATGGCTACTAAAGAAGTTACTAAAGATGCTCATTTTCAATACTTTTCTATATATCTTTAATATTCTTTATTTACCCATGTCACTTGTTTTGTGGGCATTAAACGAATATATATATATATACATTTTTATATATATATGTATATACACTGTGTCCGGATGAAAAGTAGTACACAACTAAAAGTGTCATAACCCGGTCAAAACTTTTAGGATTTGTCTGAAATTTTTAATACAGCAACAGTGACCATATGTACACGAGATTCCAAAGTCGTTTGCAAATATTCGTGAGTTTGCCAAATTTATGAGCGTTTGCGATGGAGCACTGAAAAATTAAAGTTTCCAACATGGGTCCTCACATAAGAGAGTGAAGTTCGGCTACAGTTGGTGTTCAAAATGTCCTCCTCGTTGACGGACACACTACTGTAGACGTAGACGCTACTGTTTGATGGTCCGGTCGATGATCACTTGGTCAAACATCTGCCACTCTTCAATCAGACGCGCCCTACGCCCTACGGTTATCGATGTCATGAATACGCGTGAACGAAAAACGCGCCCCTCCAGTAAATGCACCTGGTACTCCGGATCGAGGTCTGGACTGATGGGCGGCCACAGCTGCAGCATATGAAGCCAAGTGTATCTCTGGACAACTACTACGTCTACGGTCGTGTGTTCGTGAACAAGAAGGACATTTTGAGCACCATATATAGCAGAATTTCACTTCTTTTCAGGTTTTCCATGTTGGAAAGTTCAATTTTTTGGTGGTGCATTTTAAACGCTCATAAATTTGACAAACTCACGAATATTTGCAAACGACTTTGGAATCTCGTGTACATATGGTCACTGTTGCTGTATTAAAAATTTCAGACAAATCCTAAAAGTTTTGACCGGGTTATGACACTTTTAGTTGTGTACTACTTTTCAACCGGACACAGTGTATATATGGCTAACTCTTGCTAAATCATAGCACAAGGCTAACTCTGGCTGAAAAACTTGTGTTAATTCACTGACAAGGTTAGTCTATGGCTAAATTCTAGATCAAGGTAAAAACACAGCATAAGGATAAAACGAACCAAATCACACGGAAGGCTACTCTACTAAGGCTAAGAGAAAGAGTAACAGAATTACCACTAAAACCTAAATTGTAAACACATCTAACTAAATTGGCATCCAGAATGAATCTGACCAAAATGTTAAGAAAGACCGAAATGAAATCTAAAACCAAAGTTGAAAGCTTTTACTTTCTACTAGGTAACTAGTGGAAAAGAAATGTTTTAGAATCTTGTTACAAGGTTTTAAACCATATACACAGACTGGGAAAGCAGTTAGTGCCATCCGTATGAATACAAATATGCAATGCAATATATAAACACACCAACAAATCCTGAAACACTAGTTGCAGGCACCATATATCAAATGAATAGCAAAGCCATGCCCTAACAATGGGAGTGACCAATTGTGAATTGTGGTTATTGTGTTCAGCAGTCTGTCAAATGCAGGGTGGAACAGAGGCAGCCAATTGTTCTATCATACAATTCAATTGAGGTGCTGAGTGCAAGGGTGGCCTAACCCCTTTGATAAACTACACCATGCTAAGCCACTCTTGTGCTCAACACCTCCATTCATTTAACTACAATTCCATTCTTTGTGGCATGACAGTCTGTTTGGTAGTGAACTGGGTCTGCAATCCAATGACTGCAGGTTCAAGCGTGCTGATTAGACTCATGCAAGTGGGGACTGAGCAGGATATTCATGCAAGTTCATCTCATGCCAGACATGCAGATATGTTTAGCTTCGTAACACGTGCAATAAAGATAAATAAATAAATAAAATATACTCTATTTGTGCACAAAACCAAATGTCTTCTTTGACATCATCATAGTTTCTTTCTGTTTTCTCAGCAGACCTATGAGAACGATGTTGGATTTTATCAGGTTTTCTCCTGTCAAGCCATTATTTCTATCTGCAGTTAAGACCAATGACGTGTTTGATCATGGCTCTCTCTTGTCGAGTCACAATCTCTATAGCACAGCTGAGAATGATGCAATGTCATTGAATATGGCTTTTCTTGTCAAGCCACAAACACTTTGAACAGTTTCCTTTTGCAGCGGTTCTAGCCATAATAAGCACAAATACGACTTTATTGAAAACAACAGACAATTCAGTGACCTACTATACTACTGTGACTACATACAGATTAATATGGGATTAATAATTAGTCAAGCGAGAGATGATCTACGTTTGGCGCATGCAGGGATGGCCAGTAAGCATCCACAAGACCCGACGACTACGTCACTTACTGCCAGTGTTTTGCTCTCCTTGCTGTTCGTCTACACCACACATCAAACAATCAGATCAGCTCAATAACATTGAAAACAGTAGAAAAACATGAAAAAAGTGTATAACATAATCAAAAAGAGTTGGATCAATGCTACAATCTCATTTCAACCACATCGATTCGAGATCAGACATGAGGTTGAAATCTTCGTATCAATATACCAATATGAATACTGCAATAAAAATATTACACCAAAAACAAAATAACAAAAGGGTGTGCACTTGGTCCCATTTGCACGAACTACAACTACCTGGAATCGATGACTTACCGTGGTGGGCCCAGTCGTTCACAGGAGCAACGTCTGTTTCCTGCGGTTCTTACTGAAGCATTGCTTAATCAACTAAAAACTGTGCTTTCGCTGTGCCAAAGTTGGGAGAACTTCTGAGGAGTTTCCTTTATAAGTTGCAATAGGAATTCTTGAATGAGTGAATGACTGCACAATTACACTGTCTGTAATACAACTTACTAAGTACATTACCGGTCCTACCCTGACGAAATCCGTTATGGTGCCAAAAAATTGTAATGTAAAAGGTATTAATTGAGAGAAACCTTACGCAACTCCTTCACCTTACTTCACAGTACTTGCCTCAGAAGGGATTTTTTCCCAACAATGTACAACTATTCCTCAAGAAGAACTTGGAAGTATAACAAAATCAAAACCACAGATATAAAAGAGCATGTTGTCTGTTGAGCTATCTCATTCCTCACATGCACCAATGTCAAAGTTGGAGAAGGTCGAAGGCTGCACTCACCGGTTGACTCTCGCTTCCTTTCACCTTGCAGGTCACGGTGCCAATGCTTCCGACCGTGTCCAGAGAGAATTTATCCGACCATTCCGACTCTTCAAGTCTGAGAGCCACCTGCAGAAAAAAAGAGCAGACCACTCAAATATAACACAGCTGTTTCAGAATGACTGACTGAACATCTTCCTATAAACAAAGCCTCACAGAAACTGGTCACAAAATCTTCTGATGCAACCCAGTCTGTAGCATGACTGGAGATAGCAAGAGTTTTGTTTGCGAGTGAATGAGTCTTGAATTTTGTATGTGTGTGTGTGTGTGTTTATCATATAATACTATGATTAGAATTAGTTTTTTGCAGTTCATCATGAAATTGTTGTTTCTTATGGTGTATTGAACTGGCTGCTTGTAAACTGCTCATGTGAAAGAGTAATCCATGCTGCAGGGTCCCAACTTACCATAGCTCATTTTGGATTGCTTTTGACACCAGCACTTTATATGGTATAAACAGTGATGGCTAGTTACTTTTTAAAAGTAATCAGTTACAGTAACTAGTTACTGGACTGCGAAAAGTAACTAGTTACTGTAACTGATTACTTTTCCAAAAAAGTAACTAGTTACTGATTACAGTTACTTTTCAAAGTAACAATAGTTACTTTTAGTTACCACAGGTCCAATTTCATTGATTGGGTCTTTCAGCATGTAGTCACCAGAGTAGTTGTCTGTATCGCAAAAATAAGTAACTACACACCACGTTTAGCTGCTCACAGTGTTCACTGTCATTGATGAAGATGATTTAGTTGCAAAGTTGCCAATGTTGCTACTGTCACTTAGCTAACAACTAAAAAATGAGTTCACTTTTTAGTTTAGCTAAAAGTTGAAATGTTAGTCAAACTTTTGCCCATCACTGACCAGTGATATAGTCGAGTCCACCTGAGCCGAGTCCGAGTTCAAGTCCGAGTCCAGCTAAGCCGATGCCGAGTCGAGTTCGAGTCCAAAGGAGTTAGAGTCCGAGCCCCTATAAGGACCGAGTCCATGTCAGAGTCCAGTAACATCAACACTCAATATAATGACATAGAAAAGGTATCGATAATATTTATAGAAAAAGGCTTTTAATGTAATTTATCCAAATTGAACTTTAAAAATACTGAATAAAGCTTAGATAAAGTTTTGTTCGATAATCTAGAGCAATGGAATGGATACAATTCTTCCACCGCCAAACACAAGTTCAACACTTGCATCTTGTGAAGTCTCTTACGTTGAGATTTGTGGCCAAAACTGCCACCCATCAGCAATGCCTCTACTTTTAAAGTAGATATTCTGAATCTGTGGTTTGGGGAGATGGGGGTCTATCCACTATGATAATGTCATCTGCCCTCCAATACTCAAGCATAGAACAAACTAAGTGCTACGACTCTGCCTGCGCACCTGTTGCAATCCGTATATTGTGTAGTATCTGATCTATTAATGGAAATGGAAATAGACCTCTGCCGCTCTGCGCCCGGTCCCAAGGTCACAAGCCACAAATAGACATGTCCAACCCTATCCTCGTTGGTTTTATCCATAAACATCTCCTATCGGCCTATTCGATCAGCCTATTGGTGCCAAGTCTATTAAGGTGTCAAAATATCGAACTCGATTTCAACTGTACGAGTGCCATGAGTGGCACCTGGTTATGTTTGTGTATCTATACTTATAGGCTCATGTTCAAATAATGTTCACACTCGCCCATCCCGTAACCCAACGCCGACCATACATCAAATAAACTTACACCTGTAATTAACTTCGATCATCTCTGTGGTCAGTGGTGCCCAGCCATCCGTCACATTACTTCAATGTCAGGTTGTTTAATTAACGGACGATCCAGTGTCTTAAGCCCGTAGGCTAAAAGGGCTCCTTTGTCTGAGCTGAGTGACCAAGAAAGCAGACGAAATGTTTGAATTGGTTGTGGCAATAAACAATGGCCTGTTCCACGGAGAGTAACGAAAAGTAACTTGTTGTTTTAGTTATCGTTACCTGGTAAAAGTAATCAGTTACTGTAACTAATTACTTTTTCCGAAAAGTAACTAGTTACTGTAATAGTTACCTCAAAAAGTAACTAGTTACTAGTAACGCGTTACTAGTAACGAGTAACGCACAACACTGGGTATAAAGGTGAAGCTGTCATAATTTGATTTGCCTTTTGTGGCATTCCAGTAAACAGTTTAAAATTTTAAATTAATCAAAAATCAATGATGAGTTCAAGGGGTGAAGGAAAAGGATTGGGATATGTCAGATACTAGGTGGAAAAAGAACGATAAATAAGGAAAATAATCTGATTTCACTAAATGTTGTAAAGTTTTAAGTTCGGTTGTTATGTTAAAAAACAGTGCATGGAAGTTTTACTTCAAAGAACACCTAATGAGAAAGAAGGGAGTAAGAGCACAGGTGGGACTGAGGATGGGATGGATCGCCAGCAACATAATCTGAATGGATGTGTCATTCACTTGGAGCGGACAGAGACCGAGCGAGGACAGAGAAAAAAATGGAGAAAACTTGGCTATGAAGCGACCATCGCTCGGACCGTCGAAGGTTGAAGATAAGACAAGAAACTAATCTTCACTTTGAAATGATAACTACTTATCACATTCTTTCAAGTATTTGAACACATCGAACTGTAATGCTTGTGGGCAACTATCTACAGATCTATCAATCTGTGGAATTTATATAGCAGCCCTCTGAAACTGGCAAAAACAACATCTCAGATTCCAATTTATTGAGCACTTCAACCATTCAGATATGCATGTCAGTATGCCATCTCAGCTACAGTAATTAATTACTGGTAGTCAATGTCATACACATTGGTTATATCCCAAACACATGACAATACGCCAATTGAATGGTCAGAATACAATCACTTCAAAATAACATTAAGGGCAGTAGCAAGGGCATGAGAAAACACATCAAACTTCAATAAATCTCTCTCCATCAGACCTTTCCATCTATAATGTTAAGCAGTCAAACTCATTTTAGAGCTAAAAGCTACCGGGGAAAACTCTGTAATGCTGTTATCAAAAGCCACAAGACAATTCAAGCAAAACAACTGTAAAAGTCAAAGTCTTGATTATAGAAGTCAAGTCAAATTCACCTAAAGTCCAACCATAGATTTACATATCGCCTCAACCACAGAAACCCACAAGAGAGGCACACGTCAGACCTAGCAACGGAAAACCAGGATCAGAAAAGCTTTCCAAGCTGCTAAAGAATAGAGCTAAAAGTCCATGTCATAAGATGCTTGGTAAAGCTATTCCAGAAAGTTGGACTACCACAGCAAAACTTCAGTGCTGTACACACACTGTATGGTGGAGATTTTTGCAATCACAAAGAAGCACCTAATCTGACAACTGCAACACCATCATCATAACTCCAATGGTCATCATTTCAGTTAATATAAACAATCGATTTTCTCATTGCTTACAACGATATACATACAAAAAAGTGGCAACTTCGTCTATAATGCAGATGTCACAAACAGTTTCGCCATAATAAGCCACCAAGCCATCTCTAGCAAAGCATCAAAATGGCTGCACAATCAACACTTTAGAACAATTAAGAAAAATTAGAATTCTGAGACCTAAATTCTGTATTTCCATCAGTAATAAACCAGTTAGAAGAAATAAACAAAAGACTTAAGATTTAGCTTAAATCTCAGTTGAATTTCAGTTTAAACCTCTGCACAAACATTTCTAAAGCACAAAGCAAAATACAAAATTCAGATGCTAACTACGGGCAAAGAACAACAGAGCCTGAGGGTATCGAAATAATATAATGGAAAGGTAAACGAAATTAGTAACAAATAATACTAAATATTACACGATAATATAAAAGTCTGAACGAAAGAATATACCTTCTAATATACGTAGTACATACAAATGTTGTAGGAAAGAAGCCCCATTAATATTATTCATAAAAAGACTGTTATGTTGTGATTGCCCCTTGTTGGCACCTACCACAGATGTTCTTGTCTTTATGATAAGCCTAGCACAGCCTTTCAGGTCATTATACCACACAACGTTATAGTCAGAATATCGTAATCATATCGACGGTTGATTGTTTTTAAGACATATGTACGCCAGAATGTGGATATGCCATTGGTTAATAAAGGAAATACTTACGGTGTGCACTTATTTACTTATCTACATTAAAACATCTAAAACACAGGTCCAGATTAACTAAACAGCGCTTAACCACAGACCGTGCTATGCTAACCACAGCATTTGCTATGCAGATCATATATCCCAACCCAAGAACCCAGGTTTACATCCTGCAGACAATCATCCACATTGTTACCTCAACTATTTAAGTCTCTGCTGTTTCCTGCTCATAATCATTCTCACAGTCATTTTCTTAATCATAATCATTTAATAATTTTTTCGAGTTGACCTTTCTACTAGAAACATATTTGGCGATAGCACAGCATAACTTAGGCAGCCAGCTGTTCCCTTAATTGCTTAACAAATCCAAGCTTTCTTATTGACCCGATCCATTTAGAGAAGCCGAAACAATTTCCAGAAATGGCGAGAAAAGCTACTGCATGAGAGAATTGAACTTTAATATGACTAAAGTTATATGCACTTCTAAGACAGTGTCCACCAGGGCCGGATTTAAGGTGGTGGAGGCCCATGGGTGCCCAATGTGGTGGGGCCTTTTTCTGCAACAAATTTTTTGCCTTTGTTGATATATAGCCTCCGTCAGGGACCCCCCCATATCAGCGGTCATTACATGTCATACTAACTCATACATGCAAAAGCTTCAACGGCAAAGTTTAACTTGTTGACTTATTGTTAACTACTTATTCTTAAAATTCATACAAATGAAAATGAATCAAAAGAATAATTTGATTATAAAAGAAATTGCCTTCTAGTAAATTTATATGTATGCCCCTAATAAATCTTTTTTTTCAAAAGTAGAACTTAAACATAACAAAACGATCAGCTTTTAAACTTCTTATCAAGTTAAAAAAAAATAGATGTTGTTGAAACACACAAGTATAAGCGGGACGCAAAATAAAAAAGCAGGTAGCTGAGTCAGTTAATTAGATCAGTTAAAGTCTAAATTTTAATAGGACCAATGCTTTGCGACTTTGCAAACTGTCTAATTTGCAAAATCACCAATAAATTTATTAAATCTAATTGGCATAGAATATCACAATCTATGTTCAGCATTTTGGTGGGAAAGTCTTTCACACATCATACCTGCACTATGCAATGCATGCAGTTTTTAATTATCTTCATCTTAGAAAAATACCAATCTGTATTCAGCATTACAGTTTGTGGCCATGAACAACAAGTTCATTTGAAGCGCAATTTTCACATTTCTAAATCACTCGATGATTTGAATACCAGGTATTAATTGGTACATGAATTGCTCCTGACCTGACAAAGCCCTGAGCAACCTGTCTTGTCTTTGCATATTTGAATATTTGAAAAAACAAGAGTACAGCATCGGCTCGTTGTGAAGGCTTTCATTGAGATCATCACCATAATAATTTTGCTACAAAGTTTCTCGCCGAGTTGCGTATAATTATCTTCATAGCTGTATGTGACTCAAGTCTATAGATCGAAAACAAGGCACTGAGCAGAGTGGGCCTAGGCCGTATAATCGAAGTCTTTTTGTCAACTCAGTTGTGATTATTGGTGAATAGAAAATTGTCAATCCAAAACTTCTCTGAATCAGCACGCACAGTTTCTGGTGTTGACCATGCGGTGATGGTATGCAATTCGATATATGCATGTTTTGGCATCGTGGTCTTCTTTTAACATATTCTGCTGTTCCACAAATTTCTGTGCCCTTGCTTTTAGCCTGTGTGAAGTGATCTCAGAAAAAAAATTTCAACTTGTGAGGCTCTCAAATGGTGGGGTCCCTGTGCTGGCGCCTGTGTAGCCCATGCTTAAATCCGGCCCTGGTGTTCACTATCCACCATATTTCATTATAACTAACAGGTCTATCAGGCGAATCAAGACGATGTCAATATGCAGATGATAAGCTTAAGTTTAATCTATCATTCGACTACATGCAAGCAATCGAACCTTCGTCGGTGATGTCAGCCTCTTTTGGATAATTCGTCTAACCTTCCCCATGTCTGATAAAATTAACCCAAGACACGTGTGTCTCCACAGATACAAGTACCTTGTTCGCTGTGCAAACACAAATGAACGTCATTCTATCAAGATTATAGTCTTGTGTTTAGATGTCCTATTGTAAAAGACCGAATAACACGTTTGACCTGTAAACAGATGATCGTAGGTTGGAGCACGTTTTAAGGCAACTAGTTTCTCAGTTGTCTCAGTTTATATAGGAGCTGTTGGCTATTTTGGAGTTGACCATCCAGCCACTATGAACCAATATGTCAGATTCTGATCTTACTAGATCTTTCTTTGAGTTAGAATATAAAACCCCTCATTTGTATAATTAAGTTTCAAGAACCGCATCAGTTTCCTTCGCATAGTTCTGTAGCCGGTAGCGTAGAGTTTTCTCCAACCTGCAAACTGGATGGATGTTTAATATGTGTGGTCAAACTGCCTGACTATCAATTAACCCGTGTTGTGGAAAAAAAAGCTTTAAAAAAATTCAAAATGTATCAAAAATCCAACTCTGAAAAGCTGAAAAATACGTTTTAAAAAAATGCAAAAAAGCAACAAACCAAAAATGGCAAAATCTAGCGCATTACCACAGTCATGAAACGCTAAAATGCAAAGATTAAATCAATCTATATAAAAAAAATGCAAAACTGAAATAAACACAATAAAAAATTACTAAAAGTAATTGCCTAAAAGAATGTGACTGTATGTAACTTTAAATGGTAATGCAGATGACTATGACAAAAGTTCTATGCGCTTCCAATACAGAATCCACCATCCACCAACTTAAGATGAACCTGATGGAATGCGTTTCCATACAAAAAACCAGACCTCAAAAGAAAAGCTGTGTGTTTTAACAGTAACACAACAAAAGGATGTTCATGTTAGGAATAATTATCAAACAATGAGGCTAGATTACCAGCATAGTGGTGAAAGGGTGTCACAGATAAAGGACATCGCTACTATCCTTTTTTTGACAACAGGCCCCCACATTGTAAGAAGTAATAATTAATCCTTTAAATTTGCATGACTTGGTTTTGCCATTCACAAACCTAAGACTCCTCCCCATCAGTAGAAGAAGCCTGCAATGAAGACCATGGCAGTGGAGCACATATGCCACAGCACAAGATTGTTAAATCCATCATAATATATGCAAATTTGTGTACATATATTATGTCTGCCCCGTCTCTTTTTGCTCATAGCTCCATTATGCAGAACCATGCTTTCCCAGTTGTAGGACCCTCATCCGGGAATGGTCCCCCCTTGATGCTCTGCTCCCTTTTCAGAACTTCTTCCCCAGGTATTCTTCTCTCATCTTAAGACAGTTTTATTACGCTGGGGACTGGGAGTGCCTGTGAGTAGTCCCAAGTTCTTGTAATGAATGAATTTTGTATGAAGTAGTACAACGTAACATAATATAAATAGACGTGTTTGTAGAATAGACTTACGAAATCTCTAACTGACGTAAAACAATGATAATATAAACCCAGCAGCTAAACAACATAGATTTCCTAAAAAACAGAACAGGTTCAAACGAAGAGCACATGGGTAACATGGAACTTATCGAACACATACGCACATAATGTGCAAAAACATAGGCAATGACCACATTAAAAAACTGAAGAGTTCACTTAACAGTCTCCCAACAAAAGCGCAGACAATAACCGTTAGCCATCTGGGCAAGAATGTCGGAATATGGGACTTGACAATATCATGCAATCAGCACCCTCAGAGTACAGGGGACTTATTCAGGACTTTTTATTTAAATTCTTCAAATGGAACTATGGAGTACTTTAAGACTGGCAGGCAAGGTTGACAGTGCATGGGAAGCTTTCCGAGTCACATGAAAGCGCTCAAGCACATTCTAATTCGGGTCAGGCAGATGGATCAAATTCATAGTTTATCGACAACCTATGGCACTAAAGGCCGTTATTTTTTAACAGTTCTCATGAATTGCAACGCACAAAACAGGTTACAAGGTGCGATATATAGTTATGTATAAATGCAGTGGATTATCAGGACAGAAGTTGGAAGGCCATAGGCGCAATCACGTCCTAAAAGTTGGGGGGGACCAAATGAATCACGTCCTAAAAGTTGGGGGGGACCATAATGATAAAGTCAATGGGACCACCCAAAAGTTGGGGGGGACGCGTCCCGTGGGTCCCATAGGGTGGTTGCGCCTATGTGGAAGGCCACTGGAAAGATTCTTTTATGGCCAATGAAAAAAGTGTGAATGACACAAAGAGCCTTTTGTGGCCATTTGAAAAGAGCCTTAATGGCCACTGGAAAGGAGCTGCAAACGGTCAGACTATGGACAATTTGGACATACATGTATATGTATATGAGAAACTGCGCATACCTTGCTTCTAAAGAATCTGATACATTGGAAATTGAATTATCGGTAACTAAGAAAATGAGCTGATGAAATGTCACATAAAAACTTTTTTCTAAAGACATCAACGGCTATATCAGCAATAGAATGTCGATAAACTTTTGGAATAGATACAAAGACAGAAAGTAGGATCAGATCTGCCCCACTATTCCGACATCCAACGCCCACATTAGCACAAAAACACAAAACTAAACAACTGATTAAGAGATGTCCGAGGAGCATGCAGGCAGGCAGCCCCAGGCTTACGACATTCAAGGCGACATTAAACGTGACGTTAAACGTGACATTAAACGTGATGCTAAACGTGACGTTAAACGTGACACCGCTGCCGTTGACGAGCGACTTACTTTGACGTTCTTGTTGATGTGTGACTTATGCTTAGATGACTTCTTGCCTTCGGTCGATTTCGTCGAAGCGTTAGTGGCGATGGATGCATTGCTACGCCGAGGACTACACGTCTTTGAAGGAGTCTCCACTTCATCGGCGGATAAGTCACCAATCGCTGCGCTTTCCTTGCTCTCTTTATTTTTCTTTGTTTATTGGAAGGCAGGCAGCAGCATCAAGCAGAATGAGCAAAGTCTTATATGTGCTTATATGAATCAGGTTTTTCGATGAATCATGACTGTTGTGCAAGAATCTAAACCCGTTACAACGTGTGCAATGGTCATTAAATGAATTTCTATAAAACCTCTTCAAGGGACTACTCAGAGGCGCCCCCGACCCAAACCCAGCACGGCCAAATAAAACTGTCTTAAGATGAGAGAAGAATGCCTGAGAAGAAAGAAGTTCTACAAAAGGAGCAAGCATCAAGGGAAGGCCATTTTAGGTCGAGGGTCCTACCGTAAAAATAAAGCAATGGTGCCTTAATTCTTTTTGCTGAAGGGCTAAATGAGACAACGACTATCTTGCACGCACAACAAAAGCTCGAAAAATTTCTGAATGCAGAATGTAACGGTATAACAAAGGTTTTCAGACACATCACACAATACAAGCAAACATGATTCATGAAGGTTTTTAAAAACTGCCTTTGCCAGTTATACCCTTCATACGCAGTAATAAAAAATTCTCAAAGTCAAGATTGAAAACTCACTTTGCATTTGGTCTGGCCCATAAACAACTTAAATACTGTTTTACATATCTTAAACTCTTGATAGCTGAAGATTAACTGAAATTTGAAATTCAGACTTTCTGATTCTTTCATTCCTTGTATGTTCACTGAAGAAGCCTCTTAGAGATTCAATTTCCTTGAACCTTAACGATAACCTGCACTGGATTTCCAGTCGCTAGCAGTACCCTCACCCCACCCACCCGATCATTAAAGTGCTGACCTCACAAACAGAAGCAGAAATTGGATATCCATGTAGCACAGTCTCCAAATTCTCAAAATTGAGCCACTGCAAGATTACAGCCACAGAAGAAAACAAGCAGAAATCTCAGATTGCAAACTCAACAATTCAATCAATTCAATCAGTTTTTTAAAACAGACTTGAATGAAAGAAAAGAAGACAAGCGAGTTCTACCTTTTTCGAACTGCCTGGAACGGATGACTTCTTAAATAAGAAGAAGACGGCTTCACTGAAAGACGACTCGTGCTTCACGATGTAGTCATCTGATGCCTATATAAAAGCAAAAACAATCGAAACCAGTACAGGATAATGTAATGCAAGTAACTTCTATAGTGCCACTCACAGCCATGGCCATTCAGCAGTGCTCCCAGCGCGAGAACTCAGAGAAAAAAAGATCTTATGAAAAGAGAGAGAGAGAGAGAGAGAGAGAGAGAGAGAGGGAGGGAGGGAGGGAGGAAGGGAGGGAGGAAGGGAGGGAGGGAGGGAGGGAGGGAGGGAGGGAGGGAGGGAGGGAAGGAGAGGGAGGGAGATGTAGATAGCGATCCAAAAAGAAGAGTCCCACATAGAGTGGTGGGAAGGTTATACCATACAAAGGACCTCATGAATGATGGTAAAGGATCGAGTTGGAGTAATCGGTCTGAAATTGACTGCCTCCAAGAACTGTGTCTGCTTCCTGAGACTCTTATCAAAGCAATTCATGAATGATTGAATGAATGAATGAATGATCACTGTAGCCAAAGGAAGAAGGAAGCGAGAGCAATAAAACCTCAATCTTATTGGGACGATTGTTAGAGTGGCATGATGAGAAGAGACAGATAAGGCGGCATTAATGGCTGATCTCTCATCATCTACTATCTGGAATGTCATCTACCTTGTAGGAAAGGTTGTGTGCAGTTTTGTTGATCATCCAGTACGGACTGTAGAGGGAGAGCTGGAGAAATCCAAAGCTGTTGTCTGAATGCACACCAAGATCCTGTAATAAAAGATGAACCACCAAGTGTTACTCATCAAGCAATATCACCTTCTACTCATCAACTTACATGATGACCAATCAACATAACAGTAAATATCTCAGCATCACAGTTTTATACACCATACAATGCTTATCATATCAGAATATAAACAAAATTTAAACATACAAGTTACAGCTTAACTACTCGCAATATTAGATCCTAAATCTAATGAAATCAATGAAATCAATACATGACTTACAATCCGAGATCTGCAATACTATCTAGTTCACACCAAGTTACAAATCTGAAGGGAGCAGCATAAGTCCTTGCAACGAATGAATGGATGTTTAACTAATACCATCTAGCAATGAATAAGCAAGCGGCTAATAACAACAAGATTCTGAGCAAAGGTTAACACCAGTGAAACGTATGAGCGCATCATCTAATCACTATAATCTGTGAGAAGTAATCAAATCTCTCATTGTTCTGACCATCGTAATTCTTTGTCCGTTGTCCATCGATTCAAACGTCCAGACAGAGAGTGTCTCCGGCTTAACATCTATCACCTGGTGAGCAGTCCAGTCTTTCGACTGATACGTAAACTACACGCAACAACACAAACGCACACTTCATATTAAAATTGTATCGTATTGTATCTAAAAAATTTATAAAGCACCTCCCACACTGCACACCAATCAGCGTAGATGATCGAGCTGTAAAGAGCTGTACATGCGTCCTGAGATGTTCAGGTGTTTGTGAAACAGTCATGTACAGTTGGTGCACAATGTGACTCGTTACAGAATCTTCTAAGCATTTCTATTAATATTAGTTTTCACATAAACAGATTCAATGTCTGTAAGTTAGAAAATGTTCAAGCGAGTGGAAAGGTCAGCTGCACTGGATCTGGATCTTGCACGACTAGCCAGTGTTGTTTCACTGATACACAGTTATACTCAGCTTATGTTGTGCTGATACATTGTTCTTACAGCAAACAACTTCAAAGGTTTAAAATATTGTGAACCTCTGACAGAAGTCAGAAGTTCTTGGTAGGCACCGTATCATCAACGCTGATGAAATATATCATCTCTTAAACATCAACATACAATATCACATAGCAATGTTGCACAAGAGAAAATGGATAATTGTTCTTGACACATATTTAAGGCATAGTAGAAGCCTTTTGATATTAGGAACATCAATTTCATCATCTGTAATACAACCACTACTTGCTAAATATTGTAAAAATAACAATACTGTCTCACTTCCTAAAATTATTCACACTCAAGCTGCATTTCACAATACATTTAAATGCCAAAAAATACAGCAAAATAGAAATCTTTGAATGAGAATTGAATGCAACTCTACACATAATTGCATATTTATGTTTGCACACATTTTAATGCACTTGTTTGAATTGCTGAAGTTTACATTATTTGCTACACTATAGTTTTCCATTTTGTTTCGAACTTACGCTGACAGCAATGGATGTTACGCCAGGATTGACACTCGTCATCTGAACTTTCTCTCCTGCTTCCACGCGGAATTTCGATTCAGATCCCTACAATGGAAATCAGTCACAGTTGAAGTGAAATGCAAAACTCATTCTGATAGGTTCTTAGGTTGCATATACATTATACACATTACACAAACACACACCAACAGATCTCATCTGCTTCTATTGATGGCATTGCAAGACTGTCTTTCTTTGAAATTTCCTTTGTACAAACGAGAAATGAAAAATTACCAATCATCCTTTGTCAGTTGAAATGATCTTATTACTAACCAACAACATAAACATTGAAGTGTTAACCATACTGTTCTAGTCACAACAATTCTCATGATCTATACTCTTCTGTGGCAGGCACTATGTGTGAGATTGACCATATCTCACAAGTTCTATTAGTAGTAAAACTTCCCAGACCAATGGTTTCAAATGGAGGCATGTGTAACACCAGTGGTGCACCAGGTGTCAATGGTTTCAAATGGAAGTATGCGTAACAGGTATCCGGTCAGCACCGCGCACACAAATACCGCGCACACAATACCGCTAATTTTATTACAGCGCACGGTCGTTACCGCACACGATCCTTACAGCGCATCTGTTGAATATCGCATCTGGTGAAGCCATCACTGTACAGAAAAGGTGCGACCCAATCGAAGTAGAAAGTCACGAAATCTGGACTGTTTATACTATGTGTTCGTATAAGGAGTAGACCAAACAGCCTAGGCCTATCTGGTTAACCGGTGTATATAAATGCAGGTGGCAACAAGATTCCCATTCTAACGCATTCTTAGAATTTTTAAAAGTCGAGCAATATATTGCTGGCCAAGAACCTACTCGTGGGCGCCGGATTTACAAGGACACGGCTGTGCGGATCAAGTCAATCGTCTTGGGATACGCTGAGCGTCCATTGCTTGATTATCTTCGCGGCATCGCTCACAACTTAAATTTGCAAGTTTAGACGTGTATATATATATATTTAGCTAAGCACATTTAAGTAGGACCTGTTCTTTTGCCAATTTAAGGCATTGCGTTTTTATGAAGATTTAAAATTAGTTCGTAGGACCTGTTCTTTTGCCAATTTAAGGCATTGCGTTTTTATGAAGATTTAAAATTAGTTCGTTCGCAGTAGGACCTGTTCTTTTGCCAATTTAAGGCATTGCGTTTTTATGAAGATTTAAAATTAGTTCGTTCGCAGTAGGACCTGTTCTTTTGCCAATTTAAGGCATTGCGTTTTTTATTAACTTCGTTCATAGTAGGCCCTCTTATATAGAGATTAAAAGTATACTTTCAACCTAAATCACGAAGTGTTTATCGATTAATCAACTAATGCGCGGTAATGGTGGTCCGCGGTAACGATAGTGCGCTGAATTGCAATTAGCGGTATTGTGTGCGCGGTATTGTGTGCGCGGTATTTGTGTGCGCGGTATCGATAGTAAACCTGCGTAACACCATGCAGCAGGTGGAATTTTTTTAATAATAAAATATAAATTTTCAATGAGTTCCATAGCTACTTCAGATTGTTTTTACAAAAAGATCGTTGGCTACCAGCAGAAATAGAACTCTCGCACTTTTAAAGATGTTTCTTTTTCCCTGGCGCTTGTGTGCTGAAAGTGCCTCTGATTATTCAATGCTGCGAGTGACTATCTATCTATTTTAGATACAATACAGTAATAGATAGAGACATATCTAATTGAAATGCTATCTGACTTTGTACCTCAATGGAGCAGACAATGTGAGATGGCAGAAGATTACGGAAGACGACCGTTGGATTGAGTGTGATCAAGTAAGACTTCGCAGATGCCTCTGACGTCCACTCAAACAAAATGTTCTCAATCTCAACCTTTGCCTAAATTCATCACACAACACGCAAAGTATAAGAACTAAAAAAATTGCATCAATCTGATAAACTGAGGAAGAAGAATAGAAGTCTCTCTAGCTAGTCTTTGATGCAGCCATGGGCATAGGCGCAACCACCCTATGGGACCCACGGGACGCGTCCCCCCCAACTTTTGAGTGGTCCCATTGACTTTATCATTATGGTCCCCCCAACTTTTAGGACGTGATTCATTTGGTCCCTCCCAACTTTTAGGACGTGATTGCGCCTATGGCCATGGGTATGAAGTGTTTGTGACTTCATTTTCTACGCCATCGCATTATAAGGGTTGGATTTGAACCCTGACCTCTCAATTAACAGTCCAGCACGCTCTGGAAGAATTAGGTTAAAAAAACCAGTAAACAAACCTCAAGAAATACACAATTGCAACATGTCTATAGCACGAAAATAGTCTGCACAACGTAACGCGTAGAAATCTGAAACTCTGGAGGCAACCCATACTTCACATAATCATATAGCACAACCAATATGGTCTACTATTTACACACTGGGTTTACAGTAAATCAACTAATGGTCAGAGCTGCTGATAAATAAATGTAATGTAACACAGAGTAGTAACCTTAGACTGGTTACGATGTACGTAAGTTGCGCACGCAGTCAATGGAACAAATAAATATTTTTTACTCTCGTCAACCATTCAACCAAGAGAGACAAACACATTAAAAAAAGACCGATCCCAATCTCAAACGACTTCACACATGTTACATGCTACGTTACGTGCTATGACGCAAGCAAGAATAACATAATAAAGGTAGCAAAGAACATTTGACAGATACTTACAAGTGCCAACGTAGACAAAAGGTTGAATGCTTACTTTAACATACATGCAAGTCAACGTTCACATTGAAATTTAGTAAAAGCATTTGAAAAAGGAACTTACGGATATGAAGACTGTGGGAGAGTCCGGCTTATTGCCTTTACATTCAAACAGCTGACAATGGCCGCCATTCGAACTTAGATTCTTCCATTTATAGCCTGTCGTTGACTCCAAGTAACTAAGAATAGAGAAAGAAACAAAGCACATCAAAACATATATATATATTGCCAGTTCAAAGTTTGTAGAACATGGCTATCCAGCAACACGAGTTCTTTGCAAGCCAACTAAAAACAACCTACTTAAAGCACACACAGCTACACTCTGGCACAACAAAAATAATTCTCACCTGTGAAAAGACAATAATTATATTGAGCCCACAAACCGATTTGCAAAAAAACTCAATGTTTTCGGTGTCAGAGTAAACACTCTCCAACATTGCTATATCTAATGACGTTGCCATATTTTCACACTTTAATCCACATTCATGAATTACAACAAGCGAAAAGAAGGTTCATGGTTAAAAATTTACATAACCGAGAAAAATGAGCAAAATCCATTGCGTTAGAATAAACGAAATGGTCAATGGCTATTTCGCGAGAATTAGAATGCACAGCAAGAAAATCCATTGCAATATATAATCAGTTCTGTATGAACCACCACATTCCACAGACTTGCCTTCCTTGCGCTGGTTTGAAGAATATCTCGTATGGCGCAGCGTAGACCGCATCACATGGTAGGCTGCAGATGCTGCCGGGTTTTGCCGATCCGCATCGTGCGCTGGCGTCGTCGCTCAGCTTGTAGTACATCTCGACAGCAACTGGTAGGCAGTTGTGTATCTAAGACAAACAGTCTCTACGCTGTACTGTAACTGTACGGTAATTGTAACTGTACTGTAACTGTACTGTAATTGTACAGTAATTGTACGGTAATTGTAACTGTAATTGTATTGTAATTGTAACTAGTGACTTCTATTGTGCCAGTGAGAACAGATGGTGCACCAAAACTAAGCTGCAATCAGATTGATATCAAGAAGATCAGTCTGTTGTATGGCAGAACTTCACTGTTTGCACATCGATTGGAAGCAATTTAACCCAAAATGATATCTACATGTACAACTTATTGTATCGTATTAAAACATTTCAAAAGCACCTGTAGTAGGGTGAACTATACAGTGAGCAAGGCCCTGAGAGAAGAAATAGGTTTTAAGAAAATCAAATGAGGAGGGGGGATTACCAGAGATCGAGTAGATGGGGCCCCAAACAGATGGGCCAATTGAGGTAAAAGACGGGGGACTGAGCCATAGCTGTTCTAGTGTGAATAGTTAAGAATAGATCCATGAAGCCTGTCTAATGTCTAATATAAATCGAATCCACTCCATGATTATTTTGTACCAATAATTATTCTAACATTCTGAATGACATGAACAGGTTAACGATAGTTGTGCATGACTCAGAAGCAACTGTGACAGATAGCTCCGTGATTGTTTTGCATGATTAGAATAAACAGAAAGAAAGTCCAAGATGTACACACACACGTGATGAAAAGCTGGTCTTCGCTTCTGCATCAGTTAACTTACCTGTACAATGGACCTGAGAGTAACTGTTTTGCATCCAAACGACGTGTCTGTCTGAGCGACGAGATGCCACGGCTCACCAGGAGTTGCTCGCTGAATGAGCGCGAATGCTCGCTTCTCTGCTCGTCGTAAGTGAAGCTCACGAGTCTCACCAAGATCCTCAAACTGCCATAGCAACAACATTCATTAATTCAATGCATCAAATGCCGTGCAAAAGCTATCGTATGGTATTGAAAAATAAGATTAATTGCTATTATAATTCTAATTACAATCTGACAATTAAAAAGTGTTTTTCAAGACAACAACCATAAATGAAAGGAAAGGAACGAGGTAAGTGTGGCAAGGAAAGAACATAGAGTCAATGTTAGAACAGTAGCAAAAAAGAAAATAGTCAGGTTGTAGTAAGGTACAGAAAGGACAGGTAGGGAAGGAAGGTAGCTAATGGTAATAAAAATCAATTATATTACTACAAGAAGTTGAATGGTAACTCTAATTAATTATTAATAATTAATAATAATTAATAATAATTACTAATAATTACTAATAATTATTAATAATTAATTATTAATAATTATTACCCAGGTCACATGATCCAATCCTACCTAGAGTTGACTCCATTGTCAAAAGAAGTTGTATTATGAAAAT
The DNA here is from genome assembly GCA_949752735.1 of Lumbricus terrestris. NCBI lineage: Eukaryota > Metazoa > Annelida > Clitellata > Crassiclitellata > Lumbricidae > Lumbricus > Lumbricus terrestris. The sequence goes on from OX457036.1 coordinate 95,959,514, forward strand.
GTTGTATTACTTCATGTCTAAATATTTCTATTATTGATTTCTGTAAACTACTGTGTGCTTGCTGGTTATCTAACAAAGAACATACTTACTTACTTACTTACTTACACTACAGGCATCACATATAGAAGGCTGGACATATTTAGCTACGGCCGATGTCAGACATCTCACTCACAGTGATGGACAGCTTTTTATTCTGATCGTCGACAACGCTGTTGAACAAACCATCCATTCCACTCCGATGCTTATTGATGTCGCCGATCTTCTTGTTCAGCAACTCAACCGATTGATCTGGTTCAAGAACGTAAGAACCCTCGGCGTTTGGCTTAACCTGAGAACAGCAGAACAATCTACACCATCCGCTACTAAGTGGTTTGCAACAACAACAACAATAACTTTTGTTATAACTTCAAACTGATTTATAATAACTTCACTGTGATCACAATTCAAAGTATGAAAGGATGATCACAAGTTACTACAGACAGTTGAATTTAAATGTTTGGCAGTCATGCAAAGCGTCCATCAAGTTCTAATATTAATTTAATCAATGAAGCGATCCTGTGTCTGTGCACGCTCTGTGCTAGAAAGCGTTCCCCATTATCCTCAACCCTCTCCCATTAGACTCTACTTCTAATTGGATCCATACTAATGACTCTATAGCACAGCGAACAATGCATCATAATTTTATGCCACCCAGACTTGATGCGTTTGCCAAGAGACATGAGACACGATTGAGAAATAATTTTCCAATAGTTACTTCTGCTGTAACAAAACATGCATTTGCTGTTTGTCTAGTGGAGAATTTATTCTCACCTACTTACTAATTGAAAATAACAGCACTTCATGGAAACAATGGAAGGAACAAAGGACGCTGTTGTGCTCACCTGTGCACCTGCCTTGCCTTCGAACGTATCGCCCGGTTTAACTGTCACAACCATACCACTCTCGTTCTTTATGAGATATGGTGCAACCACTTCGTTCTTTGCAGCTGGTATTGCCACGAGGCGATATGCATCGCTGAAAGACTGGAATGGAAAAAATCAACACAGTCACAATGCCATAAATTGTATTGTATATGATCATTTATAAAGCGCTTCTTTCAGTAATACCCTTTAAAAGCGAAGGGTAGGATTGATTTGAGACTACAGATAGAGGAGGAAGGACTACCAGAGAGAAAGGTGAAGCAAACTGACGGTGGAAGTCCATTCAATAGATAGAGGGATCTTTGGATTGAGCCATGGTGGTCCTGACAACTAATCACATCAATTGAGGTCTCATCTAAGTATATTCTTTCTTTATTTATCCAACCGCAATCAATATTGGTAAATCTGAATTTGAGGCAAAAGCCAAATGTATGTCAACAACCAAGTTCACTGATGCATCAAATAACAAAATTGTATTAAACAACACAAATTCTTTCGCATAGCACACACACTGCATCACATAACATAAATTGCATCACATAACACACATCGCATCACATAACATATATTATCCAAAATAGCATCATTTCATCACATAACACATTTCATCACATATATTATCCAAAATAGCATGTATTTCATCACATAACACATTTCATCACGTAACATACACTGCATTAAATACAAGACTCATCTTACAAAACGCATTGCATGATCACACAACATACATTGCACCAAACACCATAAATCGCAAAACCTAACATACACATTGCATTGCAAAGCACATTAAATGCTGTGTCACGCAAAAATACTGTGACACCGGTGGCATTACCTGTCCAAGACTTTTGAAGACGTCAAGCGCCGTCTTTGACACCGTCACCTGCATGACATCGGCCGAATTGATGCCAACGGTCATCTTCGGCGGTGGTGTCACGAACGCTGGTGGATCAACGCTGGCGTCCAATTCATCCTCGATAGCAGCCAACAACTCAAGGGCTCTCACCTGCACAACGCATCACACAAGCCATCTCAAGTAACAATGCAGGAATCGTAATCGTACAAAAATTCCTAAGCAAGACAAAGCATAGGCTTTTCGAGAGTGCTTAGTCCAGTCAGAGGGTTGTCCCATCCCGAGATGCTGAATAAAATTCCAAGCCATGATGCCACCAGAAAAGGAGGCAGGTAAGAGGAAGTCAGTTAGTTAGTTCTGATATTACGAGCAACAACGAGTGAAGATGGCAAAACCAACTTCCGGCTGCTTTATTGTATTGAAACAGTTGTACAACCCGTCTGTAGTACGGTGAACTGTTCATAGGCGCTCCCAGTGCACCAGGCCATGAGAGAAGAAACAGATTTTGAGAAAAGCAAAGGAGGTGTATGAGTTACCAGTTAAGATTTGAGATCAATTAGATGGAGACAGCGTATTCCAAAGAGACTTTACCAATTGAAGTGAAGGACCGAGATCGAGTCAGAGCTCAGATTCCAGTAGAAGAGACAGATAAACACAGTCTGCACTTGAAACAAATCTTTTTCTTCCTCGTCCTCTTTCTCCTCTTTATACACGCATCCTCTCTTTCTTCTTCATCAACTTATTCTTCTAGAACTGTTGATCCAGAGTTGGACACCATCAGCATTCAGCACCTAGATGCAATTCTAAGCCAATGCAGGATGCGATGGTTGACAGTGCAGAAAATAAACAGCATTGACCATGGTACAGAACTTTGAAGGATCTGTAAAACTGGCAGGGAAGTAGGACACACAGAAACAACCTCTTTACCCTATCTGTAATTTTATACAGATAAAAACAGCAATGTCTGTATGTATGTACGAGTACCTGCCATAGCACCCCTGCAAGATTCTACTCAGAGGCGCTCCCGACTACAGCGCGGACACTGAATTGGAGCTTCATGCCAAAGGGCATGAGCAATTGCTAAAGTGAAGGACTTGCTCAGGGTCCCAACGTGGTGGCTTGAGGTGTATTCGAACCTGCAACCCTCCGGCTGCAAGGCACCAAGCATACCCCTACACCAACATGCCCCAATGTGGCAATTAATATTGCAATTACTAATAATAAAAATAATAATAATAATAATAATAATGACTGTGGAGTGCATAGGTTGGTGAGTATACTACCTCAACAATGAGTTCCCACGGTCTGTGCCTTCCCTCGCTCTCCACTGGTTCAATGAGAGACTCCCAGACAGATAGCTTCTCGTTGTAGTACGTCATTTCAAGGGTCAACTCGCAGTCAACCTTCAACTGCAAACACGAAAGCATTCACCCTTCTCAACACCAACAACAGCAAGAAAAACAATAGCAAGACCAACAATAGCAAGAAAAGCTGCAGTTACAGAACGTACGAAAGAGTATATAATGCATGGTTGGTTATGATATTGAAATAATCATAATCAATTAATCTCTTAAATTTAATCGCATTTTAATCAACTAAATTGGTCTTGCTATGTAAAATACTTTCAAAAGTGCTGCTGCCATTACCGCCGCCGCCACCACCAAGAATTCTGTCTTCTTTCTTCTCCTCCATCAGTTTCCTGACGATGAGGCCCTTACTGAGTTCCTCCACAGTGTTCTGTCCCTGATAGTTTCGTCCACCATGGTCAAGTTCATGTGTTTGCATTTCAAATCTTCCTTGATATTGTCTATCCATTTCTTTCGCTATCTCCCTCTACTTCTTTCTCCTTCAACGTGTCCATGCAGGGCTGCAAGTGGTAATCTTTTGTTGTGACCATACCACTTAAGTCTTCTCTTTTGCATATTTTCAACTAATGTTTCCTCTGCTCTGAGTGCCTACTACTAGTCTTTTAATGCACAGAGTTGTCAAAACAAATGCAACAACGTACACAAAAAAGTCAGGATAATGAAGAAAAAAATCATAAATTGACTAAGAGGTTACTTAAGGAGTAACGAAGTGAATTGTAAAGTTGAGAGGGACAGGTCCATCCCACTCACCCTTGGTGTGCTCCAATTCCTGACGTCAACCGACTTAAGAACGAGTTGCGTGATCATCAGAGGAATCGTACGTTGATCCACGCCACACAACAACGTCACGGTTATCTTCGTGTTCGACATCATCAGCTAAAACAGCAATTCATAGCGAAATCATCAGATCAGATTATTTAAATTGATCACGATTAGAATTCTGATAATCCACTGAAACCTGCTGATCAAGATTAGAATAACTAGTAAAATCTTGTAGCTAATTAACTATATATTAGAATTGAATAAATGGCTGCAAAAACGTATTGAGTTTAAGATTCTAATCCTCATATACATGTATATGTAATTGCCTAGCGGGTCAAGCCATGACTTATCTTAGGGAGCTTTGTGTCAGCGCTATTCATTCCAGGTCGATTGATTGATTGATTGATTGACTAATCGATAACATCTCTACCTGTTCGTCTCGTTCGATATCAGGCGCATTGAGGACGGCCAATTCCTTCTCCAAAACACGAGTTACATCGTCTGAGAAAAAGAAGAAATGAATAAAGAGCAAATGTTACAATCATCACATCTAGTTGCTCCATCATAATAACAACCTAAAATAATAATGATATTATCAATTTATCATCAACAACAGTGGATCGGAAATCTTGAAACATCTTTCCACTCTGGCTAATCTTGAGTTGAATCCACATCTCCTGGCTAAACAGTAAAGCATGACTTGCTGACCCTGGAAGACCACAAAGACCTGAAAACCACCCACCAACGACGATCGAGTTAATCAACGACTCCAGATGCTGACAGGTCAACCAGCTGATGTATGGCATTGTCACCTAACGGCTGATAACCTGACAATAGGAGTTCAGCACTGGGCATGACGTTTGCAAAGCCAGTATGAGTGATACCTTTACCTTTTACAGAAGCTTCACATTACAGAAAAGAAGAAAACTTGCAGGACAGACTAAGACGATAAGAGCCGTCCCTTCAGACAACCATTAGTGTGAAGTGTTAGTAACTTCATTTCTTAACATCAACATAACAATGCACATACAAACAATATGATGACGTCAAGAGACCAGAAGTTTCCCTCACCATCTAATGACCTCATCTCATCAGCAAAGCATATAAAATCCTTCTTTTAAAATTATTTATGTAATTTTCTTCACTAATCGTAAGATAAATTCAATAGACATGGACATAGAAAATTTAGGTATATATTCCATTTGATTAACTGCTTTTTGTACCCGATAGCGGTGTGTCTATCAGTTTTTGTTACCAATTAAAGAAATATAATAATAATAACAATAATAATAATAATAATAACAATGACAACAATAATAATAATAATTATATAATAATAATAATAATTTAATAATAATAATAATAGTCTCATCTTTGAACCAAACAGTGTATTCATCATGGCTGAGTTGGTGAAGAGAATAGAAAACAGTTCTGAGACAACTTTGGGTAGCAGTTAATAATAAATAACATGTCAATGGAGAGAAAGATGAATGATTCCAATGAAGGCAAAAGCTCAAGGTCTGGCCAAAGGTGCCATATAAACTCAGTCATTACATTAATGTTGTAATTCATTTTTAAATATTCATAAAGGGAAAAAGATGACATTTAAGCAAGCCAAAAACCAGGGTCAAATAAAGCAAATTGTGAGATAAATTGCTTCAAATGAACTCATCTAAAAAATACGATGAAAATTCAAATGCTGCAAGCAAAGCAAGAAAATACAAAGATGATAGCAATTAATCAACGCTGAAAACAACTTCTTGTCACATCTGAGAAAAATTTCACAATAACCTTTGCGCATACAAAAAGAATCTCAAGATGGGCAAACATTGAAACTGAACAGAACAGTTCGATTTGACCGTAGGTAGCTGAGCCAACAGCAATAAAGAAACATATTTTACAAATGTCAAATAACGAGATTTATAGAAACATAAATATATTTAGCAATGTCAAATATTAAAGCCACTGCCAGTAGGAATAAACCCCAAGCAGGAACAATTAATATGAAGGAAGTTGCGACAAGTTAAGAGAACGTTAGGATACCTTTTCAGAAAATAACCCAAAATCAGAATGACGTCTCCATAATAAAATGTCAAGTCATAAAATGTCATGGACAAAATGGCATGGACAATGTCGTAATGACAAAATGTCACCCAACAAAATGCCATGGACAAAATAAGTAAAAAAGAGTACCGGTAAATAGGAGTTTAATTTAATAATCTCAAAATCAAAATCCTGGTTTTTACAGAGACATTGCAAGGGTTCTTGATACCAATGGTGTTTTGATAATGTACAGACTGTAAAGACTTGACTTTATTCAGCATTGTAGTAAGCCCAGCAGGCCTACCAAGTAGTTAAGTAGTCGAAGTCTGTTTTCTTCCTGGTTTTTACCATAAAAAATGTTTTGTTACAATCACTTATAATTCAGTCGAATTTGAGATTATGAATGATCAAAATAAACACTTATTTATGCTTTGATATTTATGACATTCTGTCCATGCCATTTTGTCCATGACATTTTGTGAGGTGATATTTTGTCCATGCCATTTTGTCCATGACATTTTGTGAGACCTGTGATATTTTGTCCATGACATTTTGTGAGGTGATATTTTGTCCATGACATTTTGTGAGGTGATATTTTGTCCATGACATTTTGTGAGGTGATATTTTGTCCATGACATTTTGTGAGGTGAGATTTTGTCCATGTCATTTTGTGAGGTGATATTTTGTCACTATGACATTTTGTCCATGACATTTTGTCGCATGGCATTTTGTCAGGCCACCAAAATAAGCAACAAAGACGATAGTGTAGCCACGAAATTATCTAGTCCTTCTAAAGAAGGCACAGCTCGATATTAGCGTCTGGTCACTTGGTGATCGCAAAAGCCGGGGTTATTGCAGAAGCGTTTGCGTTTTTATAGGTGGAAGCAAGCACCAAGTGTGTGTTTGGATGTGTGTTGCGCACCTGGTCGAAGGAGATTACCTTCCTCAAGCAAATCCACTGGAAAATCATTCAATCAGTAGGATAAGACGTAAAAGAGAAACAACAGTTAAATTTACAATCGAAATAAATTCATGCAAGGAGACAATTATCTTCTGGGACCCATCGGTAAGAACTCATCTAATAGGTCATCTTAAATTATTCGTAATATAATTTATGTAATTTTCCACACTCATGAAAGATAAATTCAATAGACATTGGACAAAGACAATCTTAGGCAAATATTATTCCATATGAACAATTGCTTTTTGTATCTGATAGTGGTGGGCCTATCGGTTCTTATCAATAAACAAATACAAAACAATTATGGCTCATCTAATATGACTCATCCTTTAGCACTTATCTCCTAAGACTTAACTGGTGTGACTCATCTTGTAGCACTCATCACTTTCACCTTGCTGACCCACCACAGTCAGACTTCTTGAAATATTTCAATTTAAATCGGTTTCTACAAAGAACTAAAGCTTTCATTCTTGTGTGTCCAGCTCCCCATCTATCCATGCTAAGATTCAGATCCTTAAAGGCTTTCCATTTCCATCATGTTTCAACAGTGAATAGCTTACACCGTAAGAGATACGTTACAAGTCTCAAATACATTACAATACAATACAATACAATACTGACTGTAAAGTGTACAAGCATCAATTGAGTGTTTGTGTAATGCGATAATGGTGCAATGGAAGTCATTATATATATCATCACAGAATACCGACAACAATAGAAAACTATGAGTAATAAAGACAGTGGAGTGTAATTGTAATAAATCATTTCTATTGTTTAAATGACAATAGCACAAGGCATCAACCGACGGCACTCCATAATCCAGAAGACAAAGCATTAACATTTGCTATTGTTAGTAACATGCAAAAAAAGTAAGGAAGTTTTTAGATGGTCAGCACAATACATGCATAATTGCATACAATTACCGATGACAGTAACATAGCTTTGCATCCGTCAATAAAATCTCATTTCAGTTATTACGTTATAAGCCAGTACAGAAACAAGGCCAAATTTTTAAACAAAGTGCATTTTCTCAACTCTATACATCGTTTGGTTGACAGTGAAAGAAAAGAATCTGCTTGTTGTAACCAACATAGAAATTTCATACATAGAGTGCTCAACCTATTACGCCGATAGTAAGACTGCGAGCCTTTGCTGTGGCAGTCACTGTGTGAGGAATTCGAATAAGTCCTTAAGACTCATCCACAAGTTAGCTGTTTGTGAGCACCCTTATGGTGGTATGGCTGAGTTGTGTCGCCATATAAATTATCGTCATTGTCATTATTATTATTATTATTATTATTATTATTATTATTATTATTATTATTATTATTATTATTATTATTATTATTATTATTATTATTATTATTATTATTACGTTGCACCCTAAATCTGTCATCCAATCTGCAACATTTATAAGCTTCTTACACATTTATGATTATGATGATAAATTCTTCAAGATGCCCTCCAGATACAAGTAATGAATGCTATGTGACTAAGGAATGCGTTTCAAAGTGAATGAAATTTCTGAGTACTTTTGGTGGCATAAAAAACAGAAACCGTGATCAGGATGATACACTGGAAGACTATGATCCATGATGTTTTTATGGTATAATATCATGATTCATGAAGATCATTATCTATAATCAATCAGAAAAAGAGAAAGAAACACTGTTTATAAAAGAACTGTAACATTCTGGGTCATAGAATCCATGGAAGTCATCGTTCAAAGACTAGAACAAGGGAACAAGAAGAATGCAACGGCTTAGAACAGACATGCAATCGCCTAGAATAGAAATGTAATCACATTGCAGCAAGACTCACTTGACTTCAAGAACCAGTATTGTTCGTCTTCGATTTTCTTGACGGCCCACAGATCTTTGGGAATCTTGTTCAGCTCCTGTCCCTCCTCTTCTTCCTGGCATGAGAGACAGAACACAACGCTCAGACTAACCCCATCATCAAAAATATAAAAAATTATCTGTCTGCCTTTTAAACCAGAATTGTTGAACAGATATAGCATGGTGGTTAAGCAGCTCGGAATCTGTTCAATTACAGTCATAGCTTAAATTAGATAAATTAGAGTACAACACAGCATGTAATGCAGAGTGTGAATTCAAGTGTCCCTTGAGACAGAGCTACCGTTTAGGGACCTGTACCTCACAATTGCCAAATGCCTCAGATTCACATTTTCTTACCTTACTGGGAGACTTTTATAAAGCGCATTTTAGACTACAGTGCAAGCGTAGGAGGTTGAGTGACGGCGACGTACCTTAGGCACAGAGAGTGAAGCGAGGGCCGCAGTGATGATGCGAATGGAGTCGGATGAGATCGTCAAGAAGACATCGGACAGATTGAGAGCCATGTGATGGTTGCGTCGATAGGGAGCACTGCTCTGCAGTTCAATATCCAACGGACTTAGAATCTGAAAAACAACAGAATATACATCAAGTTTGATTACACTACTTGGTATCATACAATATGCCTACTACGGTAGTTCTGATCATGAGAAAAGGATAGATAAAACAGTTTTTAATGTGAACATCTTATCGTATCAAAAGTCAACATATAAATGTCATGAATATTAAACTGCTGTAAAATCAGAAGGGACAAAGAATCCAGCTCACTAGTAATTGTGGATTATGGAAACTCACAATAATGCATGACATGGTACAGGAATAAAAAAAACAATCAAGTATTAGAGTAATTAATAGAACACTAATACAAACACATTTAACACACCCAATGACAAGAAATGCTAAGCATTCACACAATTTATTCAACAAGATAATTCTACAGTTGATTTTTCTGAAAGATATGCAGACCAGGTAAATGATGGATATCAAATATATGTCTTATATCAAATATCAAGAGCATAAAATAGCTTTAAAACTTCTCTTTCTAACAAAATAAAAGAATGTTAGTATTTTAAACATGTAAATTTTTGATTAAATTCTACACAAAATCCGAAAAACATAAACAAGCCATTTTCCTAAGTGGTTCTGCTGTTTCCGACATAATACCCATCTTGGTGTGGACTGCCACAAATAACAATTCCCATGTAATCATAATACACAGGGTATGTTGAAGCAGCAGAGAATGGCAGAGACAACTAACCGGAGCCCTTGTGGCGTCTGGAGCAGCACTGTAAGTGGTTGAAACGATGTTCAGTCCTTTGATTGCAGCTTTCATTGTCTCAAGCGAAGGCGTGCTGCGCATCAGGAAGTTGATTTGCAACTAGAGTTGGTATACAAGAACAAAAAACAGAAGAAATATATAACTCAATATTCAGTGTGGATATTTTTTCATTTAGGTAGCGTGTTACAGTCATCCAAGTGTCAGTCAATTAGAAAAACATGATGCAAGACTTACTGCAGTGAAAGGTACAAAAGATAGAAATCTATTCAATTCAATTTTCTTTTTATTGCAACCAGAGCCCACAAAGTGACAGCAAATGCAGAAGAATAAGAATGCATTGGCAGCCAAGGGAGGCCCTGAATTTTACTTGGGTGACCCTAGTAAACAGGAAGGAGATCCTTGAAGTAAAATACCCAAGAAGAGTAAACCAATTATATGAAATTAAATCAGGTGCTGACAGATTGCTATCAAGTTTAAATTAAACGTATTGAAATTAAATATCTATTAATAAAAAACAATGCTCAAAATAAGAACCCTGTCCCACAAAGACATGAAGTTCAATTTATTTGTTAATAATAGCACTGACTTGGGTCAGTAGCACATCTGAATACATGTTTGATTAGAATTACAGACTATTAATAGAAAATACAGAGGTGAAAGGTCAGAGGTTAAACCAGACTATTAATAGAGAATACAGAGGTGAAAGGTCAGAGTTCAACCACAAACAATTCATGGAGACATAATCAAAATGCGTACTCCAAGGAAGAGTGAGTTTGTGTTGAGGTCCATTGCATCTTCAACGAGAACGATTTCCGGGCGATTAAGTGCAAATCGAATCTTCATTTCCGCCTGGCTTTCATCTGTTTCAGGAGAAGATGGAGGAGTGGCCGGACCAGGCGGAGAAGTCTTCTCCGACTTTGGAGAACCTGAGCAAACAAGTAAACAACCAATTGTCACAGCTACACTCAACAGAATGCAGCATTAAGAATCGCAAGAGCACTGGTCCGGTCTTTGGTTTTGAAACCAGTATTAGGTTTTTAAACCGACAATCAAATTAATTGAAAAAAATTACATTGCAGACAAAATATCTCTCACCACAGTCAAGTTCTGACCTTGAAATTCAAGTTCTGACCTGGAGATGATGGCGCTGGCGTTGGAGGAGTCTCCATCTTAGGAAGCGCTTCCAGAAAGAGATTCGAAACCTTGAGTAGAAACTCGACGCAGACGACGACGTAAAGACCGTTCACCTTCATATCAACTGTGATGCAACATCACAAACAACAACCAATGCAACCGTTGCAATCTGACCAACTCATTTCAGTCTAATATGATTGTTTGTCCGTTTGCACAATCAATCAATCAATCAGAATTTATATAGCACCCCTTCAAGATCTCTACTCAGAGACGCTCCCGGGCCATGCCAAACGACAAAAGCAGTCTTCAACAGTTTGCGAAATTGCGAACAGTTTGGGATGACTTCAGCATCCTCTCTTCGTCCACAGCGCTCACATGACAAACATGATCTCCATCTTCCGCGCGCAAGAACTGCTTTGGTTAAAACTTGAGCTTTTCAACTCTTAACCTTTTGCTACAATACTAATATTATGTGAGGTCATTTAAGAAGCTCTATCAACTGGATTAAATGCACAGCAACCTACCATCCTTGTTCATCAGCGAGTCTTGGATGAACTTGAGTGCGATCATGTTCTCTGGTTCTATCATCCCAGTACCTTTCTTCGATGGCGATATCATCCTACATGTCACAGAATCAAAGAAAACAATGTACACTGCAATGTCGGCACGCTCAATTTATCAACTGATTAACTAGAAATCAATCAATCAATTTATTTGGCACTGACACAACTGAACAGACAATTTATTGCTCAGTGCATCTACAAAGACTGTCACAACAAAAGATAAAACATGTTATTGCTAGCAGCAATGCACTTACAATCTAGAATACGCAAAACGATAAGAGCAATGCACATCAATCTGCTCTTGGCGAACAAGCTTTGCTGTTGCTGGACCTGACGCTGGAGAAATAGATGAGTAGTACTTATTACAGCAATTTGATATAGCACCCATTCAAGACTGCCTACTCAGAGGTGCTCCCAGTTCAACCCCACTCAAATAGGACAACCTTAAGTGCAGTGAGAAAGGAAACAGATAGACAATAGTCGTTTGACGAAGAGTAGTAAGACTAGAAAGTCCATTGCAGATCACAAGGTCAGCCACGGAGAAGGCATGGCGCAGTCTGCAAGCAAGGAACAATAACTTGATAGCACTTACAGCGTAATGCCCGATTGTTTTGTCGGTCGTGAGTCGTGCAGCTGGATTGCGCTGAGGTCAACGGTTGCTTCAATTGACTTATCGGACTTCATGTTTGCGAGAACGCGAATTGTTTTCAGCTCAACTTTCGCCAACGACCGACTTCCATCGCGTTGACATATGCCAACCGACTACAAACACAAGTAACAACTGCTGTTGTAATTACAGCAATTTATGTAGCACCAACATCATAAACTGTGAGAAACTTTAAGGGTGCTTAACACTGTCAACTGTCAAGGCATTTGCTAAGACTTACATCGTTGGAGGAGTTATAACGTTGGGGAAGAATGCCAGACAATTGAACAGAAGGTCACCCTGATCATCATTGTTTTCATCAATTCCTGCCAGCACTTACAAAATTTTAACTTAAAAGAAAGGGGGCATGCATTTGAATTATCGCAGTTCCACACTCAGCTTGATCAAAAAAAATCCTTTATCATTTGTTCACCGTCTAAAAGTTTGCAACGAATACCTCGTCCGTATCTCTCACCAAGTCACTGTCTCCTGTGAACAATTCCAACGCGACGGATTCGAGTGTGAAGCAAGCCTTCATGTTCGAGTAGATGTCATCGGCCGCAGGTGAAGGAGCCACTGCAGGTCTCGTGCCAGGTACGCTCAGAGTCGGCTGCGATGATGATGGGACACGGGGCGACACTGCCACGCAATCAAATGCAAATGCACACGTAAACATACACATGTAAACATACACATGCAAACACACATAAGGAGAAGAATTTTGGTGCAGCTAGCACAAAATAAGAGTTATAAGTAAGACAACGTGACAAAAGTCAAGGCAAAATATAGGCAAAACAATGTGAGAAAAGGTTGTCATGGCAAAAACAAAGTACGCTTAGATCTGGAAGTGAAACGCAACGTGAGGCAAGACAAAGTAAATCAACAAACGAAAGATCTCTTTTAACCCTTTACCCGTTAATTTTTAAATTTTAAGCCCGTTTTCAGAGGATATTCTCGGGGCAAACGCATAAAGGATTAACACTCGTCATTTATAGCACGTCACCAACAAATTCGTCATCAGTATGCTAACATAAGCTCCAATCGTTGACAAGCACAATCCAACCGAACAATGCAAGACAATGTTTCATCATCTTCACTAGCCCGCGACTCCTCACTGGATCTTGAATCCAGATCAAGGTTCATACTTTCATTTACTGGCCTTACTCTAGCATAACACTCGAGGATCTTCGCGATCTCATCCACCTGCCGACTTCCGTATCGTCAATTCGCACACTAAGCTCACATGACAGACATGATATGATGGATCTTCTTATTCCACGAGCAACGACTGCTTTGGGAAAAACTCGACCTTCTTCCTCTCACTGGTCCTGCACACTTTCAACCACCAACAAATCACCTCTCTCCTTCGACAAGTTCTGTTATTAACTGGTATACTCGAATCACATCTTTTTGCTGTCTTCAAACTACTTACTTTTATTTCGGTCTTTCACACTACGGCTGCCTCTGATCAGATGTGCTTTATAAATTTACAGATACAATGCAATACTTCTGCAAGCTATTTTACATGTGTTTACATGTGTTTTTATACATACAAATAGAGACCAGGTGTGATTACCTTTTGCTGGGGAGGGCGAGGGCACTGGAGAAGTTGGCGGTGGCGTAGCTACGGAACTTCCCTCTTGTAGGTTCCCATTCAGAATGCCAAATGTCGTACTCAGGTCACCCTGGCTCGTCAGAATCTATGCACAATAGGCGCCACTTCATCACCATTGTTATCAAAACTATTGTTATCCTCATCATTACTGTCATCAACTTTCATCATCATCATCATAATAATATCATTAATATCAAAACCATTATCATCGTCATCGTCGTCATCATCATCATAATCATAATATCATAACCATTATCATTATCGTCGTCGTCGTCATCATCATCATCATCGCCGCCATCGCCATCATCATCAGTATTATAATCATTATCATCATCGCTGTCATCATCATCATCATCATCATTATTATAAGAATGAGAGGATGACAGAGTGAACTAACAGAGAAGCTTTGAAGTGTGGCCTGGATCTCGACATCTGGATGGCCGTGGTACCAGGAGGCGGCTAGGTTACGGATGATCTCAACCTTCAGAGTGACTGGTTCCAGTATCAGACACTCAGCCCTCACCTCCGTCTCCATCACAAGCGCCCTGCACGCCAACATCATCATCTTCATCATCAGCTCAAATGCAATAGTAAAACAGCACCTCTGCACACAAGTCCCACTTAAATGTTTAACAAGATTCAAACAAAGGAGCTATGGGAGAAACCAAAGCTATTAAAATCATTAATACTAGACGTTTGCCCATCGTAAGATGGTTAAAATGACCTTCATAACATACCTCCCAACAATCTGCCACTACCTTCCCTTCCCATCCCCTCCCACCCTCAAGCTCCTCCTTCAACAGTGTCAACAGTGTCCTAGTGTTGTATATGTCAGATGTCATTCAAGTCTACCGACATAGTCCACTTAGCCCCCACCAATGTCGCGTGTGCAGCCACAGTCTTGTACCCATCTGTCTACGGTGGACTCACATGAGTACCTTCACCTCCCTCCCCTACTGCTTTCCATCCCACCCTCCGCCTATCCTGCCCCAAGATGAGATGTCTATTGCAGCCCAGTCTGCTGTGTAGACTAAACTAGATATCAATCTGCTCGTTGTCTCTGTCTGTCTCTCTCTCAGATACAATTCAGCACCAGCATCACTCAAGAAGTTTTGGCAGACATTTCTACTTCAAAGTCACCATGCTTTGACCTGAACCGACCTAGATACCCGACCCTCTTCTCACCTGAATATCCTCAACGAGGTCAGTTCAACCACCATGCAATCCAAGATGGCCGGCAGTCCCTGACCGTCCTTCTTCCCAAGCACCTGGAACGTATTCGAAACGTTCAGTTTTCCCAGATCAACGACCAGCGCATCGTTCGACTTTGAGTTCTTTGGAATGACGACAATCGGTGCCTTCATCTTTATGTCGAGTGAGATACGCGTTGCCTTCTGGGAGAGGTCCTGAGCAGCCGTTGCCGCCACGTCTTTGACTGCGGAGCTTGCTTCGCTGATCTTATCCTTCGCCATCTGGAACTGGTTGAGGAAGTTCTACAAAATGGACGATAATTGCAGAACAATGAAGGTGAACAATGAAGATGAACATTGAACAATGAAGATGAACAATGAAGAGGAACAATGAAGATGAACAATGAAGGTGAACAATGAAGATGAACAATGAAGAGGAACAATGCAGGTGCTCTGTACAACTTTATGAAACACATATTGCAGTATTTTCAGTATATATGATAGAGATATTTAAACGAGTGTCATCCAATAGACCCATCAAAATTATCAATTTAATTATTATTATCATAAACATTAACAATACAAACACCTAATATTAGAAATAATAGCATCACCATTATAAATAACATTAACAGTATAATAACTTAGTTTGTATTTCTTTCAAGCGCCACATCACAATGCCGTGTGAAAACTCTGCATCCATATCTATCATACCATCGTGAGTCAACAACCTCTGATTGCTAGAACATTGCAGCCACCGTTTATTTACTGGAATTAATCTGTTCTCAGTGCAACCTTTTAAGATTGTAGTCCGTATAAATGCATGAATCATCTCTTAAAACTACCATATATGACATTTAAAAATTAATTCGATTATCAGTTTGCAAACAGCAAAAACCGATAATCATTTTCGAAACTGATTTAATCCGATTTCCAATTATCATTCAACATCCCTAGTTAGCACTACTGACCAAAAGCACTCTGAATATTTTCAAAAAATGTCAGATCCCACTAAAGGTTAGAAAAAGCTAGACTGTTTTTACGTTGAAATATGTCGGTGGAAAAGCCACGAGTGGCAAGAGACTGACCAGAAGGTCCTGGACGAATTTGTTGAGGAAGACGACCTTCATGCAACCGGTGTTCAGCACGACCTTCGTGTCGACGCATTGCATGTCGGAGTAGTTGGATCCTTTCGTCGCGTTGTTGAACAGCGTGATATCGGCTTTGAAGACTTCACCACCGTCGAATGAAAGAATCTGGCAAATATGAATATCAGAGATCATTACCACGCACTCATTTCTTTCAAGAATCATCCATTGTCTGAAACTCCAATGACATGGCGCAGAAATCTTTATACCATTAAACACTTGCAGAGAATTGACCTCCGACCTCCTGGCTGATTATGTGATGAGATTTTTATCGTGCAAGAGACACAAAGAAATGTCAATCTGAATAAACTCTCGCACGAAGGGTATAACTTTGCCCCACATTGACTAATAATACCCTAAAATTTAATATTAAATATTGTAATCTTTGACCATGAAAACCATAGTGACCAATTATTTGTCCTGGCATGTTCTGCAACTTACCTTCGGGTAAATGGCTTGCGGCACATGATCGAATACGGTGATATCCTTCAAAGACGCAGCAACGCACGTCCTGCTCTTCTGCAACGTCACCCGAGATTCCAGACCTGATCGGTAAAACAGAAGAAATAAGAAGCATGACAAACACAACAAATATTTCAGAAAGTACCAAAGCTCTGGCATAATTACTCCACCGATGTTTGTACTCTGCAAGTGCCAGTCGTAAGCATGTTGAAATAGGAGGGCAATGCAAACGATTTTTAATACCAGTGTTATCAAACAAAAAGCTACTCCTACCATCTTGATGCTATCAACACAAGTCGTAGTGAAGTAAATAGAGAAAATGTGAAATTCAACTCTGCAATAGTCTCAATGTTTTCGCAGGCAATAACAATACAACATTGAGACAATTGATTTAACATAACATGCTATGCAGACAATTCAAACTAAGCCATGATTCATAATTTCATAACTTACGCTATTTACTGATGTCCACACAAAACAAATAGACAACATAAACAACATATAAGTTATTCTACTGGTATTTGGTCCCAATGACACGACCTAATTCAATCCACCTGACCTTAATGCATGCATGTATGAGCACTTGTTACAGCGACCCTTCAATATTTCTACTCAGAGGTGCTCCCGTCTACAGCAGGGACACTGAATCAGAGTTTCACACCAAAGCGCATGAACAATTGCGAGTGAAGGACTTGTTCAGGGTCCCTACGTGGCAGCTTGAGGCGGATTAGAACCCGTAACCTTTCGGTTCCAATGCACTGAACCCACTACACCACCGCAACCCACAACCCAATTGAGTCTATTTGACCTTAACGACACACCTAAATTAAGCTGTTATTTTCAAAGAGGGACAAAAGACAAAGAAAGATGAACCTTTTATTTTGACATCGGTCAAAATGCGTTCCTGATTGCAGATGGCAATCGACAGAATGTCGAGTTGAGCGTTGATCGCCACCTCAATCACCTCCACCACTTCCTCCTTCCGACGACGACCTGGAAAACATTCCAACACACCTGCAATAATCTTCTCAGCATGTTCCAACACACCTGGAATAACCTTCTCAGCACAATGCTGAACATGTATTTGCTCATCAATTTTCTCACTTAATTATCTTCATAGCAGAATGAAAAACATCAATTCCAATTGCATCCGTCATTAGCAACTTTAAAATATTGTCTAATGCACGCGGTAACATCCAATGGATCACCAAAGTCAGGTCAACAACATCCATGAAACAAATGCAAATATTTTACACCGATTGCTCGAGCAGACAGGAAGTTTTCCAGAAATGGCAGTTTTCTTTGGCCACTGTATTTACCAGATTTTGCCACCTACTGCCAATGACAAATACTGACTCGCTTCAAGGCCTGGAGGGCTACATGCTGCCTTTTCTTAAATCTAAATTGCTTTAACACATTTAAGACGCTCACTGACAAGGATGTTCAAAAGGATGTTGAAAAGTCATGTAAACCAAAGTGCAATGTAAAAATAGTTGGTCATCATAAAGAACATAATTACATTGGATTTACATTGAATTAGAACGGTGAGTGTGTCATTATATAACATAGTTGACTTTGGATTGGCTGTGTGGATGATGTACGTTTATTACACCATATCCCTTTACCAAATTGTGAATAGCAATTGGCAAATTATAGCATATTCTCATCGCATAGATCTTATCACCATCCTTTATATATCCTTTAACGTACAAGTCTAATTCTAAACATATTTTCAATTGAAATGTATTTTCAACAGATAATACAGCTTCAGCAGAACAGTGGAGCTGACTTCATCCGCCGTACTTCTCCGTGACTCCAGTTTCTTCATGGCGGAAGAGACGGATGAGATGGAAGACCTGGAGATGGCGCGGCTGAGGGTGCGCTCCTCTTCCTTCGGCTTCTCCATGCGTTGCTGGATCGATTGTCCGAACTCCATGATGTTGAGGATCGCCTCCTGATGCAGCAGCAGTTCCAACGCGCTGAAGTTGATGCTGATCTTCTGCAGCGTGTTCTCGTAGATCGTCGCAAAATCTGGATGCTTCCGTTGAGCCTGCAATCAATCAATCAGTCAATCAATCAATCAATCAATCAATCAATCGATCAATCAGTCAATCAATCAATCAAACAATCAATCAATCAATCAATCAAACAATCAATCAATCAAATAATCGGTTTAATAATAATAATCATCTTCATTTAATTTCAAACTGATACAACACAGTATGATTTACAATACTGCTTCGCTGTGGCAGCACCTCTTAGGTGATGCTCCTGTATATTTGCAAGAGCTACATCACTTAACATTGGGTGTTCAGGTACGTCATGATCTACGTTCTTCTGCTCAGGGTGAACTCCTCATCATTCCCCAAGCACGAACTGCTTCAAGATCTCTACTCAAAGGTTTGCATTAATCTTCATCAGATATTGCAAGGCAAGGTGACAAACACACACACACACACTTACACACTCACACACACCCACCCACACACCCACCCACACACACACACCCATACCCACCCCCACCCCCACCCACCCCAGCAGACAGAAAAATAGATAGATAAACAACTGGACAGATGCCAACAAATAGAAAGAAATACGTAGTTTCCATGGAGTTTCCATGGTAACAGCAATCAGATTATATTCACTCTTCAAGAGTTGCTACATAAATTTATTATATACACCAGTGGTTCCCAACCTTTTTTGACTTTAGGGCCACTTTTTCTAAGTTGGAGAACACGAGGGCCATTTTTTCTTAGTTGAAGGACATTAGGGGCCATAAGGCTAAAATCTAATTAACTAAAAGCATATAAGTTGTTATATATGAATCAAAATAGAATGTTTTTTGTTATTTATAGACAATAAAATAAAATAATTTTGCAATAGAAAATAGTTATGTGTTCTATCCTGTCCAAATTATCAATTTTTCCTTATATTTTTGTTGATTCGTTGAGAGATGGGGCCATGAGGGCCAATTTTTTAGGCCTGGCGGGCCACTTTTGGCCCGCGGGCCACGGGTTGGGAACCACTGATATACACCATATGATACGATACAATAAACTACTCACCAGCAGCACTTGAACCGTCAACAGCTTGAATGCTTGTTCGTCGATGATTGGAGTGTTGATTAGATTAACGAGAGGTCCATCACTGACGGCTGACAACACAGATAAGAAACAACGTCATTACAACGCGTTATTTACATCAGCAATTGATACAAAGCTCAAAGCTGTCCCTTTAAACTCTGTTCAAGCGACTCTAGCTACACTAATACACATCGGGTCATATCCTTTACACAGCCATCTTCTTAGTGCACAAGAAAGGTTCCTATAACATGCTTTTGTGAAAGTCCAGAATAATGCATACAAACATGTATGCACAGAGCAAGCACTGAAATCCTTCCAACAGGCCCTGAGATTCAGCTATAATACCATCAGATCCTTGACACGTCAAAGCACAATGAATCTCTCTCAGCTGTACCACGCTCCAATGCTCCAGTCCAACATGTTAAAGATCTAACATGTTAAAGATCTAATACCATAGCATTTCTTTCGTTCAACATGTAAAAGATCTAATACCATAGCATCTCTTTGGTTAATAACATTGCAGGACAAGGGAGAAGCTACAACAAAGTCTAATGCTGAAATTGTTTCATATGGTAATGGACAAACTTTCGGCTTTATGACAGAAATGAAGAGCGGCTCATCAATTAGATATTGGCCAACTACACTTTCCTCTGCCACAAGTTCTGAAAAACATTCTCAAACTGAGAACAGAGTTCTAACAAAGAACAGGTCTACAAGAACAATAGTCTAAATAACTTGAGGTCGATGAGAACTGGAAAAGAGTTGTCTAAAGAAAACAGTTGTCTTTGAACATTCTTCTAAATGACAACCGTTCTTTTAAAACAACTTTCTCTACGCACCACATAAAACTAACATAACTTAATAATAGTACTGCGTAGCTCCAATAGCTAGTCAGAGTTTCTAACAAAACTAGAAAAACATTATAACACGCCAGTCAAGTCCAAAACTTCCATAAAAAACTAATTAAATTAATTTAACTCAAACCACAGCTTCAAAAGCTAAACTCATGATTAACTTTTAAACATAAAAGAACCCAAATTCTTTTGAAGCTTTAATGAAACACAACATGTCACTTCAACACCAAATAGCAGCACATCACGTTAAAAAACCTTAAGAAACTGACATGCAAGAATAAACTCAGGACCAAACAGAATACATAAGACAAAATGGAAAAGCAAATTTCCCGAACGCAGATCCGGTTCATTACCTTGTCGGGCTCCACCATCAGCGTACCATGCTCTAAGTTCATCTGATGCTTTTATATAATAATCAATAGACACACGAGAGTCACCAAACCGCTGACAACAATCGTACAAATACACAAACGCACTAACCAAACATCCCAAACAATCGTACAAACGCACCGACCAAACATCCCAAACCTGTCGTCACTCCGTACGATGTAAGTGATTGATCCCAATAGCGATTGTTCAGTTTATCAAATAATACAATGCATAACAGTCTCAGACACCTCTAATCCTCTATTTACCATCCAAGAAGTTCAGTTGATGTCTCGTGGGTAATTGAAAACAAGAATAGGTTACACCTATTTGCGAGCATATCATTGTCTTTGGCATTATGAAGCCAGCACAAAGGAATTGAAAATTAGCTCAAACGAAGCCTTGCACTAGCCATAGCAAACAACGGAAAGCGCAACTCTGCAATGCAAAAGTGCGCAAAAAACCCGACGCAGAATAAGTCGGTGGCTTACCTTTGAAATGCGTGTGCTGCAGATAGATACCGCCGAGAAATGCGGTGACGCTCGTGTCGTACGTGCGCACTCGGACTTCGGTGCCGACCGACTCGATGACGACTTTGATCGTCGGAACATCGACGTTGTTTTTGCGTTGAGAGACATTGAGGCAAATCTGCATCACACGGAAGAAAACACCATAGAATATTTTAAAAGATTGTGGAGCATGGTGGTGTATTGGTATGTTACTATGTTTGTTGCCTTGCAGATGTAGTATTGCAGGCTGTACAGGTGGGACACAGGTCTAGTGGCGCTCTATGAAACAGTCTGCTACAATAATGAGCAGTAAATCGAAATGTTCCATAGTCTGCATGACTGAATGATTCCATGACGGTGGCCAAGACTGTAAGGCAGCAGCGGTGGCACCATAAGGCATGACAAGTCATTTGCCATACTGCATGTATTTCACTCTTGCCTTATCAGCTGCAAAATATTCTTTGTAATTCATATCTTATTTGCATTTGATTTCTTCGACAACTCTCTAAAATTGATGCACTGGCCCTGTGTAAGATGAAACTATATTGAATGACGTTAAATAAATGACACAACCTAATTTAAAATACTTTGCCTTAATGACAAGACCTAATTGAATCTAATTGGCCTTAATCATGATAATAATTTCACCGGAAATAGTACCAACTTTTCCAACATCTTTCCATATCTTTTGCCTTCAAGTGTGACCTCTAGTAATGTCACCTTTAGCATCGTTATGTTTAACCCTCTTTGCCATAAATCAATCCAAATACCAAGCTTTCCAAAACCATGAAAACAGACTGAAGCTAAAGTCACGAAGCGAACCTCTTTGATTTCAAACCGCAGTTCCAGATCCGTTTCGTTGTAGATCGTACTCTTCTGACGTTGCAGTTCCTACCCAGAAAAAACCAGTTCACATATCAGCTCACCACATTGCAAGCTTAACATTTCTAACAGATCCAAACCTATAAAACTACATCTACAGGAATGATGCAAAACCTTGCACACCAAAATGGAACTTAATGAAGTCTGAAAAAATGAACTTAATTAATTATTTTAACCCTCAAGCTGAGTCTCTTGTTCGTTGCTTATGGACCTCCACAAGGCAGTGCCAAGCTTTCTCGGTAACTGATCCTGCAACCTAGTGCACCTAGTTCAAATCTATCTTTAAGACTGTACTATTTAGCTGAGGTTGGGTCAGGTGCACTTCAGAGTAGCTAATCTTTCTGTGTAGTGTATGTTCAAACCTAAACTAACAGAACATTTCACATTATATCCTAATTACCATCTTACCACTGTCTAATTCAACACTTATTCTATCCAGTGACCCTTGCTAGTGGGCTTAGGACTCTCCCTTTGAACCAAAACGTTGCTTTTGGGTAATTCCAGGTCAAATCATCACAGTGTTCCGGCATGACCATCTCCGATTTTGATGAAATTTGGCAAGGTGGTAGAACCTATTGAGAAACTCTCAAAACTAAAATTTTAGATTTTTGGGTCAACCGGTTTCCGAGATATGGGTCAGTGAACTTGACCAAAACGACCCGATTTGTGCAGACCGGACGAGGTTTAAACTGCTGTATCTCAGCTTCTATTGCACCTAGAAACAAAAATGAGATACCAAATTAAAGCTGAGTGAATGCTCTGTTTGGGCAAGGTAGCTAGAAATAGTTATTTTGAGTAACAAAAATAATGTGAGCATCTGTAACCTATTAACCCTGACCCAGGTCACTTTGTACTCTCAGAATTTTATTAACTTTTCACCATTCAAAGATCTCACTATTCTAAAGAGTTGGTGAAAAATTCAGAGTGGGCACTCCAGTAGTTTTTTTGTTATGATTTTTTGAATGGTCACCCAAGGCGCGAATCTCGCGGTGAACGAAGGTACACATGTCATATGAAGTCTTTGACAGCTAGGAAATATCATTTTTATTGAAAAAGACATTTCAAACCTCTGTCAAATCAAAATTCGCAATCTAGTCAGTTTCAGGTCAAGCTATATATTCTGTTTCCACAGAGCTATTGCAGCTTGCATCTCGAGGGCATTCAGCATATATGCCTCCCAGTGCTTGGTATTTATTTATTTATTTATTAAGGAACAGAGCGGAATGACCCATGGACACTAAGCGCAGTGTAACAGGGATGACATTCTAGAATGTAGGACCAGTGACATAGAATGAACAACGCTGTCGGATGTCAGTTTGCGAGCAGGGAAGCAGAAGCTCAGCTTGGTTCATCGATCGACACTGACACCCAAGGTGGTAAAAAAGAGTTCTCAAAGATACGGTGGAGCACCACCTAACCAATGCACAGACCCTGTATTCAATCCGCTGTGGAGAAGGGAGCCAATGTAAGACATCTCACAATATGAGACAAACATTTTTGGATATGGCCAACAAGTCGCGTCGCACAGCAGAGGACCCGTTTCAGACAACCTATCCGGTCAGCCAGTAGTCCATGATAGAGGGTGCTACAGTGGTCAAGTCATGAAATTATGAAAGAGTGAACAAGGGTAGAGGCAGCACCAAAAGTAAGAGAGCGAGATACCACTTTAAGCTGGCACAACAGTTACAATACAGCATAGCAGGTTTATATGCTCTTGGTCCAAAATAAGTCCAAGGCCCCACACAAAAGGTGTTGGATGAAGTTCTGATGTCAGTACATCCACACAAGATATAATCAGCAGATCACTTGTATGAGGAAAAGATTGAGAGGCCCATGAAGATGCAAAAGGTTTATTTCTACTACAGCAAATGTCTGCATAACACAGCTAAGCCACTAGTCACCATTATACTTGGCGGTGACTTAACTCTCAATGTCTTCCAATTTCACTGCTTGATAGTCAGCAAGACTTAATTGAAATTGATAAGTAAGTAGGTAAACTTAAGCATTGTCTTGCCCAACATCCAGTGCTAGCAAATAATATCAATTTGTTAATTATTTAATATATAGGTGCGGATAGCATTGAATGAAAGGGACAGTTGCGCATGTATTAACACTCGATTCACGCCCTTGGGTGACCATTCAAAAAATCATAACAAAAAAACTACTGGAGTGCCCACTCTGAATTTTTCACCAACTCTTTAGAATAGTGAGATCTTTGAATGGTGAAAAGTTAATAAAATTCTGAGAGTACAAAGTGACCTGGGTCAGGGTTAATAGGTTACAGATGCTCACATTATTTTTGTTACTCAAAATAACTATTTCTAGCTACCTTGCCCAAACAGAGCATTCACTCAGCTTTAATTTGGTATCTCATTTTTGTTTCTAGGTGCAATAGAAGCTGAGATACAGCAGTTTAAACCTCGTCCGGTCTGCACAAATCGGGTCGTTTTGGTCAAGTTCACTGACCCATATCTCGGAAACCGGTTGACCCAAAAATCTAAAATTTTAGATTTGAGAGTTTCTCAATAGGTTCTACAACCTTGCCAAATTTCATCAAAATCGGAGATGATGATGCAGATTTTAATTCAAAATTGTGTTGATTTGACCTGGACTATTGTAACCTATTACATCTGCGAAACACTTTTACTTTTAAGAAAAATGTGGTTAGTAAACACACACATAATCCATTGAGATATAAAGACAATCAAAAACTCTTAAAACACATATATTATCCGAAATCCAAAGCATCGTCATACCACCCTAATGAGGTAGAACAGACGAAAGTTATTCGTTATATATTTCGACATTCAAGAAACAATATCAATTCGACGCTTACTTTCCGCGTTTCGCTTGGTGAATCCCCTTCACCGTGTTGGAACTTAGCGACGAGTTCGTCCGTTTCCTCTTTAATCGGCAAATTCTTCAGATCAGGAACGTTGAGCTGCAAAATCATTCTCCACAATTGACGAACTGCTTTTCTACAATGAACGCCTGGAAAAGACTTACTTGAGGGCCCACAGAGTAATGGTAGCATCGCAGGCATGAGGAAGAGAAGAGTTGCATCAAGTTGGAAGCAGGGTCGATAGCTACTTAGCCCACCCTCCCAAAGGTTCACTCAGTCTATCATTCGCTAGACCGTGATGGAAAATAAGTAGTATGACATGGTGAAATATCTTGTACGGCTGTAACATACAGTTAAATTAAATTCCTCTAACAACTTGTGATCATTTATTTATAACTGATTTGTAATCATACTGTAATCGATCGCCGGGTTTAAATAATAAAGAATATCATTATTATATGTATCTGCCCACAATACTTTGTTCATGTGCATAAGAAACCTCTGATACGTTCCATTGCAATCTTGAAACTGTTCTCTTTAGCCGAGGTTGGCCAGGAACTCTTCTGAGTAGTAACCTTGAAGAGGCGCTATATAAATCGTCGTAATGAATAAAGTGGAAAAGCATTCCAGTTACACCAACCGTTACGTCCGTTTCCTCTTCTGGGGCGGATGGCGCTCCCTGTGGAAGGGGAATGCTGTTTGCGAGACTCAAGATGTCGAGCAGCTTCTGATCTGACAAACTGACGCTCAGAGTCGGAAGGTCACCAACGATACGCATCCTAAAAGCAGATCGTCAAAATGCAATTTATGTAAATTCGCAGACAGCAATCAATATATTATCAGCACACATGAAAAACCAATAGTAAACCCGTCTATCCTCAGGAGCTCTTCGCTCCAACTTCGGCTTAAACTCACTGCCGCTCTCTGCGTTCGACATCTAAACGCGACTTTGTGGTTTCACATGCTCATGTGGTTCCCTCTATTTGGAATTTAGCCTCCCCCTAGTGCTGTAATATGCCAAACAAATCTGGATCCATCCATCCTCCCCTTTCGCATGCGTTTCATTCCGCAGGCCTTGTCCAACTCTTCTATGAACTACTCAAAACTTCCCACTTTAAATATGGTGGAGACAGACACTTAATGCATCACCGAACCAACACACAGACCGTGTGACTCTAACATTATTGGTCATAATATCCAACACAGACCATGTAGCCAATCTGCTGCAGGAAAGGGAGCCAATGCAAGACATCTTGCATCTGACATGAGACATGACCAATTTTGTAATATGATGAATAAATCGCACGGCAGCACATAGGACCCGTTCTATTCCATCGGTTCTATTCCATACAATGAAGAGTACCAGCTTGTATAAAAAGTACGGCTTACTTTGGCAATTCGATGTCTGGTATGATGACTTTGTAGAAGTTGACATTCAACGACATCGGTCGTAAGATGTGCATGTCGGTTGCAACGCTCGGATCACGCGCCTTCGTCCAGTCTTCGCCTGATTACAACAAAACATGTTCACAGTACAACAATACAAAACACGTTGACAGTACAACAATACAAAACACGTTCACAGTACAACAATATAAAACACGTTCACAGTACAACAATATAAAACACGTTCACAGTACAACAATACAAAACACGTTCACAGTACAACAATACAAAACACGTTCACAGTACAACAATACAAAACACGCTCACAGTACAACAATTGACAACAACAGAAACTCAGTAGAAAGAATACATGCAGCCAATGTATTTCAGAATCTAGAACAGTGTCTCGCAAACTTTTTTAACTCCCGGCACACTCAGCAGATAAATTTTGTATCGCGGCACACCAATTAAAATTTATTACAATTGCAAAGCCAACAGCAATAATTACAGTTTGTCATATTTTTAGCTTGTCATTTTAGTCTAGCTCTAGCAATAGCGAAACTAGAGCACATTTTTCATTGAATAATCATCACTAATGCGACGAATGAGCTTGTTTACGAGAGCATATTAACTCAAGACGCGGTTCGATAGCTGACAAGCAGACACGCATTTCATCAATCATCATCCACCATCTGTAGTCGCTCTCGTTTTTTCGATTTCATTTCTGTTAGAACAGAAAATCCAACTTCGCAGAGGTAAGACGATCCAAACGGCAGCAAACACTTAATAATTGATTGCTATCGTGCTCAAGTCTGGATATTGGCTAAGAATTGAGATCCAAAAGGCTGACAACTCTTGATCAGCGAAAGAGCCTCTGTGAACCAGATCGTTCTTAAGATCGACGAGACTATCTTCTTCAGCCATCGTTAGACCGGTACATTCGTGATTTACGAATGGATTGATGACCCATTCATACTCTTTTGTCTCCAGTGAAGGAAAGTATTTGGCGAATGCTAACGCGAGATTTTCCAGCGTCTCTCTAATTTTTCCAATTAGCATGCTCTTGTGTGGAGAAGCATCGATACCTGGAAAACAGTCAAGGTGTGAATTGCTTGTATTCTTAATCCACAGTTGTAACTTTTCGCTGAATGCCTTAAGTTTCCCTGTGATTGGGATTATGTTTTCTTTTGCGCCTTGAAGACTCAAATTTAAGGTGTTCAACCTTTCGAAAAGGTCGTTGAGGAATGTCACTTCAAGCCACCAAATTTCGTAGTGAAGAAATTCAAAACCAGAAGTCATAGTATCAGTAATAAAGGAAACGATTTCAGTTCGCAGAACGAGAACACGTGCGAGCACTTTTCCTTTCGAGAGCCACCGTACGTCTGTATGATATAGCAGACACTTGAACACAGAACGAGTTAACTATGTAGTCTATGTTTGTATCTCCATAATAATGACTGGCTCAATCCAGATCATTTGCCTGCATTGGTCCCTCCCTATGGAATGGGCTTCCCCCATCAGTTCGCTCTGCCATTCTCTCTGGTAGTGTATCCTCGTCTTTCTCTCGTCTAAAAACTTGTCTTTTTTCTCGGAGTTAAACGCACTGGGAGCGCTTCTGAAAGGCTCTTGCTGCGAGAAGCGCTTTATAAATGGTCAGATAAGATAAGATAAGAATGACGTCGAGAAGAGCAAATAACATAGAGTAGAATCAGTAGAACAACGTCACTAGAGTTTTTACTTTGATCACTTGACATCGAATAACTGAGGAGAAACTATTCTTAAACATAAAAACATTGGGAAGCCGAAAATTGTATTTATCATATTTATGAAATAATTTCTTCTAAAGTCAATTAAAAGACAAAAATTTTTAGGTTTCTCTCGCGGCACACCTGAAATCTCACGCGGCACACTAGTGTGCCGCGGCACACAGTTTGCGATACACTGATCTAGAACAAGCAACCAAGAGATTCTGTTCGCAAAGAAACATCCTAGTTTTAGACATTATCATGTTCATTCGTTGGAAAGAAAACTGATAGACACACCACTAACAGGCTAAAAAATCACTTGATCAACAGGAATATATTTGCCTAAGATTGTCTTTGTCCACTTCTATTTAATGTATGTCTTAGGATATTACAGGATACTGTAGGACATTGTAGTAGGATATTACACAAATTACATAAAGAATGATTTAAGATCATGACCTATTTTATGCTAAACACTAGGAAAATGATATGAGATAAATACCAGCGAATAACAACCAAACGACCCATTTGCATAACATTGACAAAATAAAGAAACATGAATTGTTTTCAAACACATTGGTTGTCTAGAGAATCAAATCATATCATATCCTACTTATATAGCACCTCTTTCAGATTGACTAGTCAGAGGCGCTCCCAGAATGGAGACTCCAAGAGAAAATAAATACCTCTAAAGAACGAGAGATTGATGAGGTAAAACTCATTGCTCGAGCACAAACTGCTCTTAGACAGCACCGTGCTCTCTCTGTCATTGCTCCCATGGTATGGAATGGACTTTCACTGTCTATACAACATATGTCAAGGGTCTGTGCTTCAGATGTGTTTTATCGCAGCTTTAAAACCGTTCTTTTCGGCTGTGATTGGGCTGGGAGTGCTCCTGAGTAGCATCAACCTTAAAGAGGTGCTACATAAATATCCATGTAATGAATAACGAATGAAGAGTGACTGACCTGGTCCAACGAAGAGCAACTGGAAACTATCGAGGCTCAGCTTGAATCTGTCATACGCTTGCTGTTTCATTTCCTCCAAAGACAATTTCGGTTTCTAATGAAAAACGAAAAATTCAAAGATCTCACTCATTTCTAGATCCGGTCAAATTCCAACGAAATCAATCATCAGGAATATTGGGCTAAATTAATTTAACCAAACCTCGACACTGATACAATATTAATAAAAATAACCGATATATGCGCTTCGGAACATTGCATCGAAAGCTTCAGAAAGAACGTAAATATCTTACCTGTTCATTTTAAACAACTATGACTGGTGTATTTAGTTGGCGTGCAGTTTAAAAATTACCAACAAATGTAATGTAATTAGTAATTTCTACTGTGCAGATCACAGTCATGGCCATTCAGTGATGCTCCCAGTGCAATAATACTAAAGAGATGAAATAAGTGAAGAGAGAGAGAGACAGAGACAGACAGACAAAGACAGAGAGAGAGACAGACAGACAGACAGAGGAGAGGAGAGAGGGACAGAGAGGGAGAGATATATAGGTCTGGATAACGATACAGATCGAAGAGTACCACCCAGAGTCAAGTGAAGGGAATTCCACAATGAGAGCCAAATGATAGTAAAGGATCTTGATTCATGGGATAAACAAGTCAGAACTGAAGGTATAATTTATTAAGTGGTACACAGGGCTACAAGGAATAGACTGGTCGGCATGTGAAAACTCGGTCGTTCATGGTGAATTTTAACTTTGAAAACATGCTCATTGAGTGATTTTTTCCAGAGAGCAAATCTTTACACCACATGCATCAAAACTCATTTTTCACCACTAAATATATTAATTAAACATTTCCAATAGTATATATTGAAAGTAGACATATTTTTCAATACAAATACACCATAAAACGATATTTCATATTTTTCCCTCTTGCCTATTTTAGTATATAGTGCAGTATTTAGTTAGCGACAAGCAACGAATTTTGAGCCCGGCATCACATATAGACATTCATCAAATCACTCATTAAATTAACAGCAGTGAAATAAATTATATTCGAACACAAATGTACATAAGTTGATACTTACGGGGGAAGCATCACCTGCAGACAAAGACTGCGACGATCTAAACGCAGGTTTCTCGGTCGAAACGCTCAGCTTACCCATGTCCAAAACCAACATTCGGCACTGCCTATACAACACGTAAACATCAAAGACACATGTACAATTGTACAGCCCATACATATTACATACACATATACAGAAAAACATATATACAAATACATACATGTCACAAGCATACAAGAATAAAAAAATCAATACATACAAACAAACGTATGTGATTGTGTACACACTCCACAGTCCACATCACATGCCTGTGTATCAAATTCATATTTCTGCATTGCTAATAATAGAAGTGATGAAAATGATGACGATGACTACGACGATAACAATAATAACGCAGCCAATTTTTCTATATGGATCGAAATGAGCTGGTCAATGTGATTACAACATAATAATAATAATAATATTTAATAATAATATAATAATAATAATAATAATAATAATAATGTGGTTGCCTACAAGGGGAGTTTCTCCTCAAACCCTGAAAACGAGGCCTGACACTCCAGACAATTATCCTAATTAAGAGTAATCTGTTAAGTCCCTTGGGGAATGACGTACCTCCTCCCTCAAGCCAAATTTTTTTTCTATATCCATCTCCGTCGTGAAGTGCATAAATATCATATATCCGATTGCTATGAACTCACGCTTCATTGACTCCTTTCTCCGGTATGATGATGTGGGTCGGCTGCAGATGAACAGTGATTTCCGTGTACTTCTGCTGCTGCAATGCGTACTGGAACCCTGTTGTTGTCTGCTGCTTCACCTCCTCAAACTTCGCCAACGCTGCCGCCTGCAGCCTACAGCACAGTTCAGCAATTCAGATTTCAGCAAAGTTAGGCAGGTTACAAAAGTTCAGCAGTTCAGATTTAACTAAAGTTCAGCAATTCAGATTTCAGCAAAGTTAGGTAAACAAAAATTCAGCAGCTCAGATTTCAGCAAAGTTAGGTAAACAAAAGTTCAGCAATTCAGACTGCAGCAAAATTAGGTAAAGAAAAATTCAGCAGTTCAGATTTCAGCAAAGTTAGGTAAACAAATGTTCAGCAATTCAGATTTCAGCAAAGTTAGGTAAACAAAAGTTCAGCAGTTTTCAGATTCAACTAAAGTTCAGCAATTCAGATTTCAGCAAAGTTAGGTAAACAAAAGTTCAGCAGTTCACAGCTCAAAAGTTCAGCAGTTCAAAGTTTTAATCAGTTAATGAGTGAAGTAAATCTTGTAAAGGACTCCACAATTGCCAATCACATCTGTAGATAGCTGCCAACAAAAAAGATCAGTCTCCCCCCTACCCCACTGTCCTGGCTTGAGCCTGGCACCACATGAGTAAGACAAAATAGATGATCATACTCACTGAAGCACCTGCACCTCCTCTGGTGGCTTAAAGAAGTCGGCCAACGAGATGATAGTTTGCTGCAACAACAACAAAAATTCATCAGTTCCCCAACAACCAATCGCCAACAATAAGAAGATGACATCGAACTCTAAACTAATCAGAGCACTCAGTAGAATCACGGTAATAACTGAGTTGCAGAGATATCAATGGATACCACAGATGAATCCAGGAACACTACAGAGATATCCAGTGATATCAATATTCTATTTAGATATCTTTCATAATCGCAGGTATGATTTATTTGTCACACGAGCCAAGCTCACAATTGATCAAACTTGATCCTTTACCATCGTTGGACCCTCCGAATGGATTTCCCTTCCCTCCACTCTGCCTGGGGTCTCTTCTCAAAACCCATTTTTTCTCTCTCGGGGTTCTCACACTGGGAGCAGTACTGAATGGTCATGGCTATAAGCGGTGCTGCAAAAATTACTAATTACATTACATTACAGATAGATAGATTCCATGATAATAGAGTTTACTTTACAGCCAGACTGGATGCTGAGTTACTGACCGCAGCGTAGATGACTTCGAGTGGTCGTGCGCTGACATCGATTTTTGTGTCGCAGGCGCCATCTAGAGGATTAGTTTCGAAGAGAACGTCAAAGAATGCCTCCTGTTGTTTGGTGAGTGATGAGATGAGCGTAGGCACAACTGGCGTCTTGTCATCAGATGCCAATCCCGTCGCAACCATTGACTTCATGCTCGCCTTCACTCTACACAAAGAAATCAACAAAAACACTGTAATCATAATCGTGAATTTATATAGCACCACTTCAAGAGAAACTACTCAGAGGTGCTCCCAACCTGACAGCACCAAACCACGAAAAAAGAGATTGGTTTTCAAATGCTTGCGGAAAAGGGGCAAAGAGAGAGCAAGTTCTAATTTCATTACAGAGACTGTTAGGCAACTTGCTCCAAAAAAGTGTTTATGCAGCACTCAGGAAGTCTGAGCCATTGGGGCAACCAGGTCACCTTGCGTGGCAGAGCGAAGGATGATATGCTGTCTGGTGTTTAGCTGTGGGGTGTAATGGTGTATGCATACACTGCATAGTTGTTAAATACACAAATTACATATCGATAAATTTCTGAAGCTTCTGCTGCTATAGCCTTTAACATTGAATCTCTTGATAATAACAATAATAATAAAAAACAAAATAACAATGAGGATTTCTATGGCGCCATAACACAGCCATGCCGTTAGAATGGCGTCTCACATACTATATATACTACACTCTTGTCAAAGCCTTTGAAGGCAATCAAGCAATCCATGTACCCGTATGTGCACATTTGCATAAACAATGCACATCTAAATAACTACAAACGGAATTAATGGACCAGAGGATCTCCAATTAATACCACCAACATTCAAACGACAAAGAACGCAATTTTTACAGATGCAGCAGTTAAAAAACGACGGCGCATAACTCTGCACCGAACAGTTGAATGATTGGCACTTACTTGACAGCACTGGCACCTGGGCGCTGCTCCACATCAGCGCCAACACCCTGCAGCTGCAACTGCAGCACTTCGTCCTTCCTGCAAACACAGCCATGCCATTACAATTAAACAATTAACAAAGACATCAGTGAACATTCAAATGGTAATCTTGTCCAGAGAAATTAATAACCTATTAATCGTAACCAAATAATAACCAATTAATAACCAAACCGTAAATTAAAAGCGCAAATTAATACTAAATACAGTGCATGTCAGACATTAC
This sequence comes from Lumbricus terrestris, assembly GCA_949752735.1. Classification (NCBI taxonomy): domain Eukaryota; kingdom Metazoa; phylum Annelida; class Clitellata; order Crassiclitellata; family Lumbricidae; genus Lumbricus; species Lumbricus terrestris. The sequence goes on from OX457036.1 coordinate 95,993,175, forward strand.
AAGAACCATCACATGGTGTCAGAATCAAATGGATCAATTCAGACTCGTTCCCGCTCACATGAGATTTATTTTGATAACTCATTGGAAGCAGCTGAACCAGAAATTCTCCATCTTGTGGTTCAGATAACTTACCCTGCCTCCGTATCGACAAGCTTCAGCCTCAGATTCGTCAGCGATACCTGCAACTGCGTTGCAACATACTACAAAAGAACAATCAGTTTTCTCATTACACAATCTCAGCAAGATGCATACTGGGAAGTGAACGGCAAGTTTTCAAAGTGTTCCCAATGGTCTATATTGGCAAATGCGTGCATCTTTTAATCATTGATAAATTAATAGAATGCAGAGATTTAAAGCATGTGTGCTGCTCGAATTCACTCAAAAATTCTCTTTCTCACCTGCAGAACTTTTGGGGGTCAAACTCCTCACTATATCTGTTATCTCATCAGGCGGCCATCTCACCTGCCACTAGAGTCCTCTCTGCCCTTTAGACCATCTTGACCTTCAAGTACCTTGGACTGCCACAGCATGACATCGTGTCTTTGCCTCTTTCTGCCCTTTGCTGTGGAATGCCTTCCTACTATACCTCATGCTAATAACTTATCTAGGGCACTACTATTTCTGCCCTTTGTCTTACGACTATTCTTTTTCAAGGGATTTTTCGTGCTGGGAGCGCCTCTCGTTAGGTTGTACTGTGAGGTGATTCATACATCCGTAAATAGAATAGAATAGATTAAAAGAGTTCATAGAAACACTGGTTTTCAAAAGCTGTTGAGGAAGAAACTATGTGTACACAGTAGTAAGAAGTTGCATATGAAGTAAACAACTATCAGGTAATAAGAAGTTGCATATGAAGTAATCAACTATCAGGTAATAAGAAGTTGCATATGAAGTAATCAACTATCAGGTAATAAGAAGTTGCATATGAAGTAATCAACTATCAGGTAATAAGAAGTTGCATATGAAGTAAACAACTATCAGGTAATAAGAAGTTGCATATGAAGTAAACAACTATCAGGTAATAAGAAGTTGCATATGAAGTAAACAACAAGCAGACGGTAGTAAAACCTCCTTTGGAAAGACGGTGTCGACGTTCTCCTGGTATCCGATGGCATCGTAGAGCTTCTGCTTTTCCTCTGGTGTCATCAGTTCTTGCACTTTGTCACCTAACAACGAAAGAAGAAGAAGATCCAAGTCACATCATGCGACACTCTGTAGGAAATGCCGCCAGACTCACTGCTAACATTTTATTATTATTACTACTATTAATTTAAATTTGTAACACCCTGCCACACATGTCACCACCATCCGAAAGTGGGCGAAGTACGCAAATGAAGCAGTCCTGAACATCACATATCATAATTCCAACCCTAAAACACCTGTACACTCTATGGCAGTGCTGTCCAACGTGCGGCCCGCGGGCCGCATGCGGCCCGCGAGGTGATTTCAAGTGGCCCGCCCAGGCTGACTAATTTTTTGCACTTTAATTGTGTAAAATGTAGTAAGGGAGAAATTCACTGGTCGACTTGAGCGTTTATTTTCTTATTTTCTTTATTGATTTTGTGACAGTTCCCGATTTGGAATGCTATCAGGAAGGCCAATCCAAAAACTAAAATTAGTATTTTTTTCTCTTCCTGGGGTTTGGTTCCCGTAGTCTATCTGAAGATTGGCGCACGACTTTTGGTTTTAACAACTCATATTACTGTAGTACTGTACTCAACTAAACTCACTTTGCAAACCACCCCAAACCGTTCACTTATATAATATAGTCAGTTCCTGAGATGTGTATAGAGTTCCAGCACGTCTGCAAGTACAAGTGACTATGACCATTCCTTTCGAGAGATAGTCTAATTCTAGTCCCAAGGATTAGAAAGAAACTATCGATATGAGACCCAGGGACCAGGCATGACGAGCGTCGATGTCTTGGCTCTGTCTGGTCCGACAACTATATTTGGTGCTAGGGATTAGAAAGAAACTGGAAAAGAAAAGCACGATAGTCGTCGGACCAGACAGAGCCCAGACATAGACTCTTTAGACCTAGACTCTGGCTGGCTTCGACGATTTTTTTATGAAAGTCAGAGAAGGAAGACAGAAATTCGCCCCAATCATAAAGTGGATCTTAGCCAGAAAAAAGATTGCGCGACGTATAGGCCTATACTGAAGAGCTGAGCTGGCCAAACTGTGTCTGAGCGACGATACTGAGTGCGGGCAGGGATAAACGCCGCCTTTGCATTGCACATTTTAGTGCATACCTATTGTGAAGCATGACAATCGTGGCTTGTGTAGTCTACATGCTATTATTCAGTATTATTATTCCTGTGGGACTTGATGAACTCTTTCGATAAACTGCTCAAGACTTTCCTCTTTGACCATTCTTGGGTCGGGAGCACCTCTGAATAGTTATCTTGAACCGGCGGTATATAAATTTCATAACAGATAGCTATTATATAAAGATTATAGGCTAGAATCACTAGATTGATAGATAGGTTAAAATAATTCCATGATTAAATTTCAATACTCGTTTCAAAGTTTATAATATAAACATTGAAACGAGTATTGAAAGACTATTTTACTGTTGCGGCCCTCGGCTTCAAGAATCTTGCTTTTGCGGCCCGTGGTATCAAAAAGGTTGGACAGCACTGCTCTATGGCATAAATCCGATCACCTCCACCTCCTCCCTGCACACATACTATATGGACAGCCACATTTTGAACTTCCGAACAAAGATGACTGGAACTTTGTCTCTAGAGTTCTTTTCAAACATATTACTAAAGCAGTCTATAGATTCAATTCAATTTCTGATTGGTCCCTTTAATATTATTATTTCAATGTAATTTTTGTCTGTCTCAATGTACCAGGTTGCGGTTTGCCAACCTGTTTTTGCTCATTGAACGAATATACATGCACATACTTCGAAAACTGTCCAATCACAACATCTATCTGACATTATGTAATCAGAAGAAGGACTGTTTAGGGTTAACATTGAAGAGATGAAGATTGCACTTGCACTTACTGACAGACTTCTCTTCAGATGCCGCAGCAGGTTTGCTGCCCCAGCTCAGCCAACCGCCGAACCAACCTCCCGACCCATTCGGCTTCTTAGCCCCCTCCTTCTTCGCCTGAACACACAAAAAATCATAGAATACTATTAGAAAAGAAATTCCAATTCCCTGCTCTGTAGTTTTCAGTAGAAAACAAAACCAAGACAAAAGTGCAACAAGGAGCAAGTTATTAGCACACACACACACACATGCCTTTCCCATCCAACAGAATAACTTGATTACTGGTGTAAGATTAGAAGTGAACTCCAAGAGTAAGCCAGAAAAAATTGAGGAATCTGCTTGGAGGTTTCCAAAGTGGACATAGCTGCAAAATAAACAGAATCAGTTTTTTTAAATTAGGAAATTATCAATTTTTCTGGGACTTCAACCAAGCAAAGTCGCCTGTCTGTCACATTGTGCATTTCTTACAAACATGATTCACATTTTCAACACATCAGTATTAAGAGTTGTCAACTTGAGAAAAAAAATTAAATAAACAAATTCTGGGCAAGGGTTCACATCCTTTTCCTGCAAACACAAGAATTTTTCCAATGAACAATTCCTGCAACACAACCATTTATTTCTTTGCAACAAATAAAGCCGTTAATCAGAAGTGGCTGATTTGTGATCCAAGAAAATGTAAAGAAAGCTTGTTAGTCACTCTTAAGCCTTAAATATTGAAGAAAAGATCATTTCATGTTATCTCAGACTGATTATTATTTTGTTTCACCTTGAATAGAAACAATTAAAATCATCATTAACTTGGTGAATGAAAAACAGTCTAAACTATTAAACTATGTTCTTCAATAACAAACATCTGAAAAAAGCTTTCATTCCACATTTTGAGAAGAATTAAATGTACAAAAGCTGGTGAATAAAAAACAGGTCTTAAATATTGAAGACACACTTCTGTATAACAAACCGCTGATAAAACATTTTATGGAAAATCATTCAAAATGTATTACAAGCTGATTAGTCAGGAATAGACCTACCGAATACGATTTTGCATGACAGTCTAACTTCTAAGTCTTACATGTATGCCTGCCCCATTCAAAATTTGTGAATGCAATATTGCAGCAATATGAAATTTGTATCAAATGTGATTCAGCAAATTTCTAGGTCAACGTAACCATTTTGAGCTTGATAACTTATTCAAATTGTGAGATATAGATATCCGCATTACAAATTACACTCCAGTCCCAAAGGGCAGAGCAATCACTTGCTAGGGGCGACAAAATTTTTTACAGTGGAGGCAAATCTGGTACAGTCAATGATTAACAGTGAAAGCAGATCATCTAAAAGTTGAGATAATTAAGGAAATCAAGCAGGAATTATATATATTACGTAGCGATAACCTGTGTGAAGCCGTGCACAAATGTCTAATCTGCTGATATTAAAGCCTTCATTTTACATTTCATGAAGAATTCTTAAAATGTATATGAATCCTAGTAAACTGGTTAGAGTAGAAAATTTCATAGGAACTGCAGAAGATACATTTGTCAATAAAGCTGTCAATTCACATTAAACCCTTGCCGACAAGCATAGTAAATGGCATGGGAACTTTTGCTATATACTAGGTCGGTAAATGGTTAGAGAAAAATCATTTAAATATAATTATGTGCATGCGTAGTTAGTCAAAAGTAGATCTTAACTACTGACGATACACTAATAAAACAATCTGCTCAGCGGCGCCCGCAGGCGTACGCACTTACGCAAGTGCGTACAGCAGCGGCGCCCGCAGACGTACGCACATAGGTAAGTGCGTACAGCGCGATGACCCAAAAGGTATGTTTTTGGGAAATTCTAGGTTGATGACTAAAAAAAAAAAAGGTCATCAGTTTTTTCGGCGGATAGAAAAGGTATGTTTTTGGAAAATTCTAGATCGATGACTAAAAAAAAAGGTCATCAGTTTTTTCAGCGACCTAACGAAAATTTTTCTCTGTTCACCTGTCCATCGAAAATTTCTGTGCGTACAAGGAAAAAATCCTGCGGGCGCCGCTGAATCTGCTGATAAAGTTTTCTGCTCACATATTAAGCAAAACATTGAAATAGATACATAAATAATCATATAAATATATATCTATATATATTATATATATAATATATAAATATATATAAAATGCTGGGCAGTGGGCAGTCAAGAAGAGTTCTTAACTACTGAAGCATAACCTTTCGTTGAGCATGATGTCGTTTCACCTAAGTTTAAGAAAAATGATTAAGAATTCGTTAAAATGATTAAGAATTCGTTAACTTCACGCAACAACAAAAGCGAGATCTTGGCTCCAAAGGATTCGCTCATTCATTCATTCATTCCAAGAATTTATATAGCGCCTCTTCAAGAGACCACACCCCAGCCACAACTAAATAAAGAAAGATTTTAGCGACTTAAAAAAGCATGCAAGTTTAGCCATATAGGCATTAATGGCAAGGCTAATGGGAGGTCATTCCAGAATGTAGGACCCACAATCAAAAAGGCTCAACGCTGTCTGATGGAATTCACGGAGTCAAAAGTCTTTACGAAGATCTGATGAGTTTGACGAGCTGCGAGGTGAGAGACAAGTCGACAAAGATCAGACAAATATAACGAAGTGCAAACAAGAAGGCAGAGCCAAACAAACGCAGCAACTCGGTAGGAGATGCACTGAGAAACAGGAAGCCAGTGAAGAACGCCATGTGCATAGGCAGAGACAGAGGCATATTTAAGTATGAGACTGATGTCAGCTGTCTGACCCTCAGTCGCCTGGTCCTCCTCAATTGTTCTTCAGTGTCCAGCATTAAGGTCAATTCAGCAGCATGGTAATCCAACGATTGCGAGTTTGAGTTAAGTAAGGACGTACTCCAACAACTCTCCATGTGCATACTCGTCACAGACTCCAGATTCGGATTTACTTACGACAGATGTATTAAGACCATCACACAAATAATCCTGGGTTGATTTTTCTTCTGTCACACATAGACACTGATGCACAATTTAGGTTCCCATGCATTTCATTTTCAAATAAACAACCACTTTCTTCTGCAGAATGCAGATAGTTTCCTAGGTGCAAAAGATCAACTCAACCTTGGCAGATAGTGTTGGCAAACCGGGCAGCAGGCCATGATTTTTGCCGTGCATCACTGCTAACAGTTAAATTCGACTTGTGTGTTAACTTGTGATCATCCATTCATCGCTGATTGTAATTGTAGTGTTGTGTTAGTTTGAAATTAAATAAGTACAAAAATAAAACAACTCAGCACACCACACACACACGGAGGCATATAAATGAATATACCATAACCACAAAACGAAATGATTAGTTTACCTCGAGATCTGCTTGTTGTCGCATCAGCGTGATGTTCATAACATCAAGTTCTTTCTCACATTTCTAAAGAAATATTCATCAAAAACCTGACATAATTATATGCACTTAGGGTGGAATCATTAACACATTCCAAGATAATGAGCTGTTTCATTAAACATAAAAGGTGTAATGTCCCCAAACTATTCAATCAATCAATCATTTATTGATCCACAGACATTGAAATTGGCATCTCATACAAAGAAACGCTACAGTTTCTTGAGATGTATTTCTTTATGCTGGTCATCTGATTGCTTCAAAGATAAATAGGTTGCCCCTATTTAAGTTGGACTCCTCTTCCCGCCTCCAACCTTTGGGGTGTCCATTTCTATCCCAAGAATCTGCACGATAAAATCAAACGAAATTAATTTAAAAACCTGTTGATGGCTCTGACCTCAATTTTCGCGAGTAGATCTGACGCAGGTTTTGAGGTCAAGAGTTTCGTCTTGTAGAGACCTCGGTATTCCTTGCAGAGCGCTCGATGTCGACTGATGTTTGACCATGACCACATCTTACGTCGACGCCTCACCGTCTCCTCAAGAATGCACGTGTACGCAAAGCGCCACCTGTTCAAACAATGATGCAGACCAATGTCACACAGCACAGGCATGCATATTAATGCGTCTTTATGATGATATATGATTTTTTATTTAAGATGCGGTTTTTGAACATTTTACACCAAATGCTGTGTTGGTCCACCATTTGGAATGAATAATTTGGATAGAAATTGGTCAAATAACAAATAATATTCGTATCTTATTTTTATCTGTACGTTCATGTAGGGTCTCTCACAGAATGAGAATTCAGGGGCACTCTCAGCATGCAAATTCCAGAGAAAATAAATGTTATTTCAGAAAGAGACATTGATGAATGGAAAGGGAATCATTAGTTCAGCCCTTAGTGACGGAGGCAGGGAGGGAAATTATTCATTCGAAATGGTGGGACCAACACAGTAGATGCCTGATTTTGTGTCAGAGCCGTCCTAGTATTACAAACAAAAGCTGAAGATGATCAGCATTCAGAGCAACGATCGAGATGAAGATGTGGATAACGACTTTTATGCATATTGTTTGAGACGTATTTTGTGCTTCGTATTGTAATCAATCGTTTAGTGGACTGTGAAACAAGTGGTCAGGGTTTATAACTCTTGCCAAATATTTTAAGATATCTCAGTCCATACACGCCCCTACCAAACAATAAGCACACTAACAATACACTACACTACACTAACAATACACTATTCATTGGAAGATCAAATGGTAAGGGGAAAGACTGGTCACCTGCCCACATACAGTTCATTTAAAGCAACATAGAAGTGGTTAGCTATATAGATTGTTGTAGCTACAATTAATTATTAAAACATGTGCAATTATCCGCTGTTTCAGAATTAATTGGCTGTCGATCAAACCTACCATGTTTTGTAATTGCCTTTTCGCGGAACGTTTGGATGATATTTGCGGTACTTGCTGGCCAGTTGCATCCTCTCAAATGACGCAAGAAATTCCATGAGCACTTGAAACTGTTTGGAAGAGAAATATTTTGATCATTGTTACAAGTATAATTCATCAACAGATTTCTATTCATTCACTCATTCAGTCATTCACTCACTCATTCATTCACTTATTCATTGCGAGGATTTATAGAGCACACCTTCAAGGCGACTACCAGGAGTGGTCCCGACCACAGAAATATCAAAAATAAATAAAAATGAGTTTTTAGATATGCATTAAAGCGAGAATCAGAGTGGATCCAGAGTATCAAGTGTATCATCAAGTGTATCATCAAGTGTATCGTCAAGTGTATCATCAAGTGTGTCATCAAGGGGAGCATATTCCAATGTGAGGGGCCAACCACAGAGAAAACACAATTCTGCTCGGTAGTACAATTAGTTACTTGTAACTCGAGTGGCGTCACCTTGCATGCTTGCACCACCACCGACACCTTTATGTCTATAATAGTATATATACTTTTAGGTGGCTAAAATGTGCCATATATAGTCACTTGATGACTACGTGTCATAAATACATCAGCCAGCTTGGTTTTGGTCAACCATGTGTTGCAGTTTGTTGCTACAAAAATATCTGTATTTATTACCAATTCACAATTCTTAGACAGTTCTCAGAACAAACATACATGGAACAACTACATATACATGGAGTGTGCACATATATGCAAATGAGCAAATGTACAGACATTATACATACATACATACATACATACATATTATATATATACATATATTTCAAGGGCACCATATAAAGAGCTCACATGCATACATCCACATGCAAAATTTGTACGTATTACATACATCATACGATATACGTGTGACGGTACATATGAATAAAAACGAATAGCTCACCTGAGTCTTGCGTAGTGCAACGGCAATTTCCTCAAACACAACGTTCAACAGAATCTTCGGCAGTGAGAAACTGTCCTGCTCTGGTTTCGTATGCATTCGTAAACGTGCGTTCGATGTCATTGGTTCAATCACTGCACAACATCAAACAGAAAACAATATGATACATACAATCTGCAAATTAACTAATTTATTATTATTATTATTGTGGTAACTGTTACCACTATTCAATCAATCAATCAAAAAGGTTTATTTTGCACCCAAATAAAACCTTTAAGTCAGGTTTACATATATGGTTGCAAATCAGTCACAAGAAAACTTAAGATGTAAAGCAAGAAAGAAATCCTGCTAACTATGGACACTCAATAATCAATTGAATTATTAGATATACAGGTGGTGACCTGAACTAAACCTTACCAATGTTTCAACATACAGGAGGAAACAATGATAAATGAATTGGAGATTCTCAACACCGTTGAGCCAATAAATGATCTAGATAAATAGAACAAATGCTTGACTACTCAAGAAAGACCATACTACAATACTACAATTTACTACAATACTACAATTTACTACAATACTACAATTTACTACAATACTACAATTTACTACAATGCACATAAAGAATGAAATGTGTTGGTCCTTTATTCATGCATTCCAGAATTTATAGCGCTCCTTCAAGAGAGCTACACAGAAGTGCTCCCGACTCTAGCATGGCAAAAAACAAAGTTTTGAGTCTAAAAAAGTGTCAGGAAGCAGACATTACTTAGCTCCCATGGGAGCCTAAATCCAGACAACTGGGTCAACTACAGAAAAGGTTCTATTCTGCATGGTCAGATCGGCTAACCAGGGTCTGCTCTCTGTTCACTTTGCAGCATCCCACTATCCAGAATCATGCCTTCTTGGTGGTAGGTTCCTTGACTTGGAATGACCTTCCCTTGATGCTCTGCTCCCTTTCTAGAACTCCTTAGGCATTCTTCTCAAGACATTTTTATTTGGCCACATTGGCGACCTGGGTCTCTGCATAGTTCCCTTGAAGAGGCACTATAAAAACTCTCATAACGAAAGAATGAATATATTTATATATACATTTATTTATGATCCATAAAATCCAATGCATTCATATATATCTCTAAGGCCGTTGTCTGTCTTACTGTATTGGTAGTCAGTGCCTTTGGCTTCTGCAACGATGTTCTGCTTCAGCATTGACTGGAGGCTGACACGATCTCGACCGAGATAACGCGTTGCAGAAATGTTCCAATACAGCGACAGACTGTCCAATTTCAGCAACTGTGTCAATAGAAATTGACAAGATAATAACACGAAATAGACGAGAAACTGACAAGAAATTAACCAGAAAATGACCGTAAATTGGCAAGAAAATGACTAGAAATTAACAAGAAAATGACCGTAAATTGGCCAGAAAATGACTAGAAATTAACAAGAAAATGACCGTAAATTGGCCAGAAAATGACTAGAAATTCATCAGCCATATTCATGAATTTCGAAAGAATCAAAAACAAACCAGTACAAAAGCGCACAGTAACAATGACAAGCTGAACAATTTATTTTGCACCACAACTAGAGAACGCTATCAGAGGTCCAAGCAAACATGAATAAATTATAATTGGCTTTGACAAGATTGTATTTCTAAATATTGAATTTGAGCATTTGTAAAGTGCCTCTTGCAGTGTGAACCAAGGTCAGTTAGTGTCCACACACAAGATATCACAACAATTTCTAGCAACTTGACTCTATTACTGTTCAAACTTCTTCTGCTCAGAATGACTCGTCGCGAGCCATGATCACTTGCCTTGTAAATAATAGACATGACAACTTGCCTTGTAAATAATAGACGCAGCTTCCTTGATGATCGTTATTTTCCAGTTTACATCTGTTGTCTAAAATAGAAAACCATACAACATTGTTAGGCGGCAGTTTTAAGCTAGGGATGAAAATCGAAAGATTAGGGCACTGTCCCACATTCATGAGAATTGTTTAGGAGCCATGTGTGTTTGGGTGTGTGTGTGTGTTTGGGTGTGTGTGTGTGTGAGAGACTACCAGTGGTGACTTCCCTGGCTCTGTCTGCAATTGTGTGTAAAGGGAATTAGTTGTTCTTTATCAACCTCATTATCACCATAATCAAATTCATCATCAACACTACAATAACTAAAAACCATCGTCACCGCTGTCAGTACCACCGTGATGACTACTGGTACTATGACCACAGTACCAATATCACACCACAGTAAGTGACAATATCACCATCGTCGTCAAACCTGCCACCATTACAATCACAATCAGCACCAACACTATTACCACCATCATAACTAGTCACCACCACCATCACCACCCCCAATATCACCACCCCACTATCAACACGGCTGGTGCCACATTCACCGTACCTGACAGGAGAGTTCTCGTAGCGTAACTCCAATGGAAAAAGGTTTTGCTGGATTCGTGTACGAGTCTTCATATCGAACGTGGATGTTGGTCACCTTCACTTCGAGATTCTTTATAACATTTGTGATGAGCTTCTCAACAAATGTGTCTTGCTTCGGATCCTTTGTCTGATCTGTAAAACGATCATAAACACAACCAAACCACATTTAGAAGAAGCAGGACCGTTGAGAATGGGCAGAGGGAAATGTCCAGGGGCTCGGCGACTTTTAGGGCCCCCGGCCTATGTACTATGTACTCATATATCGAAAAGCTTATGATTAAGTTTATGCCTTTTAGAAAAAAATATTGGAAAGAAAATTAACTAAAATCAGCAAAAACTTCAAGTTACTCTTGAAACTGAAAATTATAGGTTGTATCTGTAGGTCGTATCAGGGACATCACCCAAACTGTTGAAAACTGGTTTTTTCTGTCAGATTTCGGCCGGGATCGCCTCTGAGTGGGTATCTTGAACTTGAAAGGGCGTTATATAAATTCTGATTGATTGATTGACTTTACCATTTCAATTTTATCACTTCAATTTGTTTCTAAAAATTTGTTTTTCATTAAGTTGGATATGATGTGTGTATGTGTATTTTTTATAGAGCCCCTTCAAGCTCCCTACTCAGAGGCACTCCCGACTACAGCACGGACAGTGACACTGCATCGGAGTTTCACGCCAAAGCGGTGAGCAATTGCGAGTGATAGACTTGCCCAAGGTTTCTACACAGTGACTTGAGGTGGATTCGAACCTGCAACCCTTTGGCTGCAAGGCAACGAACACACCCACTACATCACCGTGCCCCACGATAGTTTTGGGGCCGATGACTGCTCTGCCTAGCAGTCTGGAATTTACCTCATCAGTCCTGTGAAGAAGTCCACATGTGACATCGGCCCAGAAAATGGACCATTTATTGGAAATGGATTTATCAACAGTCTGCATTATAAACTGATATCCTAAGAAAGTCACGGAAAATTTTCAGAACGTTTGCTGCTAAATATATGCCCATTGCGAATGAAAAACATAGAAAAATCTTTTAAGACAAATCGCAAATAAAATTCAAGCTCTCTCTACCTGGTTCAAAAATCCCATTTTTCGACCTTAATACATCAGGTGGCATAATATATTAGCAAAAAAGTGAGTCAAAAGCACAGTTGCATTAATCAAATGAATTTTAAAAGAAACCAATAATTCTGGTTTTAGATCTCTGTGTTAGACAATTAACATTCAAACCAACCTTTCTCAGCCTCTCTCTTCTTCGCTTCTTCAATTCTCGCCAACTCTTTCTGCTTCGTATCCCACGCGTTCTTCTGTTCTTTCGCGTCATCGTAGACAATGCCTGTCACCAAAGGCAATACAATACAAACAATGAAAGTGGAACTATCAATAAAGTCTAATTGTAAACGTCAATTCTCTTAAGCCGAGCACACACAGCACCACCCTACATACATACATACCCACCTACTGCCATTTGTTGCATCAGAGATGGTCAAAGGAAGTTCTTAATACAGTTGCCAGAGACTGGAATGATAACACAGAGGGTTTGCAAAGACCGGTTTCATTGAATGAAAAGGATTACTGAAGAGAAGGATTTGACCGATTCTATTTTATTCTTTTTTTGCAGCGTACTTATAAAGTGCCTCTCACAATAAACCTCATCAGAGGCTTTATTGCGAAGAATCAAAAAGAAAAGTCGTCAGAGATTGGTCAGAAACAGTAGCACCCCAGATTAGATATCAGCCTAAGTTATAAGAGGAAAGTCATTCCACAGAAAATGGTCAACACAGGCATATAGACACAATGCTGAGCTGTGTCAGTCCCAGAACAAGTTACCAGAAGGTCATGATGACCTAAAGAGTGGAGAGGACATCAAGTGGTAACTGAGATAGGCCACCAGATAAGATCACAGAGGTAGGCATATAGTGAAGAGCATGACTCAAAATCATTTACAGTGTAGCGTTTGGGGGCGTTCTTAATGGATTTTTCGAAAGCCATCAATTGAGTTTGCTGTCAATAATAATGACGACAGGCAACCTGCAAAACATTCAAAGCAAAGCAAGAGAAAAGTCTCAAACTTTAAAACAATACAATCCAAAAGACAATAGTAGCCTACATGAATCAATGTAAAACTCTCTGCATATACGACTTTATCCGTATGTCAATCAAACCATCTATCAGTTAAGTGCAACGATGTGCAGCAACAACAAAAATTCACAATCACTCAAAACCAGCTTTGGTGATTTAAAAAACAAAACCTCTTCTGCCACGTCAGAAGGCAAAAACAAAACATATCTGTGACTCACTGCCAATCAGATGGCTGGAAAAAACCAGACATTATGCAATCATCTAAACTCCTCCTACAGATTATGATTCATGATTTTAGCTTTACTTTACAATGATTGTTGTCTTATGCATTGGAACACCCTAAGTGTGTATGATTAACTCTGAAAAAGAAACATACTCCTACAACTTTTGATAGAGCGTAGTAATAATTCAAAAGAGCTGAACATAACGATGCAAACTAATTAAGCAGCAGTGCACAATTAACAAGGTTTTGAAGACAGCAGGATGAACTCTTTCCATTGTTCTCAACCAAACAATTCTCTCAAAAATACAATTGCAATAATAAAGTAAGAATATTCTTTTATTAGACTACGAGCAGGGCTTAAAGTGTGCCTGGACGGTCATGGACGGCGTCCACGCATTTGTTTTAAAATCTGAACGCTGTCCAGCCACTTCTTGGCAAGCACAGACTGGAAAGGTAAGGGGCGTCCAGGCACTTCTTTTGGAGAGGTAAGGAGCGTCCAGCCACTTATTTTTCCACACTTTAGGCCAGTGATTTTCAACCGGGGTTCCGCGGAACCCTAGGGTTCCGCGGGCGTCGGCCAGGGGTTCCGCGGCAGTTTGATATAAAACTTTATAACATCAACTGAAATCACAAAATCATTAACAGTCAGTCGAAATATTTCACAGTTTTAAGTCATTCTTACTTAAATAACTTTATTACGCGAATGATTACTGTTTCTGTTGTTTTACAAAATATAGGCCTAATGATGACCCCATGAATGAATCTGCGCGTTAGTCTTGCCATTTAAAAGAATCGTAGGCTATAATCAAACGGGAATCTACATAATGCCTAGATGTCCTGCGTCTTCAACTGTGTCGTTAAACACAATTTTTTATAATTGGTTTTTTGAACTATTCAGATGGAAACTCTATTAACACTTTCTTCCCATTAGAATCTGTTGAGCACTGTAGACCAACAACTGGTTAGGTTAATTCTTCTTTGGATCAGTTAACATTGGAGATATATTGGTTAATTTTTGATTCAGAGGTATCGGATTTACCAAGATTTGCAATTGTAAAGCCTAAACCTGTCTCACGAATTTTTAACCGATAGGCTCATGCACTATTTGCTATTCGAACATCACACAAGATGGGTCAAACAAGAATCAGATGGTCGATTATTGTGACAGAGACACTATTTCAGACGAGACGAAGGATGTAACCAGCGTTGGACTTGAGACTTGCCTCCAAACGAAGCTGAAACTCCCATGTAGGCTGAGGGCCCTCTGCCCCGCTATAAATAACCAGGCACAAATTTCACAATAACTTTGAAGGATGCTTTATAACACAGCAAAAACTGGACGAGCACTGATCTAGAATGCATCGAATTTCCATTTTCAATATTTTATCCGTTTGATAGTTGGCGAAATATGGTTTACAGCAGAAATGCAGCTATTCTATGATAGTGCTTTGTGCACTGGACATATAAAGAATTCTAAGGCATGCAATTGTAATGTACTATTATGTACTGCACCAGAAGTGCAAATAACGCACATTAAAAGTCTTGAACTGTTTAAAACGGAATATTATTATTATTATTATTTAATTATAAGTGACAACTGCATGCATAAGCTTATCTTGGAGCACTAAACAGGTGAAATGCGGAGGGTTCCGCGAGCCAATGAGTGCTTGAAAAAGGTTCCGTCACTAGAAAAAGGTTGAAAACCACTGCTTTAGGCACTGACTACGAGCAAACACACAGTAGTTTAAAGAAGATATATACAAAGACATGTTATTCGAGAGAAAAAAAATTAAAGAAATAAACTTTCAAGAACGGTAACTGCCTTAAAAAAATTTATTTTCGTATGCTACCATATTATACTTAGAAATCATCATCCATTTATGATTGCAACCAGTTCAGTACAGATTTGCCTAAGACTTTTTACAAGACAAAGTCTTTAAACTAAACAAACAGTAAGAAATAATTTTTTAAGGAGCAGAAATGACAAACTAGCCACTCTAAGTAGCGAAATAAAATAAACAAACGGAAAATAAGCATTTAAAAATAAACAATCAATAAATAATAAACTGATTAAGTACGATGAAAAATAACTATTAAACTAATATAAAATAAACACAAAATATAGAAATAAATAGACAGATAAATTGAAATTTAGGTTTGAAAGGGCTGAGTAGGCGTTGTGCACTGACTGGAGTTTGGCACTGCAATGATGTACAGTCCATCAAGAAGAGCAATGGTTGGCTCGGTGTAGAGATTCTTCCAAGGAATCTTCAGCTTCAACTGACCTACACAACAACAATAACAACACATTAATATGTGCAAAAGAAATGCACAGGTGTAGTTTTCAATTAATCACAATCGAAAACATTCATTAAGGAGTCAAATGACACCACACACACGCACAGTCGCACACGCACATAAAGAGAGAGAGACAGACAGCAAGACTGACAGAGACAAAGACTGCACTTGAATCATGCTTTCATGTTTCCTCTATTTACAAAAGTCCAGCAAGTCCTCTATATATATTAGACAAATACATATACATAAACACACATGTATATGTACATGTATATATATGTGTGTGTATATATACATGTATACATATATACAGGGTGGCCCAGCATAAATGTCCCGACTTTGCACGCGTATAACTTCGCCAATTTTTGACATTTATTGCTACTTAATGCATCAAATTAAAGGTATTTCACTCTAGTATTAGCCCTGAAAAAGTCGAACTGGTTGTAGTTTAAGTTTTAATTATATACTTGGAACAGCGCTAGCTACCATATTTTGTCATTACTGACGCAAAATGACGCCGTTTCCTCGAGAAATTCTATCGTTTTTTGGCTAAAACGCGCGTAGACACGATCATTTAGGGTGTTTGTAGGGTTCCTACGATGAATATATTCTCATCGCAAAACCACGTCCTTTCAATTTTGCCAACAGCCGTGCACTGCCATGCGCTGCTTCAGACGCTTGCACGCTGCCAGCCGTTTCTTTGCGTAAGAGTTGGGGAGCTCATTGGACTTCTCGTTGACGAATTGCTTCAACTTTAGACCTATATCATCTTTTCCAATACGTTTTGTAGTGCTTCTAAGACTGCCTGTTTTGCGCTGAATTTCCCTGGGAGATTTGCATGTAGGGCCTGCCCTGGTCATTGTCTTGACTGCAAATTTACTCTGACACACGAGCAATGTTAGCGGATGTGAGCGCCATGCGCACCGATTCCCGTGGTTTGCGAGTAGAAAGTCCTGTTTTATCAATTTTCCGTAGCAGATAATTCAAGGTATTGTTTCTTCCATTCTCTGATAGGAAATTCGTTAATCGTTTCAAACGAATTAAATCCCTTACCAGTTCGTAAAATTAAGATCGAAACGCGATCATTGTCTGTCAACGGTGCCAGACTGCGTCACAAATAACAGCAAAATATGGTAGCCAGCGCTGTTCCAGGCATATAATTAAAACCTAAATTAACATCAGTTCGACTTTTTTAGAGCTAATACTAGAATGAAATGCCTTTAATTTGATGCATAAAGTATAAATAAATGTTAAAAATTGGCGAAGTTATACGCGTGCAAAGTCGGGACATTTATGCTGCGCCACCCTGTACACCAGTGTTTAATCTAGACGTCTCTGGGGGGGGAAAGTTCCCCCCCCAGGATTGACATTTCCCCCCCCAGAAAAATTTGACGACATTATATTGGTTTTTAGTTACTGCTTTTATCATTGTTTTACATGAAGTGTTATAATATACTGTGATATTATTTATTATTATATGATTATAATGACATTATTTTACTACTATAATATATGATACTATCATGCTAAGATGACACCTTAAAATGCAGCCATCGCAATGTGGAAATTCAAAAATTTTCTAATGGGTCACTCAAACAGTACAGCTACTTTGTTAAGACGACACCTTAAAATGCTGCTATTGCAATGTGGAAATTCAAAAAGTTTCTAATGGGTCACTGAAAAAGTACAGCTATTTTGTTAAGATGATCCCTTAAAATGCTGCCATTGCAATGTGGAAATCCAAAAATTTTCTAATGGGTCACTGAAAAAGTACAGCTATTTTGTTAAGACGACACCTTAAAATGCTGCCATTGCAATGTGGAAATCCAAAAATTTTCTAATGGGTCACTGAAAAAGTACAGCTATTTTGTTAAGACGACACCTTAAAATGCAGCCATTGCAATGTGAAAATTCAAAAGGTTTCTGATGGGTCACTGAAACAGTACAGCTATTTTGTTAAGATGATCCCTTAAAATGCAGCCATTGCAATGTCAAAATTCAAAAAGTTTCTAATGGGTCACTGAAACAGTATGGCTATTTTGTTAAGATGACCCCTTAAAATGCTGCCATTGCAATGTGGAAATCCAAAAATTTTCTAATGGGTCACTCAAACAGTACAGCTACTTTGTTAAGACGACACCTTAAAATGCTGCTATTGCAATTGTGAAAATTCAAAAATTTTCTAATGGGTCACTGAAACAGTACAGCTATTTTGTTAAGATGACCCCTTAAAATGCTGCCATTGCAATTGTGAAAATCCAAAAATTTTCTAATGGGTCACTGAAAAGTACACCTATTTTGTTAAGACGACACCTTAAAATGCTGCCATTGCAATGTGGAAATCCAAAATTTTCTAATGGGTCACTGAAAAAGTACAGCTATTTTGTTAAGACGACACCTTAAAATGCTGCCATTGCAATGTGGAAATCCAAAAATTTTCTAATGGGTCACTGAAAAAGTACAGCTATTTTGTTAAGACGACACCTTAAAATGCAGCCATTGCAATGTGAAATTTCAAAAAGTTTCTAATGGGTCACTGAAACAGTACAGCTATTTTGTTAAGATGACCCCTTAAAATGCTGTCATTGCAATGTGGAAATCCAAAATTTTTCTAATGGGTCACTGAAAAGTACAGCTACTTTGTTAAGACGACACCTTAAAATGCTGCTATTGCAATGTGGAAATTCAAAAAGTTTCTAATGGGTCACTGAAACAGTACAGCTATTTTGTTAAGATGACCCCTTAAAATGCTGCCATTGCAATGTGAAAATTCAAAAAGTTTCTAATGGGTCACTGAATAAGTACAGCTATTTTGTTAAGACGACACCTTAAAATGCTGCAATTGCAATGTGGAAATCCAAAAATTTTCTCATGGGTCACTGAAAAAGTACAGCTATTTTGTTAAGACGACACCTTAAAATGCAGCCATTGCAGTGTGAAAATTCAAAAAGTTTCTAATGGGTCACTGAAACAGTATGGCTATTTTGTTAAGATGACCCCTTAAAATGCTGCCATTGCAATGTGGAAATCCAAAATTTTTCTAATGGGTCACTGAAAAGTACAGCTACTTTGTTAAGACGACACCTTAAAATGCAGCCATTGCAATGTGGAAATTCAAAAAGTTTCTAATGGGTCACTGAAACAGTACAGCTATTTTGTTAAGATGACCCCTTAAAATGCTGCCATTGCAATGTGAAAATCAAAAAATTTTCTAATGGGTCACTGAAAAGTACAGCTATTTTGTTAAGACGACACCTTAAAATGCTGCCATTGCAATGTGGAAATCCAAAATTTTTCTAATGGGTCACTGAAAAGTACAGCTACTTTGTTAAGACGACACCTTAAAATGCTGCAATTGCAATGTGGAAATCCAAAAATTTTCTCATGGGTCACTGAAAAAGTACAGCTATTTTGTTAAGACGACACCTTAAAATGCAGCCATTGCAGTGTGAAAATTCAAAAAGTTTCTAATGGGTCACTGAAACAGTATGGCTATTTTGTTAAGATGACCCCTTAAAATGCTGCCATTGCAATGTGGAAATCCAAAATTTTTCTAATGGGTCACTGAAAAGTACAGCTACTTTGTTAAGACGACACCTTAAAATGCAGCCATTGCAATGTGGAAATTCAAAAAGTTTCTAATGGGTCACTGAAACAGTACAGCTATTTTGTTAAGATGACCCCTTAAAATGCTGCCATTGCAATGTGAAAATCAAAAAATTTTCTAATGGGTCACTGAAAAGTACAGCTATTTTGTTAAGACGACACCTTAAAATGCTGCTATTGCAATGTGGAAATTCAAAAAGTTTCTAATGGGTCACTGAAACAGTACAGCTATTTTGTTAAGATGACCCCTTAAAATGCTGCCATTGCAATGTGAAAATTCAAAAAGTTTCTGATGGGAGGGCGCATCCCCCTCCCCATACCACTCCCAGTCTCGGTGCTACGCGCATCACGAGCGTCCTTCGGACGTTCAAATGTCCCCCCCCCCAGAAACCCCAATTCCCCCCCCCAGAGGAGGGGGACTAGATTAAACACTGCCTGTACACATGTTTAGTAATACATATATGTATATAGTGGTTCATGGCTGGACAGAGACTGTCATTTCGGACTAGTAATAAGACTTGGACTAATAACGATGTCGGCCAAATCTCTCATCAACCTGATTAAACAGATGAAAGATGGTCAAGCGATTCACGGAGATCTTTGCACCAACGAACACCGTCACTCACCAGATGGCATGCAACGACAGGAAGCGATGATGACAATGTCACATGATGATGATGACGTCATAGAGTCGAGTAGGTATCAAACAAGGACTGAATATTTGGGGAACTGTAGGACTCATAATACTCATTGACATTTATAAGCAGAGTGACAACAAATACTATATACAGTCAGATACAGATAGAGAGACATGCAAAAACGCAAGCTTGTCAAATATTAGATGTTCTAATAATATAATTCTCTCCAGCCATCGTGTGCCCGTTGAGGGGAGTTGATAGTAAAATGGTAACACTCTAGCACAGAGAACGCACGGAATCGTCTCCTGCTACTCCTCCAAAATCAACTCAACCCTCTATTCAGCAGATGGCGTGCTAAAACAGAGCATTATGGACACCTTGCATGCCTGTCAAACAACTAAATTTCACTCCTGTAATAAATTCTGATCATCTGTTCATACAATGAATTGTAATCATACTGAGATGCATCCGTTTGAAATTAAAAAATGAAAGTTATCATAATTTTTTTACCTGAGGTATCAATAATCTCTCAGGATTTTAAAAATTATTATAGGAATTACTTTAATATAATTATCATTCATATTTTTCTTTCTTTCATTTTTTTCTTCATAAATTTATTTTTTACCTAAAAGGTAGCTGTAATCTAAGGAAGCAAAAAATCGTCTGGAGACTGTTATTTAGTGGCTTTTGGAACGGCTATGTTAAATTATTAACTATTATTCATTATTTTTTTAATTATTATTATCAATCTTTATTTTTTTCAACAAATATTCCAAACAGAACAAAATCATCATCATCATCATCATCATCATCATCATCCTCACACAATGATAGAAGAGAAACAGCTATAAATGTGACAAACAGACAGAAAGTCAGGCAGAACGATACAGACAAGCAATGAGGCATGCACAGAGAGTGATAAAGAGATAGAAACTGACACAAGATAGACACACACACACACACACACACACACACACATGCATAGACTTAATGAGGCAGCCATGAGAGAGTAAAGATATACACTCTCTGTGCATACACTCACTCAAACACAGACGAACAGACTGATGCAGACACTCACACACACTAATCAAAGACAAGCTGACACAGACACAGAAAGACAGGCAAGCAGACAAAACACACATACACACACACATAACAAGGCATCCACGAGGATATCAACACACAAAGCCCCCACTTTCAGTCAATTTCCGAGCTGTCCAACATCATCGGCCATTAACCTAATCGTGCATCGACAAACGACTCAATCAACCGATCCAGAGACAATAGAAGCCAGAGCGATTTAATGGCAGCGAAAGAACCGCCATCATCACCACAGGCAACAGCAGCAGCAGCAGCAGCAGCAACTGTAGCATCACCAACCATATTGCACTCACCACCACCACTGCATCCAGGGCGTGCTCCAGAAAGCCCACGCAATCAATAGCCAAAAATAACAGCAGAACAACGGACAGCAGCAGACTCACGCACAGATATACAGAGAGATACACGCAAGCAGACTGCGAAAGACAAACAACGCATATGTGTGATATGTGTGCGTACGTGCACCTATCAGATCATGTACACTTGTGCAACAGACAGGAAAATACACAGGCACAAAGGAACAGATACAAAGACACACAGGCACAAAGAGACACAGGGACAAAGACATACAAATAAAAAGACACACAGGCACAAAGACATGCAGCTAGTCAGATATACATGCTGATGCATGCACAGACACACACGCACAAACAAGGAGGAAGACATGTAAAGAAATATATATGTAGCACTACACAGAGACACAAAGAGAAGACTGAATGGCAAACACACACACTCTCAGAGACAGTAAACTGCACAGTAGCAGAGGCAGACAGACAGAAAGACATGCACACAGACAAACAAAGAGACATACAATCACGCAACCACAGACAGACAAACAGACAGACAAACAGACAGAATGATCTTCCATTACAGAGATCTGCAACTCTCCTGCTGCAGATCTGATCAAAAGACCAACGTAGGTCCCACCAACCATGACAGAATTCCATCCGTCACACTATCACACAATCACACAGGTCATCTGTGCATCACCCATAAATGACCAAAGGCCCCAGATGACCTATAAAAGACGGCCACCAATCACACAAAAGCTGACCCATTTATTGCTCCAATCATTGACCAGATCAAAGTTCAGCATTCATCAGCTAATCAAATGAAAGCTGACCTAATTATTGCTAAACAGTAACCACATTTGCCTGCTTGACCCTTGTGGAAGATTTGAAAACCAGCTGTCTTTGCACTGATGAAACTAAAGATATACACAAAGTGAACCTGAGAAATTTAGGCTACAACTAGAAACCGTTAAAAAATACACCAAACATTCTTAATATCCGGCATTACATTTTTCAAGCATTTTTCTTAAACATATAACTGCGACCAATGCATTTTTTGTCCCTCAGGATGCAAAAATACCTGCAGGCACCCTCCTCTTCTTCTAATAAGCAGGACTGTCAAGATGACAACAAAGACAAGAAAAAAGGAAATGACAAAACAGGATGATCACAGCAAGGAAACTGCCGACAGAGGCACATGATATATCAACACACACCACATGATACATCAAAACACACCACATGATCCAAGCACATTAACACACTCATCACATGATCCATCTCATGAATACAGGCCAATTAACACCAGCGATCATTCTAATTTATGGTCTCGCCCTTTAACGCCCGATTAACTACAAAAAACATCAGTAGCCTTGCTCCTACACTTAATTAACATAACAATTATTAGCCTGTCACTGCCACCAGAAGAGTGCTAAAGCCGGATGTCTCTAAAGTACTGTGATGTATGCTGACAGTGAAAATCATGTTGCCTACACATCTCTGTGTTTGTTGATATAGCAACTCTATTAAATTAAAGTAGTGCATGTACTTGCATTGAACATTATGTTTACATGTATATATCCAGCATATATTATGTATATATCCAGCATATATTATGGCAAATTCGCCTCTATCTCTGTGCTGCACTGGTTGCCTGTCGTCCAACGTATCTCGTATCGGATTGCTGCTCTGGTTTCGTGCTCCATCTTACCCAGACGCAATCTCTGACACCAGACGCAATCTCTTACGCCCAGTCTGTGACATTGAAGCATGTCACCCTCCTCGCTCTGCTATGAAGGGACAACTCCTAGTTCCATGGGCTTGCTTAGCTGCCAGGCAATGCAGAACTTTTCAGTTGTAGGGTCATCTGCTTCCATGCACTGAGGTCAAGTAAAAGAAGTTGCTAACACATCATGCACATGGCCTCCTCTCCTATGGCTCGCTTAAGAGACTGCTTGCTGTTGGTCACCTTAAGTCAGTCATCATGCATTCTGATAACAATGCTACACAAATCATTAGTCTAGAAGAGGAAGACATCTCTCAATGACTACAGCACAGTCTCCATTTCAATTGATAAGAGCAAACGCTGCAATGAGAAAGACTGCATGTTTACACCAACAGATGTAGGTCATCCACGGGTTAGAGATCACAATGAAAACAGGACAACAGGAATTTTTGGGCCATTTGTCCGAGGTATTAATGAAGACCGCAGTCTATGACTGTGTGTATGCATATCATACAACAGGTTACTAGGCAATTCTATTTCACTGAATATTCGCATTTAAACAATTCATAAAGCATCTCTAGTAGGGTAAACTGTTCAGAGAAGCTCCCAGTACGCATGGACATAAGACAAGAAATATGTTTTGAGAAAAGCAGAGGAGGAGGAGTTTGAAGAATTACGAGCTAGAGTCTGAGAGTATTCCAAAGATCCATTAAAGTACATTGCAGAATCCGTTACTTTGTAACTCATTGGCACATGGAAGTATAAATTGTGTATGGCGTTTGGCTTCTGAGGAGAGAGTGCAGGTTTGAGCGTTATATCCTCACTGATATGGCTACTGCTCAGAGACCTAGATCAAGTACTTCACTCACAGCTGATCAACATCATTGACTGTCGACCTTTAGACCTGTAGCGGTACTTCATAAATGCATCATAATAATAACAACAATAGCAATTTAATAATAATAATTATAATAATAAAAAATATACGGTAGTACAAAGGCAAAATGCGGCAATGCCACATGACGTGTCTTACCTATATTGCCATAGAGGACTCGAATTGGCAAGTCAAGTTCATCCTACAAGAAAAAAAAGAGTTCACAAAGTATTTGTTCTGTCTTAATCACTGATCAATCTTATTCACGGCAGTTGATTGTATAATGTTTAAATTTCCTTCCTTGTTTAGTTCTTGACAACTGGCTGCAGAGTACAAGCATATGCTGGGAGATGTCAAACCCCAACAGGGTATAATTTTGCTTGAGATTTCTGCGCCATCAGCACCCCTCCCCTGCCCCCCTCCCTCCGGTAGACCAGTGCTTTCAATCTTTTTGATAACACTGTTCAAAGACTTTTTCTTGATGACAATTTAAGGCCTCACTGGTTAACTCAAAAGCAACAACTAAAATCTACTTTAAATTCGTTTTCTTCTTGTGCTAGCTCTACACTTCTGTCTGCAGGCAGCCTCTCTCCTTCCTTCTCTCTTCTCAAAACCTGCTTCTTCTGGCAGGGCGTTGCGCACTGGGAGCGCCTTTGAATGGTTCAACCTACTATAGAGGCGCCTTACAAATTATTCATACAATACAATGAAGTCTAGAAATTCGATTTGCATACAAAAGACGCGTTTATACTCACCAGTAGATTCTCCTTAACATAGAGATTATTCAGCACAACATCACCTACAACACACAAACACACGAAATAATCTTAAAATGTGCAACTGAAGACCATGAAAGAAGACGAGGCAATCACATTCAGTCTTTCTAACACACACATATATAATAAGCAGCTTTATTAATCTCAACTTACAAGCAGACAGGCATTATGACAACAGCTAAATATAATTATATATAATATGTGTATATCATATGTAATTATATACATTGTATGGCTGTAGATAAGATTAAAGCATGCCAATAGAGGTCATACACACACACACACACACACACACCAAGCTGACGATATTTCCTGGTTCCATTTCTGCTACTTCCACTCTGGCACACACACACACACACACGTGCGCACGTAAATGAGCACGCAACTCAATGAGCAAGAAGCCATTTGCATGCACGAGAGTACAAATGGGCAGCATTAGGCTGCAGTGTTTAACCACACCGTGCAGCACCCCTCTTCCTTTATCCAGGCTAGGGACTGGCACTACTCATGTATAAAGGCAGAGCAATGTTGCAGTTGATAACCAGAGGCTCTATACCAAGTCCAATGGTTTCAAATACCTAAACCTGGCAGATGCATGCATGATTCTATTGTATAAAGTGCTTCTTGCAGTACTACTAAGCTATTCAGAGGTGTTCGAGAACCGAGCTGATATATGCGGTTAGTGCTAAATACCTATATGAGTGAAGGGAATGGCTCAATAAAATGAATATTCTACCTAATTTCGAAGATCGACCGTGCCACTATTTACATATACCAAATAGTGGTAATTACCGCAATTACCAAAGCAGTGGCTATAGATGAGCTTGCTGGTGTTGTTCCGACATGAAAGCGCAAATAGTCGTTAGTACATGGGAAAAACATCTAAATTTAGCACAGCTGAATTTTCAATCCTCTGAACCGTTAACACTCCAATAACACCAGTTGTAAAATCACACTGTGCCATACTAGATATTCTTCACTGGAATAAAACATAAGGGAGTGTAAACACAAGGCAGTATCCCCCGGACAAACACCCCCACCCACTGGACGAAACCCCGTCCTGCAACATTCTACAAGTGTCTGCTCTTTGCTGCAGTGTTATGTAGACGGTATGTATTACAGATAGACAGTAAAAAAGACAATAGAATGGGTGTGTCGGAACAATAAAAATATGTTTATACAAATTTTAAAAAGGCAGATTCCAAGGCAAAGGAGTGTCACAAATTTGAGACATTCTCAAGGAAGTCAGAATCTGAAGCAGAAAGCACGTAAAACAACAGTCTGCTACCAATGCTGCATATGATTTGTCAATACTCTGGGAGCACCTCTCATTGGCATGCACTATAAGAAGCTCCTTTAATTATAAAATTACATACATTACACAGGTCACATACATTACAACTGATATTAAGTAGCACTACAACAGCACTCTACGTAACCAAACTATCCCCCCCTGTATTCGACCAGCAAATGCCAGACCATTCGGCCACGGTTTCATTTAAAAAAACGTCTGCAAACAGATCACATCTCTTATTTACTGCCCCACAGATACCAAAGCAGGTCTTTCATACATCGCGAGGTCCGTGCGCCACCGCTCCCGCCGGCGGCTGCCCACCCTCCCCTCCCAGTCCATCACTCTCTCTCTTTCTCTCCTCTGCTAACCCACATTCCAAGTGGCGCTATTCACCGACCACGGCCATCCATGATGATGAGGTCCAAGCCCCCCTCCCCTTCCCCTACCACCATAGGCTAAGCCAGCACGCCCAGAACTCACTCAAATAATGTCTAGCGGATACAGATGCTGCTGCCACTGCTAAGACTACGAAAGTGCCAGTCCAAAGCTTTGATAAAGAATGAGGGCGATGCTAATGATATTTGTTATCATTGCAATGTCCTTGAAAAAACTATGATACCAGACATGTAATTCTTTTGTTTCCCATTCATTCATTCATTCATTAATTCATTCGTGCGTTCAGTCACACTTCTGCCAGTTCACTCAATCCATCATTAGTTCAATCATGCATATAATTCATTCATTCAATCTACATAGTCAATTTATTCAGCAACTGGTAAAAATGTCTACCTGAGGTGCTGACAGCATATATATATATATATATATATATATATGATGATGATGATGATGATGATGGTGCTCTGCCCGAAGGCAGGTTCATTGGCTTAACGCCCCTGGGGATGAGATGAGTGAGGTGGTTTCCCGTTGCCTTCCCCACAGACAATGATGGGTAAGCAACTTGCCCAAGGTCGCTCCGCAGGAGCTTGCACCCCTGCATCCCACACGTGCTAGCCCGAGATATCTAAATCTCTGAATGTCAACTCCCAGCCCGGGGCTTGAACCGCAGTCCGTTGCAACCAACAGACAAATGCAGCGCGCGCTTACCGGTGTAGCTAACTAGGCCAGTATATATATATATATATATATATATATATATATATATATATATATATATATATAATATATATATATATATATATATATATATATATATATATATATATATATGACCGTGCATGAGAAAACCCTCCCAAAGTCTGTAATTCCATAAAATGAGTTTAAGTTTGTTTTAAATAGTACAGATATAGTTGATCAAATTGGTGAAAACCGTATATTTGCATCTTTTGAAATGAAATTTTTATGATTTTTTAACATCTTGAGAAATCGTTTTAGGGAGAAATCGCCAGTTGAAAATTACATCCATTACATGAACCACACAAAAGTCAATAGATTTTTCATCCGAATTTAGTAATATGTTCTAAACTTAAAATTTTCTGCTCTTTCCAATGGTGTCAACGGCTTTTCTTGGAAAATTAAATTGAAGGAATGGCATAGATTTAAATAGGAGTCTCCGCACAGTAGCGTGCATTTCGTTGAGAACTGGGTGTAGACCTTTCCGCTCGATTTACTCGGTTTCAATATTAGCGACTTTGGCCGGGTTTTCTCATGCACGGTCATATATATATATATATATATATATATATATATATATATATATATATATATATAATCACCTAATATCATGTAGTATATAATGCCCTGTAATTATCTCACACAAAGTAGGTGGCTCCAATCATTCTGACAGTTTATTGGCAGATTTCCTGCAAGCTCTCCAGTGGCCTGTGTCACACAGAGCGGAGCGCCTGCCACAAGGAACTCAACTGGCATCGCTTGGACTACTATACTGCTGGAACGGACCATTCAACCAACAAACTCATCACGCAGTGTCCCCTTCAGGTCAATATTGACCCGTACAACAATAGAAGCGTCTACAGCTGAATGCTTTTATTGGCTAGGGATTCATGTGGCCACGATCAGTGAGTTTCAGTTCAGTCAAAGACGATTTCATTGTAGTCATCAGAGAAAGACAGTGCTCCCAGAATCTCAAAATCATATTACAGTACATAGATTTATATAGCGCCCAACCTTGAAAAGACTACTCAGATGTGCTCCCAGTATAAGACACCCAAGAGAATCGCTAGATGGGAATATTTCTATAAATTTATATAGTGCAGCGGTTCTCAACCTTTTTAGTGCGGCGACCCCTTGGTAAGATTTTGAAAGTTGCCACGACCCCTAACACCAAAATTGATCGAGTTTCTAACTTTGTCACTGCATTTTGTCACCATTGTCCATTGTCATGCATTTTCACTTCATAATTCGAGCCTACTTTTGGCAATTGTGTGAGGTTTCCTGGCTCTGAATGGCGATTCTGCATGAGAGCTACCAATTCGGCAGTTTGAAGTTGAAGTTTCATACGTCTATTCAGTTTGTGACACTTCAACAACTGCCACCCCTTGTTTCTGGAACTCCCCCCATCTCAAGCGTGCCTTCATGGCGTCATCAGCTGTTCTAAAAAATACTGGCCATGCTTTCCAGCACAGCTACGATGTTTAGTATCTGAAGGGCGCCTCAGTTTATTTGTTGAATTTCATCGATTCTACTGACAAAATGTAATGACAAATAAAACGTTGTGGTTTCTCCATTCATGGTGCATCTATTAAACAATAGGCTACTCTGAAAATTGGTCATTGGTTCTTCTTTTCTCAACTCAATAGGCTACTCTGAAAATTCTTCATAAAGTTCTTCTTTTCTTGACACACTTTTAACATAGCCGATTCGCTTTGGGAGGCTATCTAATTTTGTAAACGTTATTTGTGTTCTTTATGAATGCGACGAGCATGGAATGGGCTTGAAAAGGGAACGTGTCCCCGTCGTCAAAAGTTTTTGAATTTCCACAATGCAATGGTGGCATTTTAGGCTGTTATTTTAGCAAAATTGGTCATCATATTTTATTTGCTGTTAGTCGTAGTTAAAAGCTTCAAAAATCTTCCCATTATTACTATTTTTATATCCACTCTACAATGGTCGCATTTTAAGCTGTGTTGTCAAAAAAAGCCCCATAATTTCAGTGCTGATAAACATGGCTTAAGACTTCAATAAATGTCCTTCCCAGGCTTCCCCATTGTTTAAATTATAATTATTTGCGCTTTACTCGTCATTTCAGAATTCAGTGATCAAGAACGTGGTTTAAGATTTCAATAAATATTTCATCCTCATAGCTTAAATTTTTCATTTGCACACGATAATGATAGCATTTTATACTGACATCTTAGCAAAATTGTTTACTAATGATAAACAGCAGATAACAAGGTAGAAATTAATGATGATATCTATTAAATATTTCTGAAATATTGGAGAGACTATATATAAGCAGCTCAGTCCCACAACAAGTTTTGCAGTTAATGCACATGATTGTCTCAAAAGTCTCCGCCAATGTATTGGCCTGACTAGCGGACAGCATAGATTCTATGAGCAAACCGACTATTGTTCTATCTTTTAGAAGAATGGCAAAAGTGGAATTTACATGTTAAAACAAAAATGGTAAAAAAATCAAATTAGCTGCTGCAAGCAGCTATAGCCTATAATAGTTAATTGCAAGAGTATAAGCCAGCAAAAAATTATTTGAAGTTGCTAGAGTTGAAAACGCTTAAATCACTATAATGTGTACATTCTTTGCAAATTTCTGAAGAGATCAGGCGACCCCTGGCAAATCGTCAGGCGACCCCCGTGGGGGTCGCGACCCACAGGTTGAGAACCGCTGATATAGTGCATCACACAGTGCACATTAATTAGAGGTGGAATTATCTTTTCTGGACAATTACTATAGCAACTTTTAGTGCCTAACAGCAGTGCCTACTTACTCCTGAACCTATACATGGATCATAAGTGGAATACTGTTCTAGAGTGATGGACCAACCAAAGCTACAGCGTCCGATGCTGTGCCACTGAGGGGCCAAGGGAACACACAGATTGGTCGAGATACAGATAAATGTTTAAGCAGATGCACTTTGTTAGCAAGAGAGAGACAGACAGACAGACAGACAGACATAAACAAACAGACAAAGAGAGAGACAGAGAGTGCAAAAAGCTTAGGAAAAACAGCCCAAGATATTCTCCTCCACGTATACACAAACAGCCACCGCATAAACAAATTATGACATTCCTATAGAAAGAATAAAAAAATTATAGAACAACATGTAACTTTGCCATTGAATTTACATTGGAAGTGCTAGTCCCAAGCCTGGAAAAAGAAGGATGGCAACTTCAAGAGCCTTGAATGCCAATGGATGTCATATCCTACACTAGAAATAACAACCTAATGCTCCTCTGTGTGTTCAAATCCACCGCTTTGATGCCACACACGCATCAGAGTGAAGATTCGACGTTGGCACACCCAGTCACTCCCACGTCTCCAAGTCGAAGGAATGCATATTTTTGCCGAGGTGGTTTGCTAGCAAAGTTCGAGTACATCTAGGGATGTGCTGTGTATTAGAGTTAACTTATGTGATGCTTATAGAAGAGTCAACCATATGGAATTTACTGTTTCTGGTTGATCTTACCAACACCTATACAACCATTACCATGTGGCTATCTTTCATAACAGTATCATAACAGCTAACAACTGTATTGCCTGTGATTTGCATACATGCTGCAGCCACAAGACTTGATAATCTATTGGGAAATCAAGATTGAGGCTAATTGGCTTAGAGTAACTGGATAAGATATCGAGACAAATTGATTTAAATTAATTAATCATATTAGCTATTGAGACTAATTGGTTAAAAGTAATTGATTTAGAATTTTTTTAAACTGAGACTAATAACACTGGCTTAGAGTAACTGAAACAGATATTGAGAGAAATTGGTTTAACACATTCACCGCCTACACGCCAAGTTAAATGACTGGCTGTACTACGAGTTAACTCGTAGTAGGCGGCCAATGTGTTAAAGTCCTGAAAAGATGGTTCGGCAATGCGAAGCTTTTAATCATGTTTATATACACACCACTAATCACTATGTTTCTTTCTCACTTAAAAACTGCCTTATTTAGCCGTTTTTGAACTGGGAGCACTTCTGAGTAGTTTACCTTTAAGGTGAGCTATATAAAAAGTCGATAATAATAACACAAGTAATAATTCTACAGGGTGGCCCAGCATAAATGTCCCGACTTTGCACGCGTATAACTTCGCCAATTTTTGACATTTATTTATACTTAATGCATCAAATTAAAGGTATTAACTCTAAAAACGTTGAACTGATACAAGTTTAGGTTTTAATTATATGCCCGGAACAGCGCTGGCTACCATATTTTGCTGTCATTTGTGACGCAACCTGGCGCCGTTGACAGACGATGATCGCGTTTCGATCTTAATTTTACGAGCTGATAAGGGATTTAATTCGTTTGAAATGATTAACGAATATTCTAACAGAGGATGGAATAAACAATACCTTGTATTATCTGCTACGGAAAATTAATAAAAACAGGACTTTCTACTCGCAAACCATGGGAATCGGAGCGCACGGCGCTTACATCCGCTAACATTGCTCGTGTGTCCGCGTACATTTGCAGTCAAGACAATGACCAGAGCAGGCCCTGCATGCGAACTCTCCAGCTCTTACGCAAAGAAACGGCTGGCAGCGTGCAAGCGTCTGAAGCAGCGCATGGCAGTGCACGGCTGTTGGCAAAATTGAAAGGACGTGGTTTTGCGATTAGAAGATATTCATGGTAGGGACCCTACAAACACCCAAAATGATCGTGTCTACACGCGTTTTAGCAAAAAACGATAGAAGTTCCCAGGGAAACGGCGTCATAATGCGTCAGTAATGACAAAAATTGGTAGCTAGCGCTGTTCCAAGTATATAATTAAAACCTAAACTAGTATCAGTTCGACTTTTTTTGAGTTAATACTAGAGTGAAATACCTTTAATTTGATGCATTAAGTATAAATAAATGTTAAAAATTGGCGAAGTTATACGCGTGAAAAGTCGGGACATTTATGATGGGCCACCCTGTATATAATGCAACGTATGTACCATTGTCTTGGCATATGCCAACGAAGGTTGCATACTTACTTACTAAATATTAAATTATTTGTCAACTGATAAAGTCGGAATGCGAATTCGCAATATTTCACGCAGTCTCATCTGCTTTGAATAAAAATGTGCATAGATTTTTAATGCAAATGAGAGCTAGGCGTGTGATAGAGCTTTAACAGCTGCTGTTGAAAAATCAATGAACCATCACAATGAACATAATTTAATAACAAACGCGTTGGATAGCAAAGAATCTTGCACAGAGCCAGATGATCAAAACATTCAACAGCGCCAACCCCTATATGCAGTGATTCCGACAGTGCACGAAATTAAAAGGTGCTATATAAGTGTCTGGGCATCTGGCTGCATACATGTGTATGTTTCCTTCGCTGGCTCCCTGTCCATCCATTATAGGGTCTCCTCCTCCTCCGTCGTCTGGCATTGTGTCTTGGGTAGCGTACCTGTCTATCGTTGGCAACTCTTTACTTTAACTTCACCATGTTCTGGTTGCAGCTCTCTGCACTCAGTCTCTAGGGGTGACTTTGTGATTTCACATGCACACACACATGTCGCAGAGTCATCACACGCAAGAGGGATTTCTCGATTGTGGGTCCCTCTGTTTGGAATAGCCTTCCTGCATTCCCTTCCCTGGATGGATGGATGGATGGTAAACTACTCAAGACGAAACTCTTTGATCGTGTCTGGAGCACCTCTGAATAATCATTTTTAAGGGCGCTATATAAATTCCTGGCGATGGACAGAGAGGAGTGGAGGAAGTGCATTGCCCGATGTGTAGACCTGCACGGGAACGACTAAGCGAGTAATATAAATTCCTCAGATGGATGGATGGATGGATGGATTGATAGACAGATAGATAGTGGCATGCACTATGTAGAAATGTAAGAATGCTCCAGTGGCATGTACTATGTAGAAATGTAAGAATGCATGTATCTTACCATGCATGTATATATTGTGTATGCATTATGCATAATTGCATATGTCTCAAGAAAATTAATATAGTGCCCTTTAAAGCACCCCACAAAAGCATTGATGTGATGGTCCAATACATCGGAAGACAAGACAGGTTGAAGTTTAAGTGCAGAAGCAGCAGAGCATATCTCCATGGTTGCTAGACATTGCCAGCAGATTAATACACACATACATGCACACATACTATGTCATACATACATACATACATACAAAGAAACAAGCACATACACACACACGCAAACATGCATACAATAGCACACGCCTTAAATGCATGAATAGTTGAATACATGAATATATGAATACATAAGCAAATACAAATTCATCTCTTAAAAGCCATGTTGATCATACACAAATAGATCTGATTGGCTGTCTTTCTGTGCTTGACAAAAGACCACAACATTTCACGATAATGCCAATGTATATGTTCGTATAGATAGGCACACGAAAACATATATCAGCATATCAGCAAAAAACAAAGACAAAAGATCAGAAACTCTGGTTATCTTAAACAAATGGACAACTGTCCATTTGTTTACTTTGCCAATCAGTAATCAGTAAGTACTTAATCAGCTGATTAAGCACTTGCTGATTAGATATTTGATGACAATGCACTTGTTCACTAAGCACTTGCTGGCAAAGTACCTACTAATTAAGGACATGCCGAAATAGTATGCACTGATTAAATATTAAATATCATGTACTTGCTGAATAAGTACTTGTCAATTACATACCTGTTGACTAAGTGCCCAATGATTAAGTACTTGGATAAAGTGCTTGCTGATAAAGTGCTTGCTAATTAAGTACTTACTGATTAAGTACTAGCTCATTAATAACATGCTAATCAAATATTTGCTGTTTGAGCACTTGCTGATTAAGTACTCACTTATTAAGTACTCACTTATTAAGTACTCGCTCACTAAGTACTCACTTATCAAGTACTCACTTATCAAGTACTCACTTATTAGTAAGTGCTTAATGATTAAGTACTTGCTTATGCCAGTCTTTGACTCCAGCATTCATCATCACAAAGATATTTCGCAGGGCTTACAATAAATGCCAAATCTATCAAAGCTTTCAAATGACAACCTGTCAAACGTCTCTGATATACATTGATCTATCCCCCTCTGTGGTGAATGTTTTATGGCTAAAGATCACACACGTCCATTAAACAGCCAGCAACAGATGATGCACAAGCTATATTCTGAATATGTAGAGAGTTGACATGTGCACGAGTGCCGCTGGACACATACAAGGCTGAACAGACAGATGTGTGGGCAGATATGTCACCCTTACCATAAATTTTTATGAAAACTGCAATCATTGATATATAGATGAATGTTAAGAAATGCAGCAAAGCATTGAATTTTGATGGGTTGCTGACTGCCTCGTCTACCATTTATAGCCCCAAAATCAGTGCGCATATTGTCCAATGTAAGATTAATTACACAAGGGAATAGAAAGCCGTGATTTTAAAAGAGACCTAATGAACATAATTTATTTCAAACAGCTTTTAATCTGAGTCTAAAATTCAAGAATGCAATTAAAGAAGCATCTGCTGCATTTAAATCTAAATTGCATTGATTGCAATGGCAGCCAAAACGGCACGCGACGCACCATCAGTGTCCATCACGCCCCGCTGATGACGAATGTAAACATCGTAAAAAAAATGCCCATATGAGAGTGAGTCAGCCGTATCAAAAGCCGCATCGCCAAGCGCATTTCAATTACACACCTGCCGCAAGAAATCCGTCACAGATCGATACGCACAAGACAATGACGAAGCAGCAGACGCATTAAAAAAGCATTAAAGCAAACTGTCAACACATCCACAGAAAAAAGATCTCGTGACTGACCTCCCCAAATGCCGAGTGAGAGCTGCGACTTGTCCAGATTCTCAACGAAATCGCCCAAGAAGCGGTTCACCAGGTCGGCCACTAGACTCTCGAACACCATCTTCGACGATTAAATCGCAATTCAGATGAAAGAAAATTCTCCACGCAATTAATGGCGATTTGCAGAACGACGACCCGATCTAAAACCGAACGATATCCTTAGATGACTGCTTCATCTCTCAGACGCCATGTTCTTCAAAGCCATCGCTGATTGGCTGCTGCAACGCACGTGACGAAAAACCAATAAGTGTCAAGATATATTACACACTGGAAAGCCCTACGCAACTAATAATAGGTACGCACGGAATATTCCTGGCCGTATGCAGCTAAGCTATAGCGTAGAAATATTCCATCGATTGCATCGAATATAGTTAAACACCTGTTGTCAAACACAGCCAAACTTCACACAAGTCCAAATAAAGAGCCCTACACAAGATTTAAATAAACGGCATAAATCTTATCACTGAAAAAATTAAATGGCTATCAAAGGTCACACTGACCTATAGCTATTGTGGGCGCTGTAGAAGTTCCGTCCGCATTTATATGATTCCGACGATTGCTCAAAAAACTTTTCTGCTTTGTCGCTGCAACCTAGGCCTATATATTGATGTCCTGAACGATGGTGCTGTAACGCCCGCCCTAGCCGCTAGAGGGGCAGGAGCTCGTGCAATTGTGGCCTCACTTACTTGCTCACTTCCAACTCCCCCTGCTAGCGCTGCGGCGTACTGCCGGGGCGATAGGAACATGTATTCGGGACCTTCAGGTCTGGGTGACAGGGAGGGACGTCTGCGCTCTGTAAATTCACGGATACCAGGGCCGGAACTACATATCTCCGTGGCTGTTGGTCAACTGGCAACAGCACCCTCGCTTCGGTGCTCGTCTGGGTTCATGCCCCTTTCGGCAGATTTAGGTGAAAGGTCATCGGTTTCCTGGGAACTTAGTGGGTTGTACTGGGCCTTATTTCCAGGTCGCTCAACAAATGCTTCGTTTTCTCTACCCGAACCCCCTTCCTCGGAACTGTCTGATTCCCCTGGGGTGTCTCCGCTTAAAGAGTTTTCACGGGACATGGCCTACTCTTCTTCGCCCTAGTTTCAATGCACTCAAACAATCGCCTTCGTTGATTATATATTTAACACCTTATTTATTCAGGTAACAAATACTTAACTAACATTTAGCTAGCAGTAACCTACGCAAATACAGTCTTTTCTATTTGTTAGGTCAGTTCACTTAGACATTTCTAGCGCTGACAACATCACGAACTGCCACTGCACAATTTACATCAACCCTGCTCACAGTTCAATTCTTACATGCAAGTCGTCTATCGACTAGATTTCTGTTCCTTAACTATTACCATAGCATTCTGTAACCTCTAATTAATTATCAACGTTTCAGATACTTAACTTCAATACTACAGACTGAATTACCATGCCACAATAATCTTTTCGTTTCGCCGCTATTTATAGTAATTATCTTTTATATATATATTCAGTTCTGTAATGCAATGGCCACGTTAATTTGTCAGTCTACATTAAACAATATTATCCACTTCAACACATAATAGCCATTTTAACATTGCAATCGCTAAGTCACAAATTCAGCACGTGCTACGCTAAAATCTATTACTTCCCTGGTTTTTAGGTCAGTTTGCTTCCTCCAAAGTTCTCCTTTCACCGGAGGCAAGGCCCAATCTTTGCCGTCATTTAGCGATTAATTTAGTTGCATTTCCGATAATTTATACCCTTAAAATTATTAGTTTTAACGTCAATTTCGACTAGAAAAATGGTTGCCTCGATCTCCGCAGGTCTCACTCGTTCAGCAATTTCTCGACGACTGGCGTTCTCTGTCATGACAGCCAATCAGGAACGACTTCTTTCCGCCGTTTCTGGTCACGCGCCGCTTCTGGCCAATCAGCGGCGCCCGCGCTTTCGCCACGTCAGCGAAGAGGTCACGTGCGTGTTCGGCGCATTGTCTGCAGCCTCGCTCTGGTGCAGCATAGAGTTAGTTAAAACCGTTATGCGCAATATAGATAAAAGTAAGTAAGATTTGTAGCTTTTCCCAAAACGCTACACTCCCCCCTACTTAGCCCGAATTTTCCATACTACTGGAAAATTCAGCAGCGGTCGCGTACTGAATCCGTTTTACATGAGTTGCTAAATCAGGGTCATCATTAGCTATACTACAAGACAATACGGACTAAGAACAGTCTGAACAGAAAGCAGGCGATTCTGCATCAGCAACTGTGCACAACATATTTCGTATATATAAGAAATCTCATTTTAACTCAAAGAACCAACAGGGTTCCTAATTCATGAAACGAGAAATCAAATAATCAACTCATAGCAACACTTACTGTAAAAGTTCAGGCATACAAAGTATAGCATCTTAGCACAGCTTTACTCATAATAACTAAACACTAATAACGCAGCTGCTCAAATTCTCAATGCGACTGCAGGGCAATGTTTACGTTCATGTAACATCTTTACTTTGCAATCTCCCTGAAACCATCTGTTCGGAATCACCAGCAAAAAGAAGGAGGGACGTCTATTTAAATTGAAGGTCCCCAACTCACTCTCGCTCCCTTCTCCACGCAGACCACAATTCAGCAAGGGCACTTTAGGTCAAGATATCAGGCTATTCAGAGAAAGCATACCACGAGACCAGCCCTTACCTCACTAGGGTTAACTATCTACGTCCATTGGTTACCCAATCCTCGTCGGAATACAGGCCATTGGTGTTTAATCACCAGTCTCTGCTTCCACGAACCCCGGGACCACTAACTACCAGACCCGAAGTCTCTGAACTAAAGCAAAGTTGGGAATCCCAATAGAAATATTATCCATACTCTTACACATTATCAGGTGCTGTCGGGTTATCCTCCCACCCAGGTTTCAGGTAATGCACAACGAACAGTTACAGTAAACAATGTACTACAATCCATTTCATCAACAGCTCGAAGCCACGAACCAAGAGAATGTCCTCTAACACTTACAATCATGCTTCGGCCCCACATCCTACAGATAATCTTAACACAATTAACCTGTTACTAACTACAAACATTAACAACAAACTTAGACTAGCACGAAACCTACGGCAATTTTGACTTAAAGCAGTTTTCTATCCAAAAGCCAGCTAAACCAAAGATGCATCATCTTCCATTATTATGTATCCAGCCCAAAGTTAACTACCAGCAAGCACAAATCATCAACATCAGTAGCTGACACATTATTACAGGCACCACACGTTACATCAAGGCTTGAACCAGCTGCATAAGGCCTTACCGCTTAGCGAAGCGTACCTATGACCACTAGGACGGATTGATTCCATGACCTACGCTGTTACCTCTACGTCACCTTTCCACGCAGGAAGTCCACACAGGACAAAGTACACACATTTCCACCAACGGAAAGAATATACCACCATCATTTCCACACAGGAAAACTCTCGAGCAACCAATAACGACGATTGGACGGATTACCGCTTATTACATCTCATTCATTCCCACACAGGAAAAAGTTCACCTCCATTTTCACCAACGGAAAGAGTACATCACATTCATTCCCACACAGGAAAACTCTCGAGCAACCAATAACGACGATTGGACGGATTACCGCTTATTACATCTCATTCATTCCCACACAGGAAAGAGTACACCTCCATTTCCACACAGGAAAGAGTCCACTTGAGCAACCAATAGCGACGATTGGACGGATTACCGCTCATCTACTAACAGACCACCAGCCTCCTCTTCTATGCAACCCTCAATGCCTGTAACAACTTCAGTCTACCCACAAGTTTACCACCTATTTGCTTACTTAACTTCCTCAGGGCAGTACACACCTTAGACTCCTAGTCAATTACACCTACTGTTTCCCAGTCACTGCTTAATCAAAAGCTTAATCCTTACAACGAACTTTTATATAAGAATTTAGACTAATTTATTCAACATGACAAATAGCTAAGTATCACCAGCAATCCTAAATGTATGCAGTGTTCTTTAAGAATTCTATTATCCTATGTCAAACCATTTCCACAGCCATACTCTCTCAGTAAGATAAAAATCCTAGACATTGGCACCAATCATTATTACAGGCAAGACACATTACATGAAGGCTGAAGCTACCTACACCAGGCCTTACCGCTTAGGGAAGCGTACCTATGCACCATGACCTCTACACCTCCATTTCCACACAGGAAAGAGTACACTTGAGCAACCAATAGCGACGATTGGACGGATTACCGCTCTTACCAAATAACAGGTCCTTAGTCTCACCTTCGCATGCAATCCCTAATGCCTGCAACAACATCAGTCTGCCTACTAGTCTACATTTTAATCACTTACCGACTACTCAGGCCAATGCATACATCAGGATAATTCCTCAAATTCTAGCACACTGCTTTTCAATCAATGCACAAATGCAATTTGCTCCTAATCTAGCACATTTTATATTCAAAATTTAATCTGCAATCAAGGTTATGCACATCAAACTTTAAAAATCAACATGCAAACACAACATTTTGCCTTTCTTCTGTGGCAATAAAGACAACAATGCAATAAAACACACAAGTAACAATTCTAATCTACCCCCAATGATCTAACCTAGATCAAAGTTAAAAACTAAACATTTTATTCATCGAAAGGAACTAAAACCTAGGCTTCTCGCCAAAATCTCTACTCGTCGCCATTACGCGACGTTACCATCACATTACACTACATTACTCTCTATACCCCCAAGGCTGCACGAAGATTTCTTTGTGATCTCGCCAGCGATGGTGAGGAATGGTGCCTCTCGACAGAAAGTGACGATTCTGAGGGACTCTGATGCGTTTCTTCTCCCGGTCTCGATAGGCGTCGAGACCAGAGGAAGGATGCATGTTCGCACCACGAGGTCCGACGGAAGTCGGTAGAGGCCACATTCCACCGCAGGTAGGGCTGGCGAAGTGGGAGGGCAGATGCACACCCCGACGAGGCGGGACTCGGGCCACCACCTTGGGCTGGTCGATCTTCCCCCCAGAACTGGCTGGAACAGGAACTCCCTCTGGGTGTAGTGTTTCTGCTTTGACTGATGCTCGCGGGGCAACACAGGATTTTCCAGCGACTTTTGGGTTCGGACGCCTCACGGAAGTCTTTTCGTCCACTTTGCGGTTCGAAGACACCAAGGCAGCGGTTGAAACGATGACCCGACGACACTGCGCAGGGCGGTCCTTCTGTTGAACCTGGCGTACTTCATTGTGTTCCAGTCCTTCTCTCTCCATCTCTGGCGTCGAGTCGTGGTAACGAGTGGGACAAACTCGAGCAAAGTGACCGGGTTGTTGACAATCGAAGCAGCGACGGTCACCCGCGGGGAACCTGGAGGACCGGTTAACTGTTCTCTGACTTCCGAAGGTAGGTTCCACCTTGGGTGGGACTTGACTTCGAGGCCGCCAGGGGCGAAATTGTCCATCGCTGGAGGGGCTGTTGCACATGGCGTTGATTCTTGCTTCCATCTGCTCCAGCCTATTCAACCACGATTTCTTGGAATTGTCTCTGACTGTCAGCAGGGGCAGAGTCCACTTCCGTTACAGTTTTAACCCGACTAGGTCGATGTTCGTCGCGGCCAGGGTTACCATCATCTGCTTGGCGGTAACCCTCTAAACGCATGGCAGTCTTATAAGCATGGTCCAAGGTGGTAGGTTCTCTCTCACGAACCTTCATGGCTAAGTCTCTGTCTCGCAAGGCGTCGAGAAAGGCACGAATAGCTATGACTTCGCTGTGTACCGAAGTGGGACCAGGAAACGCCAGAATCATGATTCGTCGTATGTCTCGTACGACAGAGCTGAGATCTTCACCCACCTTTTGACGTCGTGTGTTCAATTGGGTCTGGTAGAGGACGGCTTGATCGGAGCTTCCATACCGCAGGCGTAGACGATCAACCAGGTCAGACCAGGATGCTATGGTTTCGGAGTCGAACTCGTAGAGCAGTTGGTCGGCTGGCTCTGTCAAGGCACAGGTCAGCTGAGCGAATTTCTCCCCATCTGTCCAGCCGTTACTGTTCGCGCAGATCTCGAATTTCTTGAGGAAAGCTTCGACGGATGTCTTTCCATTGTACCTGTCCAGTTTCATATACTGTCTCGATTTCGAATCAACAGTTCTGCTCACGTGTGTTTGGGACTGCACAGTGACCGACGAGGTTGGAGTCGTACTCGGCTGAAAACGACCTTGGATCGTTGGGTGAGGTTCAGCTGTAGGCGGTTCAGCATACTGTTCGAACTGGGACTGACTGTTTTCGCTCCCGGATGTAGACACAACATGGAACTTCGTTTCCAGGTTGTTCTGACCTGCTCGT
The DNA here is from genome assembly GCA_949752735.1 of Lumbricus terrestris. NCBI lineage: Eukaryota > Metazoa > Annelida > Clitellata > Crassiclitellata > Lumbricidae > Lumbricus > Lumbricus terrestris. The sequence continues at coordinate 96,034,561 of OX457036.1, forward strand.
GTGGTTACCCAGAATCGTTCGTCGTAGGCGGAAGCTGGATGCCACAGAGCGGTTGTTGGTCGACAACATGGCAGGTGAGCGGGAGGGCCAGGGTTCGGGGGCAGGTATGCAGAACTTTGTGTGACCTGTGGTTTCAACGACGAGGACAAGGTCGACATGATTGACTGAGTCGACGACACGAAGGGTGCGGACAGTTTGCACACCGAGGCTGTGACCGGGGTGACTGTTCTCACTCCAGGATTCGACTCGAAGACAGCACCGATTGTGTTTCTTCCCACCTTGACAGCAGCAGGCGGAGGGGAATTCAGAGTCGGAGCAGGAGGGACTCGGACGGCGAAGGGGTGCGACGAAGGAGGCGGTGGCGGGAAGGTGGTAGCCCGAGGGTGGACGAGGGTTGGGTGCCCGGGATGTGCATCCGAAGTCGGGAGTCCCCGTTCCCTCGGCAGCGCCGAATCCCCATCCTCCATATCTGAAACTATACACTCAGAGTTAGCAAAGATCCCAGCACAACTTTTATTCAATTCTAACAGATCAGGATGTAACAAAACATTATGCAAAGGTCGCAAATCAGTTACCTCCGAACCTTCACTTTCATAATTATTTCCTCCGAGTTTTCTGTTAATCAACCTCGTTTGTTTATCTCTCATGTAAAATTCAAAATCAAAACCCGCATCAATTTCCTCGGTAACAGGGTAGTCTGAAGGACACTTGGGTCGAGCGCCATAAGAAGTCATTTCTTCCTCTTCCCACTTCGTTCTATCTCCAGGAAATTTTATCCTTTCCGTCTTCCTTGGTTCCACCTGTTCCGTCGGTTCCCCTTGTTCCACAATCACCCCACTTCTGGTACCATTTGTAACGCCCGCCCTAGCCGCTAGAGGGGCAGGAGCTCGTGCAATTGTGGCCTCACTTACTTGCTCACTTCCAACTCCCCCTGCTAGCGCTGCGGCGTACTGCCGGGGCGATAGGAACATGTATTCGGAACCTTCAGGTCTGGGTGACAGGGAGGGACGTCTGCGCTCTGTAAATTCACGGATACCAGGGCCGGAACTACATATCTCCGTGGCTGTTGGTCGACTGGCAACAGCACCCTCGCTTCGGTGCTCGTCTGGGTTCATGCCCCTTTCGGCAGATTTGGGTGAAAGGTCATCGGTTTCCTGGGAACTTAGTGGGTTGTACTGGGCCTTATTTCCAGGTCGCTCAACAAATGCTTCGTTTTCTCTACCCGAACCCCCTTCCTCGGAACTGTCTGATTCCCCTGGGGTGTCTCCGCTTAAAGAGTTTTCACGGGACATGGCCTACTCTTCTTCGCCCTAGTTTCAATGCACTCAAACAATCGCCTTCGTTGATTATATATTTAACACCTTATTTATTCAGGTAACAAATACTTAACTAACATTTAGCTAGCAGTAACCTACGCAAATACAGTCTTTTCTATTTGTTAGGTCAGTTCACTTAGACATTTCTAGCGCTGACAACATCACGAACTGCCACTGCACAATTTACATCAACCCTGCTCACAGTTCAATTCTTACATGCAAGTCGTCTATCGACTAGATTTCTGTTCCTTAACTATTACCATAGCATTCTGTAACCTCTAATTAATTATCAACGTTTCAGATACTTAACTTCAATACTACAGACTGAATTACCATGCCACAATAATCTTTTCGTTTCGCCGCTATTTATAGTAATTATCTTTTATATATATATTCAGTTCTGTAATGCAATGGCCACGTTAATTTGTCAGTCTACATTAAACAATATTATCCACTTCAACACATAATAGCCATTTTAACATTGCAATCGCTAAGTCACAAATTCAGCACGTGCTACGCTAAAATCTATTACTTCCCTGGTTTTTAGGTCAGTTTGCTTCCTCCAAAGTTCTCCTTTCACCGGAGGCAAGGCCCAATCTTTGCCGTCATTTAGCGATTAATTTAGTTGCATTTCCGATAATTTATACCCTTAAAATTATTAGTTTTAACGTCAATTTCGACTAGAAAAATGGTTGCCTCGATCTCCGCAGGTCTCACTCGTTCAGCAATTTCTCGACGACTGGCGTTCTCTGTCATGACAGCCAATCAGGAACGACTTCTTTCCGCCGTTTCTGGTCACGCGCCGCTTCTGGCCAATCAGCGGCGCCCGCGCTTTCGCCACGTCAGCGAAGAGGTCACGTGCGTGTTCGGCGCATTGTCTGCAGCCTCGCTCTGGTGCAGCATAGAGTTAGTTAAAACCGTTATGCGTAATATAGATAAAAGTAAGTAAGATTTGTAGCTTTTCCCAAAACGCTACAGTGCTACAGATCGAAGCTCGTATAATAATTATTAGGGCCTATGGTAATTAAGCTATTGTGTGTAGATTTGATCCACAATTAAATTTCTTTTAGGCCTATGCAGTGTAGGCCTAATTTTCTATACGCATGCATCAACTGCTGAATCCTTCCGGAGTCCGCCAAATAGTGTAGGCCCTATGGTTTTTTTTAACCCTAGTGCCATTATAGCGCTAGCAAAATGGGCGTATACACTTAGCCAAAGTCTCGATCTATAATCTCGTAGGTCTACTCGCGAACTTTATCTAAGTCGATCATTTCCAGCCTTTATCTAAAACATCGATCATAGTTGAAATTGTCGCTGCAGGGATCCCGTTGACAGCTACTTCTTAATGACTTTCGAATACTCTTACGCTTAAGCTCCCAGAACTTGGACTTCCAGACAGCATTGACCTAGATTTAGACCCACAATTGAATGGACAGATGGTTGATTTCCTTCAAGATCAGGGCAAGTAGACCTACTCTGTATTGCAGGACTGGAGCCTCATGAACATTTTGTGTACGTCAATTTCAATCTCAACCATATCGTAATCTTAAACTTGGAGCTTCTAAAGGCCCACAAAGCTAATTCTCTGGGAACCATGCAGGTTGTCACAGACGCTCAATCAAAGCAAAGTCGATAGGAAGAGAGGTCAAGATCCGGGGAGTGAGACGAGGAGTTATACAAACGGATAGGTGATGGTGCTTAGAGTTGAGACGGCGTGGGAGGTTGCGTATCGAAGTACGGAATTTTGTCTCCAGCAAACTTTCTTTCATATCGCCGGTTTTCTTACCCCCAATAGGTTTTTGTAGAAACCACGTGATCCCCCGGGCTTGTAATATTATTAATTATATAAGGTCGTTGGCAATGGCAAGAACTATATAAAGAATGTTATTTATTTCCGGTCATGCTCCAGTTTCGAGCTATTTTGTCGTGGTTTTGTTTAAACTTTAAAGTTTGTTTCAACTGATTGAAATTAAGAGCCACCGAAGTATCTGTTGTCTTATAAATCAAAGCTATCGTGTTTTTGCTGTAAGCGGATTTATACTACGTTTAACATTTCACGTTGTTTGAAGTGAGGTAGAGTCTTCTTACGCCAAGAGCAGCACGTGTTTTTGGTTATTTTTTTGTGGGATGTTGTTTAACAACGTTGTCGTGTTTCTAAATGCTTTTCGCATGAGTTCTGATATTGTTACACAATCCATCATTACACAATTAAGATTTCTTTTATTGAAAATACTCAAGCTGACACAATTGCAACTTAAGTTTTAGTATTCTATTCATCGGTAGATTAAATGTAATTAGGTTCCAAAAATAGCACTAATGAATTCGTGTATAACTATGTATTCAAATAAGTTTCTGTACGTTTTGTTTATGTATCAAGCACGTTTGAACGCTAAACATCCATCCAAGCCGTCTGATTATATGCCTGTCTGTCTTCTGATCTTGAGCCCCCACCTTTCGACTTTGTTTTGATTGAGCGCCTGTAAATAAGCTGGTTCCCGCGACTTCGCTCTTATGGGGCCTTGTAGGAGTTTCAAGTTTGTGATGATGCTGTATAATTGTCTAACCTGTCTGTGCATGCATTTGTGTATTTTTTATATATGTGCATGTATGCAGTTGGGTAAAAGTGCATTTTAGCGTATTTTATTATTTCGAAATCGATATGGTGCATTTTAGCGTATTTTATTATTCAGCGTATGTATTTACATATTTCGTTGATGAAATCGTTAGAACGGTTCAAACAGACAAAAATGAGTGATATTGAAAGCTGGATTGATGAAAACTTCTTGATGAAATAGAAGCTGAATTGATGAAAAAACACCTGAGAAATGGAATGTGGATTAAGGTATCTAATGACTGACATAGCAGCTGGATGGACAAAAATAACGCTCGAGAAATAGAAACGGAATTGACGAAAAGATTGCTTGAGAAATTATTTATAGAAGTTGGATTGATGAAAATTATTTCCCTTAAATAGAAGCGGGTTGCTGAAAAGATACTTAATTAAATGAGAGCTTGATTGATGTCAAATAATTGTTATTTAAATAGAATTTGGATTGATGAAAAAATAATTTTTGCTGCAACAGATGCTGGATTAACGAATAATACATTCCAAGGTAGAAGTCGGATTGATGAAAATACCTGCGGAAGTTCGAAAACGTACCCAAATAATAAAATACGCTATTTATTTTGACCTAAGCTGTTTTGAATAAAATACGCTAAAATGCACTTTTACCTGCAGTTGTATGTATGGATAATTGGATATGTTAAATTTTGTGTGTAAACACTGATGCAATCTGCAATTTTGAAACCTTTCTAGATGGCTCACAGGAAGAAGCGTGGTGGAAAAAGCAATTCCATTGACCCGATGATGGCTTTGTCTTCCTACGTTCAGGATCAACCTGGGTATTTAAATTTGAGAATTTTTGTGTCAAGTTAACAATTTATTTATGATCCAGATTGCTGCTACTGGTTATGTTGGTTTATTTAATTTTTGTGTGAAATATAGTTGTGTAGTTGGTCCTTGCATTTTGATGTTGTTGATTATATCATTAAACTAGTTATTTTATTTACCCTCAGGATGTTCCACAATTCAATTCAGCTTAAAAGTTTCCTAAATCATTTTATAATCTTTCCAATCTTGAATTGCATCCGAGCGTTCCCAATTATAAATGAGAATTTCCATATTGTGTAATCATCATCATCATCATCATTGCGGTCCATGGGCTCAGTGCCCGTTGGTGTCGATCGCATGTTTCACAATACGTCTCCATTTGTCTCTCTCCAGCGCCATGCTGCTAAGTTTGTAGATTTCCAGTTCACACCAGTCCGTGACGTCATCTAGCCATTCTCTGCACGGTCTTCCTCTAACCCCCCTTCCGTCCATCATTCCGAAGATGACCTGTTTGATAAGTCGGTCGTTTCCCATTCTGCATACATGTCCAAAGAAGTTTAGTTTCCTCTCCATTATCAGTTGTTTTATGTTCTTTGTGTTTCCCACTCTTGCGCGCACTTCCACATTTGTTATCTTTTGCTCCCATCTGATGTGCAGTATCCATCTGTAGCATCTCATTTCAAATGCCAATAGTTTGTTTGTTTCCATATTGTGTAATGCCTTTCCATATTGTGTGATACCTTACCAAACACGACCTTTTACTAAAACTTCTGTGTTTGTACTTACTGATTAAACTGATTATTTAACTAAGTACTGTCTTATTTGGGGATTGAAATATTTAGGCTTATAAACTGTCCATGCAGCTTTATGAGCAAATTTCTGTGTTTAAAAAAATTGACACTGTTTCTAACAAGGTTTATTTAATTTCATGTTATTATTTACTTGCAAGAATTAGAGGAAAGAGACACAAATTAAGATGGGATAGCCACTGCGAATGTGAACATAACAAGACTTGAATTAAGTTTAAGAATATTTAGCACTAGACCAGACAAATGAAGTGTCAATAGAAATGGCTGGCATCAAGAACAGATGACGAAGGCAATTTGTTGTGAAATAGATTTCTTCTTTAAAAGATGTCTTCTGTTTTATTATTTTATTAAAGGTTTCTGGAGTTGGACGATGGTGAAACGGTGGATTCAATCACACAGCATGACATCGCAGAAGCCGTCGATATCGCCAGCGCTCAGAAGGTGAACTTTTTCATTGTTTATTTATTTAGAGCACTAATATAGCAACCCTTCAAGACAATCAGCAACACTTCTGACCCAGTCTTGGCTATATAGGACAGTCTTAAGGCAGGAAGAGAAAACTGTGGAATGATCACCTGGGCACAGGGCCACAGGGTGACAGGGCCAGCAACAAAAAAACACAACATTGTCTTGTGGTGGTCTGCAAGCAAGAGACAAGTGTGAAGCTCAGCCTGAAGTGACAAATGAAGAGAGCCTCGGATTTGGACATTTAGGGTAGAACAGTAAAGTTATGCAGGTATTGGGAAACTGTACCCTTGATGCGACGCCATAGCAATGTTGAGATCCAGTATGTTATCCGCTGAGGATATGGAGCCAACGAAGAATATCCCACATGTACTCAGATACTTATGGATTCATGCAGCCATGAGCAGAACCTGATCCAATCAATCGAGTATGCAGGAAGCTCATCATAAAGAGCGTTAGAATAGTAAAGGCGGAGAATTACAAAGGATCGAGCAAGCATTTCGGCAACATTTTGGGACAGATAATGGAATATTGCGCAGCTGATAATAGCAATTGCAGCATAGCAGGTGAATGTGCCGAGTGAGTGAAAGTGAGTCTTTGATCCAGGGTTACGTGCTTTTTATATTTTTGATTAGACTACTTCAGAGGTGTGCAAAGTGTAGTGGTTATTGTGCAGAGAGGTTGATGGTTCAAATCCATACCAGAACAGAATCTGTATTGAGATTTCTGCTCTATCTTAACCAAGAGCTGTATTCAGTACGCCAATTGCATACTGTATCAGTGGGAGGGTTAGACGGGGAGGGAGAGGAATGTTCACCTGCACTCGCATGCTTTAGCCTACCACTCAGGGATTGTTCGTTGTCTTTTGGTGACCAGAAGTTGCAAGAACACATGTATGTCACATGACTGAAATTGTTAACAGCTGTGACCATTTTTGATCTGTAGCAGAAATAAATAACTCATCATGAAATCTAGTCAGCATGAATATTAATTAGCATGAATATTAATCCACATGAATATTAATTAGCTTGAGGATTCATGAATGGAAAGTGAAACAATTTTACAGGTAATTGTCTTTGTGTATTACAGTTCTTCGATCTACCACTGAAGCAGTTTGGACCGTACAGCATGGATTACACGCGTAACGGAAGGTTGGTCTCCAATCCATATGTAGTCAGTGTTTCTTCACAGTCACCTCACTAATGTTGCCAGATAAAGTTAAATACTTGTCGGTGGAAGGATAAATCAAACTATTTGAACAGATTATACAGGAACCAATAAAGGTAAAAAAACTAGATGGTCAGATGTATGCAAGAACCAATAGATGTAATCATGGCTACATCGAATAATAGGATATAATAAATGTCAACAATATTAATATAGAACCAATCAAGGTAATGGGTACAACGGATAAAAGGATTATAATTGATGTCAGCAATATTGTTCTAGTAGAATGGTGATTCAACTGGTGATGACATTTGATAATTAAAACATTTCTTTTGACTACTTCTGCTACTTGGCTGTGTTTTATTTAGGTTTCTTGCTATCGCTGGTCAGAAGGGTCATGTTGCTGCAATGGATTGGCAGACGAAGAAACTGATGTGCGAAATGAACGTCATGGAAACCGTGGAGGACGTCAAGTAAGTAGGGAAAACAGTTTCCGTAGCAACTGAAATCATCCGAAAGTATTTGATATTGAAAATGCTGTTTAATAGGAAACATTTCGAGATGCTGAGGTAGGTAAACATGGTGCTACAGACGATTGTATTTATAGTTTGCATGCAAACAATTGCTCATTCTTATATACTCTGCTGTTGGTTATGCGCTGGAGATGTCCTAGAACAAAGATTTTGAACCAGTGCATCGCAGTCCAGTTGTGCGTTGCTTATTGATCGCAGTGTGTCACATAAGTATGGTGTGCTCGCGAAGAATTGGTGAGCCACAATTTCTCACAGGATGCGTCTTTCGTTCTTGCAGTGGACTGACTTACTTTCAGCTTAGCAGACGTGATCGGTGAGAATTCATGGCACTCTATTTTCATCGCAATCTGGGGTGACCAAGACATTTACCTATGCATGACATTCAGTATACATGTTGGCAATAGCACCAATGAAAATTTTAACCCATTAGGGCTGCTGTAGCATTCAAAATGGAAAAATTAATCTTAAGAAAATGGAAGTTGGGAAACAATCCATTTAAAATGTTAACATTTAAGATTTTAAATAAGTAAGCTGGTTTAACTTTAGCATTTTAAATTTTACTGATATTCACAGATGTTGATTGCATATCTGGATACTGATATACATACTTGCCAGGATGCATTCCTGTATATCCAGATAAATATATGTATAATTGTATATATATATATCTAGATACCATTATGCATGGATACCTATCTAGATACATTCCTAGATAACCAGTTACATAAACACCTGGACACATGCAGCATATTCAGACATAGAGTCATCACTACTTGATATTAAGTGTCATACACATTACACATGGTCATTGGTCAACAGATGGTCTGTGGTTTCTTTCAAGGTGGTTGCATCAGGAAACATGGTTTGCTGTTGCACAGAGGCAGTGGACCTACATCTACGACAATCAAGGCATCGAACTGCATTGTCTCAAGGCTCTCGACAGCACGCTCCGTCTCGAATTCCTTCCGTATCACTTCCTTCTCGTCGCTTCCGTGAGTCATTTGCCACAGATTCTAACGATGGTCTCAAGTTTAATTACCATTCTAATGAAAACAACCTTTTGTTGCCATATCTAAACAATTATTTGAATCGTGGTATTCGATTTGATAAAATGTGTGAGTTCAAGTTCAAACGTCCACTAAAGTTGTCGCTGTATATGGACCTTGAGCAAAGTCCTACATGCACCATCGGTAAGCACCATCTAGTTTTGGTTGTATTTGCCCTTCTGAAATTATTGTAGGAGGCAGTATCAATAGGTCTGGTAGGGCATGTGTAAACATTGTGTATTTAAAAATATCCTAATTAATCAATACATGTGTTTTCTGGAGCCTGTCCTTTTCTAAACAACTTATCATGTGTACACACTGTACAGAACTGTCCAGTATGTGGAACAATGGAGCATGCATGACTTGAAAGAATGTCTTACTTTATGATCAGTAATTTAATAAGTTTTATGAAACCTGTATTTTCCAGAATGCCCGGAGTTACCTGACGTGGCTCGATGTTTCAACCGGTCACAAGGTCGCTGGTTTTGCTACTGGTCTCGGTAGATTGGACGTCATGTGTCAGAATCCAACGAATGCCATCATACACCTCGGCCATCCAGGAGGTTGTACCCACCGCCAGAATTCTTTCAGATATCTACTCAGAATACTCTATTATCAGATGCTTTAATATTGAAAGATGTTCTGCTGTTTACTTTCCTGCTGTTAAATTTTCTGAAGGGTAAATACAGGATTGCTTAATACTGTGTTAGAGACTCTCCTCTGATTTGTGTTCCCTCTCATGGGATATGCCTTTGCTCTGTTTATACACTGCTCACGACTTTCCTCTTTGGTCGTTCTTGTGTCAGGAGTGCCTCTGAAGAGTTATCTTGAAGGGGCGGTATATAAATATAAATTTCATAAATCGACAGACAGACTAGAAGATAGATAGATGATAGATAGATAGATAGATAGATAGATAGATAGATAGATAGATAGATAGATAGATAGATAGATAGATAGATAGATAGATAGATAGATAGATAGATAGATAGATAGATATAGACAGACACACAGACAAACAAATACTGTAAAAAAATTGCAGTAAATGTTTAGGCAGTGATTGTTGTGTTTTATGGAATGGTTTTCTTGTATTTTAGATGATTGTACTTTGAATATTTTTGATAGATTTTGTTCCGAGTTTTTAATGCAAATTTTGTGATGTTTGCATTATTTAATGCATATCCGCTGCCTAGAAATGGTTGAAATTTTGGTTTTAATGCATATTCGAATGTCGTTGCTATAGGAACGGTGACGCTGTGGTCTCCAAACATCGATAAACCTGTCGTAAAGATGCTTTGCCACGGCGGAGGAACACGTTCGATTGCGGTGGATACGACGGGAAAGTACGTGTTGGAAAATAGCATTGACATTGTAACATTACGCTAACATGCTAGATTAATTACTTGCATGCATAAGTACATTATACATAGATAATGCGTACATACCATAGATAAATGCGTACCATAGACACATCATTGATTCATAACATAGATAAATACATTCCATGGATACGTGCCATTGATCCATGCATGCCTGAGATATCTTACCATGGAAAATGCATTTAGAAATTTTAGATCGTAACTACCGAACCGTTTGTGAGACAGACGCATCGAAAGCAAATCAGCTTGTGGTGATGATTGTATGGAAGCCTGTTCCAGAATGTGAGGCCAACCTCTGGAAAAGCTTCCATGTCATTGTTACAATGTGTTTGAATAAGCACTGCATCTTTTGGTAAACAACTTGAATGGGGAGAGATTTAACATATTAGTTGCCTTAAATCACCAGTATCTTTACATTACATTACGTTACCAGTTGAGTGGTCTTGTGTTTGTAGTTACATGGCAACGTCTGGTCTGGATCGTCGGCTGAAGATCTGGGATCTGCGGACGAACAAAGCGTTGCATAATTATCGATTGTCATTCGGCGCCAGTCATCTCTCGTTCAGTCAAAGAGGTCTACTGGCCGCTGGTCTCAACAATGTCGTCGAGGTCTGTCTCTGTTTGTCTGTCTGTGTGTCTGCATCTGTCGGTCTTTGTATGTCTGAGCATGTCTGTTATCAGTCCTTTTTTGTATCTGTGGATGTATCGCTTTCTGTTGAGTAGGTGAATGTGGGTGTTTGTCTGGACGAGTGTTTATCTGTATCTCTGGATGAATTTGTGTTTTTCGAAGTGTGTGTGTGTGTGTGCACACTGCAAAAGTCTGTCTGCTTCTCTCTCTGTGTGAGTTTTGTCTCTGAGTCTGCTTGTGTGTCCACGTGTGTGCTTGTGTGTCCGCGTATTTACATCTGAACATGCCTATCTCTTTGGATTCTTCATCTGTATCCATGAATGTGTGTCTGTTTGTATGTCTGTCTGTCGACCTCTTTTCATGGTTATTGGCTGAGTTTGTCTTGATCTGTATCTCTCACTGTGTTTCTTTCAAGTAGGCCTCATCTGTTTTTTGAGTCTGTATGCTTGTCTGTTCAGGAGTTTACCTTGTAGTATGGGTTTTGTAATGTAAATAATACCATAATGCCCATCCAGGTTGTTTATTCCAAGATGCAGTGCTTATTTAAATACACTATAACACGGCAAAGAAGCTTTTACTGTGGTCGGCCCACATTCTTGGAATGAGTTCCAATACAGTCAGCAACATAATTATCTTCTTTTACTTTTCATGCATGACTCTGTTTCACAAGTTGCAGATGGCTATTCTATTCTATTGTTGTCTTTTGTGGTCAAGATTAGAGTCCCCCTAATGAGCTTTCTTGAAGAGTCAATTTATAAATTATCAATTTCAATTTATGTTTATGTGAAGATTTCTGTTTTAGATTTATAAAGACGTCACGAGTAGCGGAGTGACGCCATATTTGAATCATAAGCTGAAGAAATATGGGATTAGAGGTGTCAAATTCTGTCCGTTTGAAGATGTTCTTGGCATTGGACATCTCGAAGGCTTCACTAGCATTCTCGTTCCAGGTTAGAATCTCACGATTTATTTCATGATGCAAACAAACTTTACTCTTTGAAATCTTGAATAATCTTTGTGTTGTGGAGATTGAAGAAAGTTTACGATGAAAATCAGAGTTCTACTTGTCAGGTTTAAGCAAGGAAATTTATGTTATTCACACAGTTTTAGAATGAAACCAGTCTGTTGATTTCTAGAGTTTTCATGTTATCAGTTTATGCATTAACACCCTGTTGTTAAGCCGTGAACTCTTGAACCTCAGTTTTTATTTTGGTTAAACTTTTTTCCTTAACTGCTGTTAAACCCACTGGTTTATCTTTGCTGCGCATATCTGTCTCTTATTTAAAGTCTCTGTTAGCACTTCAGCGACTATAAATTACTAAAAATCAAAGTCTGTGGAATCAATGCAGTGCGTCGTTAAAGTTTTAAATCTGATATTCTTTGCTAAGCCTGATAAGGTCCATCCATATATTAACGTATAGAAAAATCGTATTTTTTTACCACTCCCATTGCAACGTGTACATTTTGTGGAACCTCCCCACTATGCTTAGATATACAAATATGCTTCTCTGCCCCACCTCCCACTTTACAGAGTTAATTAGCTAAAGTTATCTATAAAACATTTATTTTGCTGTACGCTACTATTTAGTTTTTGTTAAACACCATATTTGCTAGCTGAAATTTGTTAACATTAATGGTTTACTGTTTAGATCTGAACAGAATTTTAATTATAATGTAATCAAAAGCCACCGGACAACAGATTTATAAATAGGATACTTAAGGTGGATGTCATGATTAGACATTTATTCTGCATATGTACATTTTGTCGAGCAAGGCTGTAGCCAGGATTTGATTGGGGGGGGTGGTGTTTCTTCAGTTTCCCGTCCGAAAAAAAACTGATGACTTTTTTAGTCATCCGGCCGAATAGCCGCCGAAATCTTCAATCTTCAAAAATGTCACCAATATCCCTTCCTAAAAAAACTGATGACTTTTTTCATCAGGCCGAAATCTTCAAATTTTTTTACATTTTCCATTTCTGGGGATGTTTTCATGGTTTTTACATCATGTGCTCATGAATACATTTTATTATTTTTTTCTATTTTGGGGGTATTCAAACACCAAAAAGACCCCCTTGTTGTCGAGACCCCTCTCTGCCATACGCAAATCGTCTAAATCCAATTCACCCTGCATGCGTAATATACGAACAGCTCTCATAAAACCTAAATATGTTAACTCGGCATTCTTAAACAATCGATCGTTCAAACCTCTGTTGTAAGTCTGTTGTTGTCCGTTTTGTTGCCACTATGAAGTAAGCTTACATGTTGATGTGCCATGTCTACATCAGCCTTTATGTGATTGCTTGATTGGTTGATTGATTGATTGATTGATTGATTATCTACCCTTAGGTGCTGGAGAGCCAAACTTCGACGCGTTGGAAGCAAATCCTCACCAGACAAAGGAACAACGACGTCAGGCTGAGGTCAAGATGCTTCTCGAAAAGGTTCGAAGTTTTCTGCGACTTGTTTTCTTAGCTGTGGTTGTTGCATTAGAAAATTTTGCTTTATGGCAAGACAATTCTGCGCTTTTGTGGAGTACGTGAAAAATGCACAATATTATGAAGTGTCCTAATGCTTGCATACATTCTTGTTCACACATTCTTGACCATATTTTGCATATGTGTACCAAGTGTCCTTGATATATGCATAATTCATACACGATGCATAGTGAGACATACATTATACTGCCTGATCATTGTCACTCAACATAAATGAATTTCATTTGCATATGAAAAGTTGTTTTCAGTTCATGGGAAATACTTAGCGTAGGTATATAGTATATACCAAAGATGAATGCTTGCCATAGATACATGTATAACAGATACAACTCTGAGATAAATGTTAGACGAATGATGTTGTGTTGTGAGCTTTTAAAATTGATGTGGCTTAGGGTTTGTCAGTGCAACGTGGCTTAGAACTAGACAACTGGTGTAATATAATTATCTGGGTTTTGTTTTCTAGATCCAGCCAGACATGATTGCGTTGGACAGTTCGGCTGTTGGTGCCGTCAACGTTAAGACTCTGCGCGAACAAATCGAAGAGAAAAACAAACTTCTGGTGAGAATTATTATCGAGCAGTGTTTCGTTAGGAAATGCGAAATAGTTTGGTGCAGTTATCATGCTTGCTATGAACTGAGGGATTGGGGGGGGGTAGGAGGTTCAAATCCCCTCTAGACCAGAATTTGTTTGAGAAATTTCTTCCATCTGTATCTCGTAACCAGCTCAACTAGACTTGAATTGATTTAGCGTTTAAATGATTAGGTCAATGAAGGAAAGATTGAATGAATAACTGAGTGAATTAGTGATTAATGAATGAATGAGTGATTAATGGATGGTTGAGAGAATGTCTAAGGAAATGAAAATAATTAAGATAATGAGTGTGTGAATGAATGAATGATTGAATGAAGAAGCGAATTATATGATCAAGTAAATGAATGAATGTGTGAATAAATTAACAAGAAAGTGTGACTGAGAAGATGAATGATTGAGTGAATGATTGATGGAATGAATGAAGTATGTGATCTTTATTAGTATGCGACAAATCATTCTTTACAACCATGCATACAAGATAGTGCTCATAAAGTGGCACAATAGCACATTATTCGGAGAACAAAAGAAAAATCAAACCAATGCAGTACGACAAACATTTAAAGAATGACTGATTTTTATACTGATTGACTGATTAAATTCCGGTGTCATCGACTGTTGTTACATTCATCTTCTGCATTTCTGTTGTTTGTAGTTTGTGAAGCCGATAAAGATCGACTTTGAGCCTCGACGTCGGATGAAGGGAAAGGGAAAGTCCGGAAAGGTGGAGAAGAGGAAGCAGGGAGTGAAGGAGGAGATGAAACGAAAGATGATTAAGACGATTAGATTAGAGAAGGAGGGGAAGACAGCGGCAGGTGGAACGTCTCGGGAGACGGAACAATTTTCCGATCCAATGTTTAGGATTTTCAAGAAGAAGAAAAACTGATTTCCGACTGATTCGTTATGGACTGACGTCTGTTTTGTTTTGTGTTATATTGGAGCTGTATAAATGAGTATGCAATGTGAGTTTAAGAGCTCTATTCTGTTTTATTCTATGTTATTTACAGATTTATGAAAGCCTCTCACAATAAACCCCTAAGGCACTCCTAGTGCGAAGAATCCCTTGAAAAAGAAAAGTCCTGAGAGAATGGACAGAAACAGTATTGCCCCAGATAAGATCTGAGCAGAAGTTACAGTGCAGGAAAGTTTACAGCAAAGGACCAAACAGAGACAAAGGCAGAATGCTGTGCTGTGGCATTCAAAAACCATGGTACTAGATAACTAGGTCATAAAGAGCGGAGAGGACGTCCACAGAGGTAGCCGAGAGCTTGATCCAAAAACATTTCTGCAGGTAGAAATGAGAATTTTAAACAAATGCGAGCACCAAAGCAAGTGAGGGAAGCCAGTAGTGGTGCTTAGTCATAAAAGTCAAAGTATGAGAGAAATGAGGAATTGATTGAATGATTGGCATAGTCTACATGTCATTAAGTTACTTGTAGATCATTGCATACATAATGTACGAGGCGTCAGAATTAGGCAATGGTCGTGTTGAATTAAATAGCCCAAAGTAGAGACTTGTTGGTTGCTCCTCTGTCTCATTCATTTAATCGTCAATCACTCAAAATTTATATGGCACTCCTTCAAAATTCCACTCGGAAGTGCTCCCAGTCCATGTCAAGCGAAAACAGCAGTCTTCAACAGTTGGTGAAACTGATAATTTCTCCGTGTCATTTTTTACCATTAGTAACTTTAGTGCGAATTTTTGGTTAAAAACCGAAACGTAGGAGGCCTAGTTTTAAAAATATCAATATTGCCGCTAGGCTATGTGCGGACTCACCGATGTGCGTACTCCATTGGTCTCTCAAAATGGCTGCCGATAATTACACTGTGTCCGGGAAAAAAGGGACCCATTTTTTAATAATGAAAATAAATAGTAAACATTCATCGATTTTTACAATTCAAAAAACATTTTAATGCTGACATATTTATCTAATATTGGTGAATATATAAAAGTTCCAGTCACAATGATGACGTCAAAATAACGTCATTTGCATTAAAGTTCATTTAGCCGGCCAGTCATGTATGGTTTCGGTTGGTATATTTGCTTTTGGTAAAACGGAAATCCATTTAATAGAACCGGGAGTGAAAATAAATGCAGCTTATTACAGGAATTGTCTGTTCCATATAAAATTGATTCCTGATATCCGGGAATACCCGGGTTAATAAACATTTCAACAAGAAGAAGCTCTAGCTTAGACCTACTGAGCTTGTTAAGCTGTTAAAGTTGAACTGTTGACGAAAGAGACTCCGGATTTCATTCTTCCTATAACCTTTGGCCGCCAAACAGACCGAGCTTAAATCCAGTTGATTATAAAATTTGGAGACTATTGCAGGAGATGATGTACAAGACAACGAAAAGAGACATTGAAGAACTCCGTGAACGAATTGTTAATGCCTGGGAGGATTTTGATAAGCTGGTTATCGATGCTGCTGTTGGCCATTAGCGCGACCGTTTTGAAGCCTGCGTTGAGGCCATATAGGGGGACACTTTGAGCACAAATTGCAGTCTGACATAATTCAGATATAAAAATAAAATTAGACTAACATTTATCATTGATAAAATTAATGACATCTTTAAAATATTGAAATTTTAGATAGGCCTAATTTTTTGCATAAATTTGAATTTTGATGCAAATGACGTCATTATGACGTCATTATTAAGATTGGAACTTTTATATTTTCACAATTGTTAGACAAATATGTTAGGGTAAAAACGGTGTCTGAATTGTAAAAATCGATGAATATTTACTATTTATTTTCATATTTACTTCTATGGGTCCTTTTTTCCGGACACAGTGTATATAAAAAAATAGCCCAATTTTAATGCACAGTTCGATCATTTCGATGGTCGTTCGAAGTGAAATTGTAGGCAGGATTCTACGTACACAGCAGAAGATTTCATGACTCGAATATAGAGTAGCCTACGTTAAGCCTGCAGTCCAGAGGCAGCCATGCGTATGAAGTATATCGGCGGTTTCATTTTCTTAGTCTTTGTATGAGAAACATGAGAAACACCGGTGCATAGCCAGTCCCCTCCTTCGCCGTCTCACCTTCCCACCAACAGTGCTGTATAATGTTCAGTTTACTCATATAATTATATTAATATATCTGAGTTGGCAGGGGTGCAGATATTCACTAGGGTATAGCAAGAAAAATGTTTTCGTTGAAAATGAACTTTGGCATAACTTAAAAGGTTGCTCCAAGTCCTAAATGAAAGAACTGAAGAAAAATTGCATCAAATTTATTGCATCTAACTTTGCCGCCGAGCACCTGAAGTTTAGTCTACTTTCGCAGCTGCAAACCATGGCAAAACACGCACTGTGCAAACATGAGAACGTTAGTCATGGAGAAATAGACAGAAAAGAAAGAAGAAAGAAAGAGAATAATTATAGGAAAAAAAGAGAATAATTATAAGAAGTATTAAAAATCTCAAGGACTGTGTAAAGTATAGATGATACAATAGACAATGATTCCATCTGTGATACAGTTGACTCCGATTCCAGAGTGTCAGAATCATTGAGGATGTTTATTTTTTCGATCTGACGGAGAAACATGCTCTCGCTACACCAAGTCACTCCAGCTTTGTCAAGGGAATGTGACAGATATAGTTTCTGCAATGTAGTCGGTGCTGCTACTTGTGGACTATGAAATTGTGACTACGGACGACTTCAGCTACTGACAGATTGTGAGAAGAGAGAGAAAGCTTTCGTAAAACATTATATATCCGATGGAAGAGGAGAAAAGCGCGAAGCTGCAGCATTGTATTTTGATGCTGGGACAGATATAACTGTAATACTGTATGTTTCCAGTTATAAATATCAAATAATGGAAGAGTATGCATGTTTGATACGAGAACAGGGCATATCTCACCAAGGAGTGGACTAGCCGCAGGAATTTTCGAAGCATTGCATTTACTCTTTGTCTGATTGGCCTAATGATATTTCTTTCGGTTCAATAATAGCTGTTAGCTGTGATGGAACGACGGTAAATACAGGAATGCATGCATGCTGGAACAATGGATTAAGAAAGCTGAAGTTACATGCAAGACGTCCTCTCCAGTGGTTCATCTGCATGTTCCATTTTAATGGGTTGATGTTACGACATATATTATTTGTTCATCATTTTATCAAGCTTCCTACTATACTTAAAGAGAAAGGTTGTTGAATGTATTCAAAAGAATGGCTACTATGGCTACCCAGAAAATGTTCAAGTGAATAATTATGATGATTGATGAGAAAAAGCACGCAGAACTGGTTGCCAGAAGAATTAAGATAGCAAGGGAAACTGATCGCTGTCTATTAGCATAAATTTCAGGTGATACTAGAACATTCACAATCTCAAAACTGAATTTAGTAGCCACTGTCTACTGTGTTCCAGTTAACTGGTTGGATTGTTCCAGACTTGAACTTCCAATAACTTGCAAGTTTAAGTAAAATGACCTTCAGGAATCCATTAAAACTGGCAGTATGCTAGTCTTGAAAATACAATATTGCCACAAGCATGCAGTCAAATTTGCTACAGGTAGTACAGATGCAGCAAGGTCAGTTTGTGACAAAGAGCGTATTGAGAAGGTCACATTCGAACAAAGGGCGAATCCCTAAAAAACATGGTAAAATATACCACAAAAAATTAGTGGACTATATAATATGAGTGAAACGCATTGTCAGCATATGAGCATTTTGTGAGTTTTTTCAACCTGAATGATTTTTACATTTTTTAAAGTTAGAATATTGCATTAAATGACGTCACATAACTGGAGGGGAGAAGGTCAGTGGTCACACATCTATGACGATTTGTGACGGTCCATTGCTAGATATCATATGACTTTTGTTTTAACGTGTGACGAGGGGTCAAGGGGTATCGCCCTAAAGTGTGTGACGTCGTTTATGGACGACCCCTTGTTTGTAGCTCATAGATGTCGGAATTGCCAAACAAATTCACCTGCCGTGCCATTAAATGTGACTCACAATATTCCTATTTTTTAGCCTAATTACTACTTCGGATAAGAAAATAGTCGAATTTTAGCAGTGTCAATGCAATGCTCAATAGTACGGTGTACTCGAATAACTTCAGGGCCATGGCGGCAAAGTTAAGCAGCATGTCAGAAACAAAATTTTTATACCAGACGCTATCCTATAGATAGGAGCAACAAATTAATATATGCCAAACATGATTCTTTATCGTCACTATGCCCTAATATTCACACACATGGTAGGCACGTAAACCAATTAATCTAAGCTACCACATGACTATGTCTCTTCTTCTCTCGTCCATCAGGCGCATGGCGATGATGAGGCCTGTACTCGACTCCTCCAATTCTTTCTTTATCGGATGGTATCCAGGCTGTTCTCATGTCCATATCCATTTCTTCCAGATCTTGACATACGTTGTCCAACCATGTCTTCACTTAATTGTCGTCATTTGCACATTGCATCATCAGTGGACAATAGGCAACAACAATTAAGTTAGAATCTGTTGGATGATTCAACTAATTCGTTGGTTTCAAGTAAGCCTAATAAAGCTCACACAAGCGCAATAATGTTTTGACAATATTGCAAACAGTGACGTAGTCACTAGCCAGTCCTTATAGGCCTATAGAAAGTGGGGTGGTTATGAAAAACATTTTAATTTTAAGCCCCAAGCAAGGACAAAAAGGTCATCAGCTTTTCGCCGGAGAAAATGGTATATTTTCACGAAATTGCGACCGAAGGACTAAAAAAGGTCATCAGAAATTTGGTCGATGAAAATAGTGTCGGCGCCGGCCGCTTGTTCTGGACCAAGTCTCCGTCCCAAAGCCAGTTAATTTTAGCCCCTTCCCCATGAACTGAAACCAAACTCCGCCCGTGGCTATATCTATTTAATTTTTACTGTATTACTTCTATTATTTTATTTCAATTATTTTATTTTTTACTAGCTGGGGTTGCCCGGGAAATTTAGGGTTCTACCCGCTACGGCCACAACCCCACGACACAACACCCCACCACACTCCGACTTCTACCGGTAAGCAACCCACATCCCACCCCCACTCCCACGACACAACACCCCACCACACTCCGACCTCTACCGGTACGCCACCCCTTAAACACCTCTAAAGCGCTGTCAACCGCTGCTTGTGTAGGTATTACGTATGGGACCCGAAAGAAAAGTGCTGTCATAAGCCTGAAAGGGCAAGGTCTAACAGGGAAAATGAGGGTTTTTGCCCCCCACCCTGGCTCCCATGGTGGCAGATATTCGCGAACCCCCTCCTCTACGCGTCGGATGCCGAGGCAGACACAGTAGTGAAGGTTTGGAGTGAAAAGCTCAACAACTGTGGAAATGCATTCCGGTCAAACAGACAGAATCTTCTCTTTATTTATATACATGTAGATGTTTAAGGTCAGTAGCTGCAAAACCGTGAACGTGCATTCTGGACAAAGTCACATACATAGCCACCTTCTTATATATATATATAGCCTAGATAGCCTACTCAAAGTGGTCAAACACAGAGGTAGCGGATTTCAAAATCTAAAACCAACGCGTTTCTGACAAATCTATAACTATAACCGATCCCTGATATTCGCTACTCCCGATAAGAATGACGTCACTCGCATGACGTCAGAGTAACGTGGGACAATAATAATTATTGGATCAACGCAAAATTGACGCTGTATGATATAAATGTAGACTCTACACTCTACAAAGTCTACAGTCTACACGTTGTTGCATAGCGACTGTATTGTTGTAGGCCTACGCTTCATTTTTTCAAAGAGCTGACTGTTGCGTGACCCTCGAAACTTCAGACGGAATTAGATTCAGACACGAGCTGTTGCCTTAAGTCCGTCGAGGGTGGGCCGTGGGCTAGCAGCTGCCTCCGCCGACATTTTGTGCACAAAACTATTTTAGGCCTAGTTAAACCAAGACATTGATTGTTCTGCATGGATATTTTGTTTAAAAATATAAATGTGTGTGTGATTTTGAAATGTAAGTTAGGCCTATTTTGAAATTGTATGAGGATCTCTTTTGATCACTCACTAGGCTTAAGTAGGCCTACATGCTGAGTCCGCACAGTAATAAAGGCCCGTGTTCATTATATAGGCCGTAGGGTCTAATGCCTAACGGCCAAGGGCGGAGTTGCGTAAATTTCGCGTGGTTATGTTCGGCAAAAGCCTTCAGCCTAAAAATAGCACAACGGTCTCATAGCCTATCTTTAGTCTATGCTTTAGTCATAGCGATCAGACTACGAAATAATTATTATGCGCTCTGTTGGATTTTCAGGCGCTCGTAGACTTGTGGCCTATGTTTAGGCTGCAGGTCTAGAGCCATAGCGGAAGTAACCTTATAGAGCATGCTCGTGTCAATAGGCCTGGAGTACTCTACGCCCATTAATTTACGCTGTGGTCCTCGGATCCCTTCCAGTGGCGTTAGTAGCCTAGCTATAGGGCCTACAATTTTGAGCAGGTCGAGTGAGGTCATGGGAGTTATTCAGCAACCCTATCATTATCATTATCATTATCATTATTTTTTTCCGTGGTAACTTTTGGATCCCTCGGGATTTAAAAAAAAATTATTATTTGTTTTGTTTTTGTTTTTGACCGTGACCGAATAATATCTTAGTTTCCTTGCAATTATCTTCTGTATCAAATTCTCCTTAACGATAGTAATCCGTCTGTGAGTAGGTCTACAGTTAAATTCTGCGATATACAGGGTGGCTCAATAAAAAATGTCCCACCAGCAAAAATGCAATTTATCCGCAGCCAATCGAGATTATTCTATGAAAATAGCAGGATTTATAGAAGAAAGACTTTGCAACAATTCCTGAAAATCTCAATTATGAATTTATATTACTTCAGAAGTTACAGCTGTTTAAAAACATTTTTCCAATTTATCAAATTTCCATGTAATCACGTTCCAATAGGCCCTACATGTGATTTCTTTAAGATTTCTTTGCAAATTACAACACACAAAATGATGATGGTGTCATACAACCTCACTAGGAGCTATAAAATAGCTGTTTATTAAACAAGCTGTTATAGTATTTGGTGATATTTTACATATTAAGGTCTCAATTTGTGAATCCATTACTTTAGCCTACTGAACGTCATGGGCAAAGTTTCTGCGGATGATAAAATGGGAACGCGGACGTTGCGTTAACAGATAGGCCTACTGGGACATCGCGTGATCATTGCAAAATACCCAGACTAGTGAAAGTGGAGCCTGAGCACAATGAAGGATTGAAGGCCATCTGCAAACGTGCTTATGTAACGGAGCTAGGTCAAATGTCGGAAGAGAGGTAGGAAGTGGTCGTTTGGTGTGACGGAAAAAAGCGCGATGCTCACGAAATTCACTTGGTAGTCGAAATCGTCAAGTTTGCAAAGCATAATAATCATGGTTTCGGGATCAAATCTCCTGGCGTGTGTTACGGCGGCAAGGAAAGACTGAACTTCATCATATTCAGTAGTAAAACTTATCGTTGAACTTTCTTAACCATACCAATTGAAGACTGCTGGCATATTCTAACATCTGGTTTCATTTCATTTTCCAGCAGGACGGTGCGCCGGTGTCATGAAACGGAGTATCCCCCCTGAAAGCTATCCGGGGGGATGAATCAATCCATCCCCCCGGATGGAATTAACCGGTCTATACTATCCGGGGGGATAAACCATTCTATCCGTTTTTTGAAAAATGCGCATAATAAAAATATTTATGCTGTAATCAAAATTTAAAGTGACTCTAATTGTTTTAAGTGTCCTAGGCAATGCTCAGATAAAGGCAACTCGAATTTATTTAGTGACTCTGGGTGTTCTTAAGTGTTTTAAATGTTTTAAGTGCTCTAAAAACAGGGTAAAACAAATTATCTAGTCGGAATAAACATACCTGTTAGTGTCATTGTTCAAAACAAAGCAGATGAAAATTAATTTGCAAAAAAAACTACACGCGGAAGCGGTTTTTTCGACTTTTTTTATTTTGGGGGGATACAATCAATACGGGTGATACTCTATTTCGTGACACCGGCTTGCTCACACAGCAAGGTTGATTATAATGCGCTATTTTATTGCCATCAACTGCAGTAAATTTATTAGCAAATATGAATGACCAACAAACTCGCCAGACCTTAACTCCCTTGATTATCATGCCTGGGGAGCTATGTTGGAACATGGCAAGACATTTCACCCCAAGTTGAAGAATATTGGCTATAGCTGAAGAAAGGTCTTGCTGCTAACGTTGGATCAGTTGCCGCAGGACTCGATCAACATTCAACAAGGTCATACTCGGCTTCACAAAAAATAATTCTAGCTTGTGTTAAAGCAGGCAGTGGACACCCCCATCATACTTTACGATAAACTGCAAAACGGAATTCTGAGGTCGTAGTGAAAAGTGACATTATTTTACATGAAAATCTACAAATGACGCTCATATTAAATTTTCGGCGGAAATTTGAAGAAAAAAAGAATTGAAGTTTTAAACAGCTGTAACATCTGCAAACAAGAAAAGTTTTAAGAGAAATCTTCAGGGATTTTTGGAAATTCATTCCCCTGCAAATTGGGAAATTTGCGCAGAAAAATGTCAATCGGTTGCGAAGATATCGCACTTTTTCCGGTGGGACTTTTTTATTGAGCCACCCTGTGCTGTCTTTTTTATGTCTATCCTATTCTCACAATCCTTTTATTCTCATGATAGGGTAACCACAGAGATAACTAACACAATAAATTGTGATGATCTTGACGTCTTGAGTCTTCATGTATATAATTATATGCCCATGCATATTGCTCTGGGCTGAGCGCAGACGTCAAGTAGGCCTAGGCCTAATAGGCTATAAGCAATATCCATGGCTTGTCGCCGTATTTGAACCAAAATGAAAACTATTTTTCTCAGCAAACCTGAATTATGCATACTGCATGCACTATGCAGGTGTTACGAAATAGAGTATCCCCCGTATTAATTGTATCCCCCAAATTTAAAAAAGTCGAAAAAACCGCTTTCGCGTGTATTTTTTTGGGCAAATTAATTTTCATCTGCCTTGTTTTGAACAATGACACTAACAGGTATGTTTATTCCTACTAGATAATTTGTTTTACCCTGTTTTTAGAGCACTTAAAACATTTAAAACACTTAAAAACACTCAGAGTCACTAAATAAATTCGAGTTAATTGCCTTTATCTGAGCATTGCTTAGGACATTTAAAACAATTAGAGTAACTTCAAATTTTGATTACAGCATAAATTTTTTTATTATGCTCATTTTTCAAAAAAGGGGATAGAATGGTTTGCCCCGCGGGATAGTATAGACCGGTTAATTCCATCCGGGGGGATAGATTCATTCATCCCCCCGGATAGCTTTCAGGGGGGGGGGATACTCCGTTTCGTGTCACAGGCAGATAGTATGCATGAATTATGCGTGTTTTCTCGTGTGCGTGTGCGCGTATGTATATTCATGCAAAGAAGCTCGAGCATTGAGAGTATATACTTGCGGCCTATAATAGGATCAATAGGTCTAATTGCATGCATTTTGAAAAGTCGTTTGAAGGTAGTAGCCTAAAATGAAAGAGAGGCCAAAGAAGGCCTGTGCCAAGGTCCAACTCATGACATGGTACGATGGGCTTGAGGTGAAGCCTGGTAGCGGGAGACCTACATAACCCGATCGGCAGCAGAGCGCAACGGTTGTCGACACTGATGGATAGAGACGAGAACAAACGTCTGACCCCTTGACAGTATTCAGCATATAAGGGACATTGTGGGAGACCATTAAAGGTGCTATATAAAGTGGATTGATAAATCTAATATACCTCTCGGACATAGGTGCAATCACGTCCTTAAAAGTTGGGGGGGGGGACCAAATGAATCACATCCTAAAAGTTGGGGGGACAATAATAACAAAGTTAGGGGACCACTCAAAAGTTGGGGGACGCGTTCCGTGGGTCCCATAGGGTGGTTGCGCCTATGCTCTGGGACTATTTTATTATGCGAAGGATGCTGTACTCTTCAACCTGAACTCACTCACTGCGCATGGCAGAACGGCTTGACCTCTTTGGAGTACGGATGGGATCAATTGGAGGTAGAAAAGTAGGAGATTGGCCGGGAGCGGGGCGAATACTAAATTTCCCGGGCAACGCCGGTTACCCCAGCTAGTATATGATATATGAAAATGTCAATGTAACTACCTACCTACATAATTACTATGTTTGTCCATAATTATTATGAACAAACAGGCAAACATGCAAACAGATGACAGATAATATTATTAATGTAGACAGATGGATAAATATCAAGTATTCTTATTCATAAGCCTACACGAAACAATGGATAAAATTAGACAGACAGCCAGACAGACAGACAGACAGACAGACAGACAGACAGATAGACGGACAGACAGACAGATTATGGTTAATTGAAAAGTACAACCATACAGGCAGTCACTATCGAAGCTTAAAGCGTTGCATAGTTAAATTCATATTGGTTAAGAGTAGGACCTATGTGTGCAAATATCCTTACGTACGCCTGTCTGAAGTTCTGCATGCTTCATTGACACCACGCTCCCCTAACGACCCTGTGACGATAATAGTTGACCTTATAAGCAGTTAGGCTCATCGGTCTAAAGTGCCTATATACTCGACTTATATCCTTGTTCAGCAATTCAGTTCCAGCTCTGATAGCTACCGGAATCAAGTGGCCTATACGTACGCGTGTAGGCCTCGAGCACCCACGGCCTATCTAGATCTAAGGCTGCATGCGTAGGCCTAAGCTATGCGCATAGGCTTTGAGCAATGCACGTTTCACATTGAACGGCTTCAAAGGCGAATGCTTGCTTAATAACTGCTAGGTCTGAAAGCCACGGTCATCATGCGGCGTTAGTGCAGGATGCAATTATAATGCGAGCTGTGGCTACTTACGTCGAGCCACAGGGACAACGGGACACGGCGCTACATTCATCACTGGGGTCGTCATATAAATAACGCTGAGGATAATCTAACTGCAACTCCGCTTATAACATCTAACACAGCGACGGATGAGGATTTAGAAGTAACAAACTTTCGATGGTGCGCCTGAAACGAGTAACAGAAAAGTTGACAATAATAATTACAACTCGTGTCACTTTCACCGATAATATTCGTCTGTCTGACTTGGTCTAGCCAAGCCTGCATTCAACCGGAAAGTATATTCATCGACTTGCGGACTGCACCAGTTTTAAGTTCACTGCACGCAATTTCAACACAGATATTACTTTCTTTCGTCAGCGTAAGTTTTCTCTGGAGTTGCGATTCTCTCGTCATATACCTCTGGTCGAGTGTCCGTGTGGCATAGATACGTGAAAATGGCCTACAGTACTGGACTGGAGATCTTCAGGAATTATAGAGGACGGAGACATTTTAGATCTGTAGGCTGGTTTTCTCTTTTCGCGTTGACTGTGATTTTAGCCAATCTGCCAACATCCGACTCGGAGGTAAGCAGACGAAAGTCAAACTTTGGCGACTTTCATTAAAATATCATTATAGAGTTTGCTTCATATAATATTATACTACAGTATAATCACACTTCAAGCAATCTGTAGCCTATGTATAAATGTCGTTCGCAAGAAACTTCCAAGATGATATGTAGCCTATGGCTACGTTGGCTGGTAATGATACCAAAAATTAAAAAGCTTTCTAATTCCGATATAATAGAATACAGTCATTAGTATGAGAGAATCAATGAATTACAACACGATTTGTCAATTCTAATTCTAATAAATTAACAAACCGGTTAGACAAACAGCTAATAATAATAATATTGGAGGCCAAAAAAGAATTTATCTATAGCAGGAGGGATTTGATTGATTGGAATGTATTGGTATAAATTAATCTGATGAGATTAGATTAGATTAAGTCAGAATAGCCTATAGATCATTTCACATCAAATGGATTAGATTTGACCAGCGTAGGTTTGAAGTGTTGGGTTCCATCATATGACGGTTTCGCGGAAGCAATAAACGGAACTAGACGATGTTTTCATGTGGCCTATGCATACCATTTTGTCACAAGACCAATTAGCTTTGGGGAGTTAAGTAATTCTAATGGCAGCAGGTCATCGAGGAAAATCAGCTTAGAACAGCTGACTAAACTAACTTTCTGGACCAAATGTTAGACTAAACTTAGGTTCTGCATCAGTGACAAGAGTCTGCAGTCCATGTGCATATAAGGCTCGTATAAGGAACACAGTAAAATGACCTCTATATATAGGCCTATAGCTCCAGGCGGAGCGCAACGGAGAACCCATTCCAGGTCTTATCAGAGTTGTATGGTCTCCAGACAGTGTCTACGTTTTTAAGCCTCGGTCTCGTAACCTATTGGCTCGGTCTCAGCCTGGGTCTCCAGGTGACTGTCTCGACTTTTTGTAACTGGCGAAAGTTTTGTTGTTTTGAAAGCTGTCTTCGTATGTATACACTTCTCGAGCAAACTGTTCTTATTATAGTTCTGAGGTCACTGCATTGTAAAAATGTCGTGCGCAGTGTGGTAAATAGAAAGCGAATAAGCTTAGACATAAATTATTACAATGCTATTAAAGTTGCCTATGCAGGGAAGTTGTGAAACTGGGAAACGACTTTTATTGGTCATTTTTAAATGTCAGAACTCTGGATTATAAGTAGGCCTATAGCCCATATACCGAAAGCCTCAGTCTTGATTCTTGGACTGTCTCGAACTGCCTCGGACTTTGTGACTCGGCCTCGAAGTTTGCTGTCTTGCATACAAGTCTGGTTCTAGGATCAGCAGTTGAAAAGCGCACCGATGAATTAATTAATGAAGTAGGCCTAATGAGCTAGCCTACTGATGAATTAAGCTATATTTCTATAAAACCACATTGTGGCAGAACTCTGAAGACATTCTTTTATTCGCACTTTATTACAGGCCTTTCACTAGATTGTTTTCATTGAACTCTGACTATGGAAAACAATCAGATATAGGCTAGGCCTATAATATGTCTTCATAAATATAATTAATTGAAGGATTTTCTGATGTAAACAAGATGTGAAATTTCCGGAACTTCAATTATCGTCCAGAAACAAAAGGACACAAACTTATGTATTGAGTTTCCAATCCTGTAGGCTGTGGCTTATAATCGCTGAAAGCTCGTTTTCAGATGCGATACAATCTATTCAAATCGTGACCTAAGGCAGAGTTTCGTGAACTCACACAATGTTGTTTCAAAAGATAATACGGTGTTCGGTTGGTAGGCGATACTTTGTACTTCCTGTCGGCAGAGGGGAAAAGGGGAAAATGGGGCGAATGAAGACGCAGAGGTAGAATAATGATGATGACGACGTGATGATGATAAAATAATCAGAACGATGAGAAATACTATACTGCTGCTGCTGCTACTGCTCCTACTACTACTACTACTCAGGGCCGGATTAACAAATGTGGGGGGCCCTGTTCGGTAAAACTGTGGGGACCCAAACCTTACAGAAGCACGACAAAATGACTCACAAAACGTGTTATATTCAACGAATATAATTCGTCTATTATTAATTCATTACTTAGTCTTAGGCCTATATTATTTTAACACTGATTATAATCAACAGGTCTTCTTAATAGTGTTAAACAGCCGATACATATTTTACGGTTTAAGAATATTAAAGCGATTCATGGTCAGTCATTCTCCTGACCAGTGCACAGCACTCACACAAGCATTCAAACAAACAGTGCAGAAGCGATTTTATGCCCCAAATAAATTCTTGGCTATGAAAATTTCTGGTAGACCTGCGACAGAATAACGGCCAGGGCAAATGGTCCTTACCAGGGCATTTGGCCTGATTTGCCCTGCTGTGCATGGCCCCCACACTTTTTAAAAACTAGAATATATTTTCACGGTTATGCCAGTATGCTAATAGACCCTGACTCAAGCTCCATCCTGCTTATGTGAGCTTTCATCCCGGTATCTGCCTCTGGACAGCCGTTCACTGCGCTCAGCTGCTCGTGGAGAATTCCTTGTTTTTTTCGAGTATTGTGACCATGCAACGACGAGCATTCTCGGTAGTGGGCACAGTTATCTGGAATAGCCTCCCCGTGGCTATCTCGCTTCCCGTGACTCTGCTGAGTGCTGACTCTTTCTTTCGTCTTCGTAAGGCTTTTCTTTTTGACGCCTGCGCTGGGAGCACCTTCGAGTAAAAATCTCAAGGGTTCTATATAAATTTATGAGATTGATTGATCTTGTAAAAATAGAGTGCCTCTGCATGTAGGCCTACTCAATGTTATTATCACGCCATCTCATAATGTGTAGCATAGCACTGGAGTTAAGATCAGGTGATGTATTAAGTGTTTAAATAAGCAAAAAAGTATAACTCTTACTAGCATTTCTGACTGATTTTAATATCAATCTGCCTGGCAATGAAAACTGCAATAAGGACCCCACAATTTTTAAATAAGCAAAAAAGTATAACTCTTACTAGCATTTCTGACTGATTTTAAGGTCAATCTGCCGGTCAATGAAAACTGCAATAAGGGCCCCCACATGTGCAAAAGTTGCATAATGCTAAAGTCACTAGTTTTTGAATAATTTGACAAGTTTTCATATATTTTAAACTCAGTTTACGATTATAATTAGCAATGATGAAAAATTCCTATTGCATGTGTGGAGGCCCCTAAAGTGTGGGGGGCCCTGTTCGGCCGAACATGTCGAACATGCCTTAATCCGGCCCTGCTACTACTACTACTACTACTACTACTACTACTACTACTACTACTACTACTACTACTACTACTACTACTACTACTACTACTACTACTACTACTACTACTACTACTACTACTACTACTACTACTACTACTACTACTGCTGCTGCTGCTGCTGCTGCTGCTGCTGCTGATACTACTACTACTACTGCTACTACTGCTGCTGCTGCTGCTGCTGCTGCTGCTACTACTACTACTATTACTACTACTACTACTACTACTACTACTACTACTACTACTACTACTACTACTACTACTACTACTACTACTACTACTACTACTACTACGCCTACTACTACTACTACTACTACTACTACTACTACTACTGCTGCTGCTGCTGCTGCTGCTACTGTTGTTGCTGCTGCTGCTGCTGCTGCTGCTACTACTACTACTACTACTACTACTACTACTACTACTACTGCTACTGCTACTACTGCTACTACTGCTACTACTGCTGCTGCTTCTAGGCTACTACTACTACTACTAATGATAATAATAATAATAATAATAATAATAATAACAATAGGGAAGGAGGAGGAGGAGAAGGAAGAGGATAAGGAGGAAAAAGTTATTCAGAGATAGAGAGAGAGACAGACAGATAGACTGATAGATAGACAGACAGACAGACAGATAAATAGATAGCGAGAAAGACATACAGAAAGACAAACAAAGTCAGATACTGAGACAGACAGACAAGCAGGTAGACACAGACAGGGACAGAGAGTCAGTATAGCCTCTGAGGACTACGATCGGGCACACATACTCACCTACACAAAGACACGCACAAAGTGACAGATAGGCAGAATAACAAATACTCACACAGACGCACACACACATATATACACACACACACACACACACACACAAACATACACACAGGTTCAATAACTGATGGTGAGTGCAAAAACTACGCCATGCACCAAGCTTCCATGCTTGGCATAATAATTGTCGTTATATGAATGTGCGTCCTATATAAAAGTGCATAGCCTACATGTAGGTCTATTCCTATTCCTACGAGTCACGAGAAAAGTGTTACTATAGTAAATATTACTGGGAAAATCACGCAGACTCATCGCCAGAAAAACAATGACGTGTCACAGAAATTAGCATTGTATCTTAGTCACAGCATTGTAGAAGTAGTTTCTCATGCCAGTGCTGGCATCAACATCCTAATGCTGCTGAATGTATCCGAGCCTCAGATTCACCCAGCGGTGTGACCGTACGCGCGTCACAAGTAATTAATTAGTTAATTAATTACTAGTGATAGTGCAGGCATCGAGCCTTTAATGTTACATCCTTTGCAGACGAACTCTATAAGTAAGTAAGTAAGGAAGTAGTCCTTTATTTGCAATGCACATATTGTACAAATGAGTGCTTAAGAATAATTATTTTAAAATTAAACCGTAACAGGTGCAGATTGTAAAGTGAGAATGCATGCATTACTAAATAATATAAGCTAAACAGAACAGGCTAAACTAAAGATGCATCCTTTGCAAAAATTAGCTGCTCAGATTTAACAATAGTTCAATAGCAATAGTAAGAACTCACGAAGAGGTGGCAATGGGGCTGACGAAAAAACCCAGAATTAACAAGCGGAATAAATAAAACGATTTAAATAAAATCCATAAAGTAAGATATACAGAAAAAGGTTGACAGTTAGAAAAGGTGTGGACTATAAGAACACTTGGAAGATGGAGGAGGAGGTTTAGAGCAGATCGAATCGAAACGTAGGCCCTACAAGTTTATCACTGGAATTAAGGAAGCACAAAAGTGGGAGAGGATTCTGAAATCTATAGCATCAAACAAGGCAGCTTGCATGGGGTTTTATTTAAGAAGACAAAGAAATTTAGTCTTCACTGCAAGAGTTAATGGGCTACTCGTGGAGTTGGTTGGATAACAGTATATTATCTCGATGAACGCTGGTCACGGATTTTAAGATGGTGCTATATAATTATAAATTTATAATAGTCAAATGGACCATTAAACGTGCAGGGTAAATTTGCAAGTGTTCCAACACTGACCAGTGACCATACGTACGTTTTCTGCACCACTTAAAATCCTTGTTATGGTATTTAATAAAAAAAAGAAGCATACGGGGTTACTAATATTTATGAGGAAAGACTACCAGAAAGAAATGCAGATCTCGAGCTGATGTGGAAGTGCATTGCTTAGATAGGGACCTAGGCCTACGTGTATGCAGGCAAAACAACAGTTACTGGATTTATTTACAGAGCGCCATTGTTCCAAACTTGGTCATCGGAAAGTGGAGCTAATAATACATGGGCAGTCGCGGGAAATTTGTTGTTAAGTTTTTTTTTTATAGATTGTTGGCAATGGGACAATCGAGGGCGGCGACAGCATCGATCGCGTCACTATCGGAGTTCGCCCCCGCTATTTATAGATGATTATGGCGTTGATCCCAATAGCCTACAGCGTTTCTGGAAGCATCTTTCGTGATATTGCATCGCATTGTATAATTGTAGGTCTGTCTATGCATTTATATAGGCCTAGGTACAATACAATACAATACAATATGGGGCATATTGCTAGCGTTATCTGATCTCGTTTTGATAAATAATTAACTAAACGCTCATTCAAAAAGCGAAACTGCTAAAAAAATATGTTTTTGTATATTTTAATTTTT